>JAVKLA010000039.1:15193061-15204698 GCA_034782735.1 Sagittarius serpentarius | reverse complement strand
CCCCCCAACAACTTCTGGCTCTAAACATTACTCCTTTGAGGATTAAAAAAACCACAGAGGCATGTTTTATTAAAAAATATTTATTGAATATGAGTCACAGAAAAGCAGAGGTCAGAATCCTCAATTGCTGGTGGCATGCATAAAATAATACGCTTCCTCGCCTGCACTGTGCATGGCGGTGGAGAGGCTATGGCTGTGTCCCGGGGCGCCGGTGTCCCCCGCGGGGTTGGAGCAAACAGGCGGCAGCCCAGTGTGAGCACTGCCGGCACGTGATGGTTTGTCCTGGCGGCACCTACCCTCACTTTTCTCAGCTCCTTCCCAAGGCCACGTAGTATGGAGTTTTGTTCCAAAAGGACCCAAATGCCTTTGGCTTAGTGGACCCCTCCCCCATTTTTTATTTATTTTAACTCATCTACACCAAATCTCCAAGGGAAAGGCTTTGTGGTAGGGTAGTCTTTGCTTAGACCCACATGCAAAGCACTGTCTTGGCGGGGGGTGTTCTTTAAACTGACTTGGCAGATACATTTGACATGCCAGACACCATCAGGTCAGCTTAGTATTGGCTTCGGAGAAGTATGTGGCACTGCCAAGACGAGGCGATGGCGCTTCGGCAGCGGCCGCTGTCTGGCACCAGGCTGTCTGTGCTCTCGGAGGGTGAACCAAAGTGGGGAATTCACTTTTAGAAAGTGATGAAACCCAAGGGCCCCCGTCCATCCTTTGTCATCTGAAAAATCTCTTGTCGTTCTTGTGCCAAGTGTTTAGCCCTTGGATTTTGAGCAAATTCTGGCTTAATTGTGTTTTCTTTTCTTGTACTGCCGCAAACATCTGAAGCCCCATCTGCAATCAGGACCAATTAGGTAATTAAAGACAGGTCCTGCCCTAAGAGCTGACAAACTTGCAAAACAGGAGAAAGAACCTGCAGGTAGATTTTTGGATTTGTTTTTAAAATGTATTAAAATTTGCTCATTTTTGAGGCTGGTTTATGATCACTTCAGAAAATGAATTGACAAGAACTGAAAAGAAAGACCCGTTTGTGCAAAGTGTCTGTTTAACAAAAAACCCACCCTTTTTTCTTTTTGCTTTCCAGTAGTCTTTTGCTTTGAAATAATTTCTTTTAAGATGGCTGAATGGTAACATAAGAAACTGGCTTGGTTTTTTGGGTTGTTTGGGGTTTTTTTCCTGATTTTTGTTGTGGTATTCAGATTTGCATCAAAAGAGATTTTGCTCATGCAAGTCTTCCAATCTGGAGAGAGGTTGGGGGGGTGGTTGGTTTATGAAGAGTAATCAAAAATTTTGAGCTACAGAAGTTGAAAATTTTTAGGGAGTCCTTTAAGCTTCCGTTTCATTTGGGTGATGGTCTCATTGTGCTGAATTTTCCAGTTAAGCAACGGCAGTGGTTGTAGAATTGTGTGAACACACAACCCAATGCCCATATTTACCGTATTTTCTCTTCCTCTTTTCTAGAGTTCTTCAAAGAACTTCTCGAAAACGCTGAGAAGTCGCTGAACGACATGTTCGTGCGGACGTACGGCCGTTTGTACATGCAGAACTCAGAGCTGTTCAAGGACCTCTTCGTGGAGCTGAAGCGGTACTACGTGGGTGGCAACGTCAACCTGGAGGAGATGCTCAACGAGTTCTGGGCGCGCTTGCTGGAGCGCATGTTCCGGCTGGTCAACCCTCAGTACCACTTCACAGATGAATACCTCGAGTGCGTCAGCAAGTACACTGAGCAGCTAAAGCCCTTTGGGGACGTGCCGCGGAAGCTCAAGCTACAAGTGACACGAGCGTTTGTGGCTGCCCGCACCTTCGCGCAGGGCCTTGCAATCGCAAGGGACGTCGTGAGCAAAGTGTCTGCGGTGAGCTCCGTCTCGTGATTGTTCCCATGGACCTGTGATGGGTAGCATCTTTTCCTGTTGTCCTGACTCAGTACCTAAAGGCGTTGGTGGTAGTTGAGTGCAGGTGGGACCAAACTCCATCCGTGTAGGCTGTGCTGTTGCGTGGTAGAGTCACGTTCTGGCAACGCCACCGTCCAGTGCTGCGGCCTGGCAGCAGGGATGTTCCCCAGGTTGATGCTGTCCTCCTGTCTAGGGAACAGCAATGAGCAGGAAATTAAATACCTTCTGCAGTGGAAATAACCATGTTTGCTTGTGTAATGGCCATATCTTCTTCTTAATATTGCCTTCAAATTACAGCGAGTCATGGATGCTATGGCCATCCATTATGGAGCAGCTGATGATTTTGTCCTTGCTCCCAGGCACCGGGAGAGGCTGTTAGCATGAGCAAACAGTACTTTTATGATAACAGTAAGCCAGAGCCATATGCACAGGGCAGGAGCCAGTTGTACTTGGTGCCACACATGCAGCATGAGTTAGACTTCAGACTGTAATGGTAAAGTCACTTTTTTGGGGGATCACACAGATGTGTTGTGTTGGTCACTTAAATGTTTACTTCCCTTTTCTTATAAACCACTTTGGAGGAGTTTAAGTGGGGTGACTTTTTTTTATTTTGATGTGACATTTGTCTTTAATTTTAGTCTGAGTTGTATGGTAGAGGGAACAGGTGTAGTCAATAATCCCCTTAAAGTGATTGTGTAAGATAACAAATATTAGTGATTTCCTTTTAACAAACTCAGCTTATTTCCCATGGGCTATAGAAGATTTAGTATAATCGTTTAATCAGGCAGAGAGAGGTTACTTTCTGTCTACCTGGTTACAGAGCAATAAAATGCCAGGCTCAAAGGGCAGGCAGTAGTTTGAATCACCGTAAGTGCCAGGAAAGGAAAAAAAAGGAAAAAAACAGAAGTAAACCAGAAAATAATAGCTGTTCAGGTACTCTTAGAATCAGAATGCAATTTTGGAGGCAGCACAAGCAGCATCGTTAAGTGAGATAATAATTCAAATTGCTTTCACTTACAGGGATAATATTAAAATACTGTCTTTCTGGAAAGAAAAAGAAAAATCTGCTTCCATGTTAATTTTCCTTGAATAGAAATGAGAAAAACAGCCTGTGATAAGCCTGCATTTGTGTGATAGGGCAGAGAATATTAGCAAGGAAAGAGTTGCCATACTAATATATCCAGCCTCCCGGAGCAAGTTGTAGGTTAGAGGTGGCAGGTTTAGGTCCTTGGACACCTTGACTCCTCATTTAATAGTGATGAGTCTCACGTTAGACGTGTCTGCGTGCCGGTGGTTGAGGATGGGTGTTGTGGAACTCCATGGGTGACATGTAGGGTCCTTCTTATGAGAGCACAAAATCCTTCAGCCTCAGGGATGCTGTCCTGTGGTGGGAAGGGGATGTGGGATGGAGAGTCGGTGCTGGATGAGGCCAAGCGTCCTGTCTCCGTGCCCAGTCAAGCCTGCCGACCTCTTGGTTGGAGTTTCAGATTCGGTGGCTCTTGTTTCTGGCTGTGTGGCAGATATTGTGGTCAGGGGATGGGGTTTTCACTGCTGGAGAGTGCGGATGAAGTATTCGGGTGGGAGGTCCGTCTGTTAAGCCCCAGTATGGTTTTCGGGAATGTGCAATCACTTGATAGGCAGTAAACGTGCATGGGTGAGGGATCGTGTTTATGCTCCATCTGCTCAGAATTCATCAAAACGTCTCCAGACTTGACACGGGACCACGAGGGCTACGGTCCCCGCATCTGTTACGAATCAGAGTCGTGAACCCGAGGTGGCGTCATGATTTCTCTTTCCCTTTTGAAGATCCTTGAGTGTAGAGTTGCCTTCAACCCTAGAATGAATTGCTCGAGTGTGGAACGTTACCCAGAGACCAACTCAGCTGCAAAAATAGCTCACGCGCCTTTTACGATCACAGTGACTGCACTTTCCACTTCACTTTCACAAGGTGCACTGGAAATCCTGCAACAGATTGGCTTTTCCAAGCAGTAGCAGAAGTCCCTGCTGCTGAATACCTAAGCTTTAGTTGCAGCAGTAGAAGGAATAATTATCTTTTCTATAGTATTTTAATCTCATTCAGTGGAAATCTAACATCACGTTTCTGCAAGACACAATGCGAAATTCTACACACGAGTTTAAAAGCTGATGTTTTTATGCCTACTGCTTTGCGGTTGTGTTTTGGGGCTTCCCACATTACATATAGATTAGCCCGGCCTTCCAGAGCTCTATGTAATGGCTCTATTGACTTTGCTTCCTTATTATTTTTACTCGGGAGTTGTACTGGGATGACTGCTTATACCAGGGATTAACTTGAGGGATAAATCTTCTGTTGTTCTTTATGAAAAAGTGTCCAAAGTAATGCAAGTTAGTTTTACTTCTAATGTGTTTTTTAACAAGCAAGTTAAAAACGCTTGATGGAAAATCCTCAGGAGGAGAAATAGAAACTACTGCAAGAGCCAGCTGCTTTTTACTTTCCCGGGTGCTATCAGGAGCGCAAAGAGCACTTTACAGTAAAATAGCCTTGATGGCTTTTTAATGATCCTATATATTTTTACATCTTCACTAGGGAGATGCATTTAGAAAGTATTGTGCCTGTGTGAGTTTGGGAGTAAAGGGGGGAAAGAAGAGAGAAAATTGAAAAGCTGTAAGTATGCTTGATTTCTGAGCCGGAATGCTAGAAAATAACTTTTCATTTGGCACTGGATGGATCAGAAGCTGTGTGCTGCTGCCCAAACACACAATACAGAGAAAGCTGTATGGTTTTGAGAGAAAGAACATACTTTTTTTCAAACTCTGTCTAAACCCCACAGTTTTGATGTTCAAGTCTTCACCCCTCAAGTTGCCTCCTTTGGACCCAAAAAGTACAAAATTCTCCAGATCCGTCCTGAACAGCAGATCTGAGAAAAAAAGCGGGGATGCTGTTTCTGCCTGCTAGCGATGTCCTGCATCTGAGGTGGGCTGTGAGGGGCTGGGGGCCTCCAGCACTTCCCTCTGTCGTCCGTGACGCCTGGTGCTTTCTCTCTGACCTTCCTGCCCTCGCCTTCGGGAGACGGAAATCTGCCCATCCCCTAATCGCTCGCTTGCTACTTAGCCCTTGACAAGCACTAAAATCAGCCAGGTTAAATTGCTGCCAGCAGTGACATTTCCTGCTCCAGCCAGGGATGGAAAAAAGGAGCAAATGCAAGCCAGAGCCCAGAGTCACCGAAATGAGTGAGAACCTACAACTAGGCAGTTCTCAGGTTGCAGAGATGTTCCCTTAATTAGTTACATGCAATTAAACCGGCAGCCCGGTCGAGGGTCGTGACGCCTTTGAGGGCAAAGTGCTGTGGGGCTTGTTGAGTGCAGGTCAGCGACAGGTATGGGATGGAGGTCCCCGTTGTCAGGGGAGAAGGAAGGTGAAGTCAAGGACTGAGCCCCCGATAGCATTTGGTAGGGTTGGGAGGAGACTGCTTGACGCAAGGACTGGGAGGAGAGGTCTGGCTGGAGGTCAGCAGCGGAGGCGTGTGAAGGACAAAGCATGCAGCCATGTGATGTCAAACCCCTGCATTTGCATCACCGTCTCTCCGCAGAGCTGCAGGTGGGAACGTGCGGATGGGACCTCCTGCAGTTGCACTGGTGGTCAGGGTTTTCTGCAGGCCCCAAGGAGATTTATGCTGATGAACTGTTGTTTTGGGGTTCTTTTACGACTGTTCCTTCTTGCCCTTGTGTCTGATTGTTTGAGGAGCTGCTGGGAGCTCTGGAGGCTCCCAGATCGCTTCCCGGACAGGCATTTGCATGCTGAAAGCCACATGAGGTGCAGTTGCCACCAAAGCAGCTGGGCTGCTGGAAAGGGGCTTCCAGCCCGTCCTTGGGAACCCTCTCTGCTTTTTGTCCAGGACAGGCAGCAGCTTCAGTCGTATGCAAGAAACGGTGTTTAAGTTGGAAGCGCAGATATGAGCTGTATGAAATAATGCACAGCTTCGTATGTATTCCTAATACACCTACCTCGTCATCTGCCATCCTCAAGAGACATTAAAAGCTGAGTGGAAGCTGCTGGGATATATTTGCAGTGGGTAGAGGAGGCTCAGATTCCTTGGTATCAGAGTTTCTTCCCTAATGAAGTGTGATGATAGCAGCCAAGGAGGGAATTTCCTTCAAACTGTTTATGGAAGAGAATTGCGGAGGGGGCAGGTGACTGCTTTCCCTCAGCTGCTCCAAAGCTGGAGCAAGAGCCCGGTGGCTTTTTAAGCCCCTTTGCTCTGAGCTGTCTCGTCTCTAACGAAGCATCCTTCGAGCGCGAGGTGACGTGCTGAACCTGCATAAACCAACCTACCGCTGGCCTATGTGAGCTCCCTTACCTCCAGCTGCATCTCCTGAACCGTGGCTCCTGCCCTTTCCAGCATGGATGCTGAATGTGGACCAGACATTAGCTTAGGAGAATCGGTGATGAAAGTAGTAAAACACTGAATGAATAAGAATTAAGGCCTGTATCATCAAAAATATTAGGGTACTGAGCTCCTATTTCAGTAAATGTTGTGCCCCTCGTAATTACCATTTGAGGGTCTAAAAGTTTAGTCGGAGAGCAAAGGTCCAATCTCCCTTTGTGTCGTCTTGGCCCTTGGTATGACTTAAGGGGAATGTGACCTTAATCCTTCTTTAGAAGGAAGTTCATGTTCTTGTATCCAACAAATTTGGGCAGCCTTCAGGCAAGAGCAAACCTTCCCAGGGAAGTGACAGAAATGACATGTGTTGCTTGCATGCATTGAGAGGGGACAGGGGGCAGATGATAATGCTTCATGGGCAACCCAGAACCAGCTAGAAGAGCCAAGGAGCCCTTTTAGTGTTGCAGAGGGACCTCTCAAGAAGCAGTGCTGTCCAGGCAGCAAGTTGCAAGCCATGGGGTCAGACCGAGGGGCCGCCATGCACGAGGACATTGCCTTCCACATGTCAAGGGCAAACATCAATGCAGAAAACAATACCAAGCACTTCTCCACATCAAAGATGACCCTTAGAAGACCTGCCAAGAATGTGGCTGCATCTGCCTCAGCTCTAGCCATCTGAGGGTCTGCACTAGGCATAGCCTTCAAAGCATGCTCAAGCAGCAATCATCGCGGATTTAATGGGCTGAGGGCCCGCGTGGATGCGGCTGCGGGTTTGGAGCTGATGGCATCATGTAGGAGTGCTTCAGTCCACTGTTGTTTTTGTTTTTTTCTTTCTTTGCCTCCTCCTACGCTGTGGTTCTGTTGCTAATTTTGAAAACAATGTGAGGGGTAACTAAGGAAGTTTTTGGGTGTAGCTGCTGAGATAAATGTTTTCGCTGTTTTGCTAATTAAAGCAAACAGAACGCTCCTAATTATCTGCTGTGTCTTTGCGTCGGGGAGAGGCAGGTGCTTTGGAGGACAAGCTTTGTTTGAAAGGCGCATTGGTCCTGAGGACACCGAGAGCAGGAGATGCTGACCCTGGCATCGCTCTGTAAGCATTCGGTGGAAGAAGTGTCCACTTGGCACCCCAAGGTCCCGTCTGCCCCGTGTGGGCTGGGGGTGCCAGTAGGGAAGACAAGCACATGATAAAGCGCAAGATAAAGCTGCAGCAGGCATCGCCATGGGTAGCGAATACGAACGAGGCACAGAGCTGTGCAGTTCCTAAATATCACTGCTAAATGTGCTCCCTTGTGCAAGACCTCGGAGGCCCAAATCTGTGGTTTGAACCAGATGCTTTCTAAATTATTCATGTGCTAGCACCGGGCCAGCAAAATTGGTTAAATGTGTAGTTAATTCCAGAACAGTTTCGTTGGAATATGTGGGGTGGAAAAGCAAACCAAGAGCCGCCCGAGTGATCTTCTGCTTCACAGTGAGCTGATCATCTGGACCAGCATGTGCCAAGATGATGCTCTTGCACAACGCCGAGGGAAGGAAAAAATGATGCAGATAAGGTTGTGTTGGTCCCCAAAATTGGTGACACTTGTCTAAATTGGCTGCTCACCTGGAGCATCCCACAGTCCTTCAGTCAGCTTTGGAGTTAGTTTTTGAAGTCATGAAATCATCTTTCTGTGTCACTGGGAAGTTACCCTTCAGTCTTCCTTATCCAGCATTGCCCTAATTCATTGTTTTTTTGTTTTTTTTTCTTCAAAGAAAACACAGTATAAATCAAAAGTAATTTCACTGCATTTATTTTCAAATTGTTTGATTTTTATGTTTTCTCGTGGCTGTGCTGCTGGCATGGCAACACTGTTTTGTGCAAGCTTGGAAAATGAGAAAGCCTGAGTTATCAGTGTTATTATAAATAGTTATTAAAGCTGACAGGATTTTAAGTGTTGTTATTAACATTCTTAATGTTAACTTGAGGGTAGAGTGAGAGAATAAAATGTGGCTCTGGCTGTCTGGCAGCTGGTGGGAGCTCCTCGCAGGACCATCCATGGTTGGAGCTCTGTTGTGCTCCCTCAGCTATTACTTGCCTTGAGAAGGAGGGGAAAAAGAAAGCGATTGCTTCTCTGAACTTTGTTTGCACAGATCAGTGTATCTTGAGTTTTGGTGGCTTTGTGGTAGGCTATTAACAAGGCATGTCCCTTGGTAGGTGTGTACTTCAATGGTGAAGTTCCCACTAGATGTATGCATTCAGATGCAATTGCCAAGGAGCTGGAAAAGGCTAAGGACATAATAAGGCAAACCATTTCCCTTATGTGAGACTCTGAAATGGGACAGGTATGACAAGGTACCAACAAAAATTACATTTTATTGTACCAAGAGCACGTCATTTTTACAAGAACAAGATTGTACCTTCACCAATCAATGTAAGTTGTGGGGGTATCTCAACAAATATGATATGAAACGTTTGAATTCAGCCCAAAATTGTTTGCTTTTCACTTAATTTTTGTGACTCGTGTGCAAATCTGTATTTTTAAGGAGCAAGTTTGATACGAACGTGAAGATTGGTGCCAAAACACATCTGTTAGCAGCTTTTAATCTTCACGTTTGACAAAGCATACAGATATGGACAAATTGTAATTTACATGACGAAACCGCAGGGTGATGGATTGCTGCAGTGGCGTAGAATGCTACGGAAAGGAAATAAATTTCACAAGATAAAAGAGAGGGGTTGGAGTGCATTTACTTCTCTTAGAGGCTTTTACAGCATATGTGCACTACAGCTTACTACTACCTGGGCTCAAATCTACCAGAGTAAATCCTCTTCAGCAAATAAAGCTTTCTTTGGGACTCTGCTTTATTAGAAAGGAGATTATTTGGTTTTGAGGGTCATTCTAGAGTAGAGTTTGAATGAACTTGAGTTGCTTTCCAAGATAAACACAACCCCAGAACAAAGCATATCTGGGTTTACTGTTACATACAATGGTGTTTTAAGAGCTTGCACCTGGCATGGCAGAGCGAACATTAAAAGCTTGTGAAGAATTGCCAGTGCAACATATGGCACATCCCACTGACAGATCCAGAGCTGGTCTGGACTGGGTATGGGCCCCTTGCCAGGGGTTAAGGCTGTCCTTGCAACGATAGGCAGCAGTTGAGCATTTATCACTGTTGTAACGAGGTGTAATTGCTCATAATCTCCCATGAAACTCTCTCTTAGAGGTGATCTCTGCTTGTTGCCTTCCTGGTGCTTTCTGACACTATAAAATGGCAGATCTGGACTGATGAATTTCCCCTTTGTCTTCCTCTTCACCTGCAATCTGTATTGCAAACTTAACAGCTTCCCTGTGGGTTACGTCCACTGCTAGTTAGGGCTCAGTTTGGCAGTTGCTGCAGGGTGGGGTTTGTCTTTTCACTGCCCTCTTTGCCATCACCCTCTGCTCAGCTCTTTGTAGAGCTCAGAGCTGCAAACTTGTGTGGGGATGGAAGCAAAACCCCACTTGCTTTTAAAATCATCCTAGGTCTTTGTTCAAAGGACCTAATGCAAGTGACCTTCCCATGTTGTCTGCCATGGAACGTGGGAAAGCAGCTTCAGTTTTCCCTGCATCTGGTGGGATTCATAAAGCTCAACCCCTATGAAATGTCAAAGCGGGTGGATGCTGCAGGATTGCAGCCGCTCGGCGCTCCTGGGGTGAGCCGGGAACCAAAGATGGGAAGTCACCTCCTGGGTCACCGCTGGTGACTTTTTGCCACACACTGCTGTGCGATCTCTTTCATAAAGCTGCAGCTTTCCGTGGTAGGCTTGGGGAAGTCTCCTGCTCCTTGTTTGGCTTCAAACTGCTCTAGCACCTGGCTGGTGCTATCAACATTTTCAGAATTTTCTTCCCAAGGAGGATGCAGAGCACTTCTTTGAGGGCCAGCAGTGCTAGGATGGCCAGGATCTGCTAATAAGCCTGAGGACTGGGTGTGGAGGTCCTGACACCTACGACTGAGTGACAAAGGAAGGGATCTTTATCAGAGAAATGACTAAACGGGCATTCTTCAGAGCTCTGTCTCTGGGTGCGAGATGTTATTTAGTTCCCTTTTCCCCCCTGCAATTTTTTTGTTATTCAAGGACTGCACCATCTGGATGGCAGATGATACCTTTACATTTGTCAGTTTTCAGTTTTCCAACTATAAATCATCTGATTTAGCTGGTTTCTGTTGCTTGAGCTCTTCCCAGTGTTTGAACTAGCTCTGCTTTAAAGCCATGCTGCCCCAATAGGGAGCTTTCTGCTGGGGCTCCTGCTCCTGCTGCGCCTTCCAAATATATATATATATATGTATATATGCTCTGAAGTGTCTGAATCAGATTCCCCCACCACTGCAAACAGCTTTCTACATTGAGTCTCCTTTTGCTCAGCCAAACAGGCTCTTCACGGACAAAAAAGGGGTAAAGATGACAAAAGAGGGGTAAAGTGATATCTGAATCAACGTTGCTGGCCAGCCAAAATTCAGCACTGAGCTCCATGAACCGCAGAAAATTGTCCTTCTGTCTTTCTAACCATTTTTCTTGCTTACTGAAGAGAAACCGCAGTCTTTCTGGAGTTGTAGAAACACAACAGATTTTTACCTGTCATCTCTTTCCATAAGAAAAGAGGGTTTAAAAAATCTGCTGATGTTATGAGCAAAGCTAGCCTTGTTACACAGTGGGATTTTTTTCTGGTTTGTTTTTGCTAAAATCTGTTGCCTCCTAGTTTCATGTGCTGCCAACTAGTTTTTGCACTAGAAGATTATGTTCAGTTTCTCCATAGCCCTCACGCTGAGATGGGCTTCGCAGTAGTAAGGTCCTCAACATACACGTGGTACCAGGTCGTCCTCGTGTATGTTCGTCTCCATTCAGTCTTGCCCTCCTCTCGGCCGTGAAGTTTCCACACCTCCAGCAGATGAGATGGGGAGGCTATCCACAGTTCCAGGCCTTTGTACTGAATGACTTCTCTCTTCCTTGGGGCTGCGTGTGTCGTCTTCTTCAGCACCGTCTTGGATCATAACCTATTTAGAGCACTCTCCATAAATGCCTTACAAGAAGTCTCAAGTGCGCTGCTAAAAACACCAGAGACCACTTCTCTTTTGTCAGTGTATCTCTGATTGCATCTTAATTTTCCATTTTCATGTGTGGCTAATTAACACTTAAACTTGCTCTTGAGGGAGCTTCTCTGTTCAGTGCTTTAGACAGATGCACCGTGTCGTCGGCACTAGTATGTGGTGCTGGAGCTCGTGCTTCTCAGACCAGCTGGGTGGAAATGGTTTCAATGAATGTTTTGAAGCTGGGCCAGAGAGTGAATCAAACATGAATGACCATGAGTCACTTTGGAAAACAGGCCTGTTGAGGGCTCGGGGGGGGGGGGGGGGGGGGTGTGTTA
>JAVKLA010000039.1:15154519-15193051 GCA_034782735.1 Sagittarius serpentarius | reverse complement strand
CCCCCCCCCCCCCCCCCCCCGTGTGTGTGACGTGCCTGCTGTAGATAGCTCCACTTGCACACCCGGCGTTTTCACATTGGATTTGAGGGTCTTCGCAGCTTGTCCTCAGCTGTGAGGCTGTAGCAGCCACCTCCTTTGGGTGTGGGGAACAGCGTTACTTAGCCTGATGAGTGCCGAGTATAAATGAACCAGGGTATCTGTCATGTAAATGCTGTGTTGCAGGAGTTGAATGTGAGATAAAGGAGCCGGTCTCTCTGCCAGAGAGCCCTGCTGGGCGATCGATTGTCCGGGAAGAGCCGCGCACCGCACCGAGGAGGAGGGCACGCTCCTGGCAGATTTGGTCTGGTAGCAGCAGGCATCCCATCTCAGCTGCTTTTTCCTGGGAAATCCTGGCATCGTCTTCTCCAGCGTGTGTTTGCAGCGGGGCTTGGATAGTGCAGCCTTGCATTAGGTCTTTTGGCTTGGTTGCCTTCCCTGAGCTCAAGTGCTGTGTGTCCCCTTGGGGGGTGCCTGCCCTTGCAGTCCAGGGAGGGGTTCCACAGTACACAAGGTATATTGCAGTGCAGATAATGTTTTGTAGAGATGGGGAGCGTTGGTGCCCCCTGGGGTGGCAGGTACACCCAAGGAGGTGAGCCAAATCCCTTCATTTGCTCTCTAGATCCCTGGACCACGTAAGCGGGTAGCTCTGACCGGACGGCGGTGGCTGACCCCATTGCATCTCATCTGCACAGCTCTATTCCCACCCACCCTGGGGTAAATATGCGGGGTTTTTTGCTTTAGTGACTGAGGGCTAATTTTCTTCTGCTTTTCTCCTTCTTTCTTTTAAAGGTGAACCCTACGCCGCAGGGTACGCGAGCACTGCTGAAAATGATGTACTGCCCATACTGCCGAGGTCTGGTATCAGTGAAGCCCTGTTACAACTACTGCTTTAATGTCATGAGAGGCTGCTTGGCCAACCAAGGGGACTTGGACGCCGAGTGGAATATCTTTATGGGTAAGGCAATATGGGTTAAAACTGCACATGAATTTATACTGATACTGTGTCCCTCACCTGAATGGCTTTTGTGAGCAGCTGTGCTGGGCTATAGCAGGTTTTTTAGGTGTCTGTGATGGGTATCTTTTCCTTCCGTACCTCCGTATACAGCACACCTTTTGCCGTTCACGTTAATTTCTAAATAAATGAGATATCTGTTGTGCCAGCAACCTCTGTTTTGCAGCAAGCTTTGGGAGGATGGAGCTGCCATGTGCTTGTAGGCTTGTAAGTGTCTCTTCTTGCTGGACCAAGCATGTGTGCAAGGTGTTTTTTCCATACTACTCCTTATAGATTGTTGTCACCATACAGCTGTCCTTCCTGAAGCCAGTTTTCTTGCTCAGCAGCCTGGTAGTCTCTCTGCCAGCTGTGGTGAGCTTTGAGAAAAGCTGTAGGCCTGCACTTTACATTAAAAAATTGAATGAGGCATGTGTCTGAATCTGTTTTTAAACAACTCATTCGGCACTTGGCCACCATCCTTTTGAAACGTTGATAGGCCTTACATGACACTGTACAAGTGCCTTTGCCATCCTCTTCCTCGTGCTTGTTATTTCTCTTCCGTGCTTATGAATGGTGTTATTCCATACATGAAATTTAGACTGAAATGTTAAATTCTGCCTTGGGTCAAGGCTCAGCAGAATTGGCGATGTATCATGTTTTGGGGGCACAGGCAATAGATAATGTTAAATGTTTTCATTTGTGCTCCTTTTCCAGGAGGCTTGATTTATCTGTGAGCGAGCATCCTTTGGGAGCAGTCACTTCACTCCAGTTAATGTGTGATGAAGTGCACATGTAAAGTATCTGCTGCTACTGACAAGGCTGTGGTACTCTTCCCATACCACTCATGGAAAAAAAAAAAAGACTTGTTAGAAAAGATTTACCATTCATTAAGGTGTGAGATAAAAAAGGAAAATGGCTGGTAATGGGCGTTTCAGGTTAGATTTAAATCTTAGAACTTGTTTTCCCATGTTTTGTGTATGGCTTTTCACTTCGCTGCCCGTGCCAACTGGATGTTTGCAGGGTATTATTTTCAGAAGGTGTTTTTTTCCCCTGTGTATTCCATATAGGGAGTTAAATGTGACCCTAAATTGGGTTTCCAAGTCATTCCCTGGGAGGCTGACACCCCCCTCCCCATTCCTCCCAGCCGTCTTTCTCATGAGAATATTAAGTATTTCAGCTACAATTGTTGCTGAAATCGCTCAAAGCCAGGAGACTTGCAAACATCTAGTCCAAGTAGAAAAGAGGAATCCCATGAAAGGGAAGGGCATAATGCCAGAAAACAGACAAAAGCACAAGCAGCTAATTGCTGTAGGTGGTATGCAGCTAAAGATGAACCTCGGGGGAAGCTAGCGAGCCCCGTCACACGAGACTGATCAGGGACTGCATACAATAATTAAGATTATTAAACAAGACTAAATAAATAAATGCAATTCCAGGTTGGAAGCAAAGCTTTCTTCTTGCAGTGCTTCCTCCCCAAGGGGCTTCTTGCCCACTCATTACTTAAGTATGGTATTAAGCTTCATTACATTTATCGGCAGCGTTTGCTTGGTTCTTGCACTCTGGGTTGATTCTTGCAGTGGAGTATGGATACTGAAAACTGAAGCTGTGCTTTCCTTAGACAGTTTAATAACTGAACAGGTGCTGGTTATGTTCCAGATTTTGGTTTCTATCTCAATTTGCCACTTGAGGCAACTTAAATTAAATAGATCTGGTGTTTGGGGCAGGGCATATGTCACAAGTATTCTCTGTGTGTGTGTCTAAAGGTTAAAATAAATAAATAAATAGACAAAACCTCCCCAAATTCCCCCAAAACCACCCCACAACAAAAAAATCCAGCCCACCTGCATGGGCTTGATGCTATTTTGCATCGCGGGTTTAAGTACTGTAAGTTATGGCAATGATTTATTATGTGTCAAAAACAGATTTTGAACCTACTGAAATAATTTAAAGATAGTTAAATGGGAGAACTTGCAACAAATGCTGCAAGTATATATGAATTTGGGTCCATATGCGTATAAAGTATGCATGCGCATGTGTTAGTGGGTCTAAATGTAAGTCACTTATTTAAAGCTTTTCCAAACTGGGATGTAATGTTTGTAGGTTTTTTGAGAAGAGAAGACTTCAGACTTCCTTACTTCTGCAAAGTACCATTTAAAGTTGCGGCATATGAAATAATGATCAAATTGTACTCTTTTCTCCCATTTAACTGTCTTTAAATTATTTCGCCCTCTGTTCCTGACGGAATTGTACACCAATTAGTCAGGGGTATATTTTGTTTCAAACAAACTGTTGGGGGAGTTGGAGCTTTCCTGAATGAACAGTGTTAATCTCCAGTGCCTTTTCATGATTCCCCACCCCCCCCACCCCCCCAAAGGTTTATTCTGCTCAAAGAAGTCAAATTCAGGCTCCACATACATATCTGGAGTACTACTTTGTGTGCAAAGAATTTTTTTCCCCCTTTAAAAAAAAAAAAAAGATTGTTGTTAATGAATGGTCAAGGTCTTCCCCCTGCTTCCCTCCCCTTTTAAATCAGATCTTGGGGTTAAGACTGAAAACTGCCTTTTGTTCTTCGAGTCAGACAGTGAGGCTGAAGATGTGGGTTTCTGATTATTGGTGGCACAATGAGAAAGAATTGCTTTCCTTCATGAGAGCGAAGTGCTTTGTCGCCAAGGATTGTCTCAATGCCAGTAGCAAGGACAAATGTATGCAGGAGGAAAAGGGTCTTTAAGGGATGGCCCTATATGGTGTGGGTTGGGTTCCCCCCCCCCCCCCCCCCCAATCCACTTCTATCTCCCCATCACGGGGAGGAGAGACAGTCTTTGTCATGCTGTGTGTTTGTAATAAATGTCCAGGGTACATTTTTCACTCTGCCAGACTTTTTTTTTTTGTAAAGCAGATCTGAGCCACCTCACCGTAGCTTATAAATATCAATTATTTTGCACCGCAGCTGGGGCAAAATAATTTATATTTGTAATCAACGCCTCTCTCCCAATAACGGAAGATCTTTTTGGGAGATGAGTTGCACCAAAGCTTCGTTTCTGGTGTTAGCGCAGCGTGCCTCCCCTCTGGGCATGCAGTGGTGCTAGTGTTATCTTGAACCCCAGCCAACCTTATTAATGTCAAACGTGGCTGCTGGAGGGAATTGCTGCTCGCCACGACTGCTGGTGGGGACACCAGCCAGCTCCTGGTGGGAGGTAAAGGTTTGCAGGATGCCCCCAAAATCAGAACTGCAGATGAGGTGGAGGACCTCCGCGCCCCTTCTTTTTTTTTTTTCCCCCTTTTCACCAAAAGTTTATTTCATTTAGCGCTCCTTGCCAGTATCAATCCCAGCTCCTGAAGAGCTCCGGTTGAATATATTCTCCAAGGGCAATTATTACTTTCCTTATCTTTTCTCGCCAGCTTTGGCAGCTCTGCTGGAGGCCGAATGCATTTTCTCTATCGGCAGTCAAAGCGGAGGCTGCATTCCTGGGCTGTGATACATGTAACGCCATGGCACCCCCGCTAACAAAGGACCCAATTCGCTCTACATTCCCATGGTCTTGTGGATGGCCTGCCCGGCTCAAAGTTTACAAAGACGCCAAACAGCCAGAAGAATTGGGGTTTATGTTTCCTTTCAGTCTTTCACAAACACTTTATTGATCTGCAGCCTTTCCTGGCCACTCGGAGAATTAAGTAGTTACAAAATGGAATGATTTTTTTTTTAAACTGTGCATTTTGTGTGTATTATTATCTATCTATTCATAATATTTTTATTTGAAATGAGCGGCTTCCTGCAAACTGTGCCGGGATGTTCTTTGTGCGCGTGAAAAACCCCAAAAGCTTTGACAATGATGAACACATTTAAGTTGTGCTCCACTTGTTTACAAAAGTCTCCATTTGGTAGCACATCAAAAGCATTTTTCTCCCCTCCGGCACAATGGTATATTCATGCTAGCAGTCATTACTCAGAGATTTGAAGCATCACTTTATTGGAGCCCACCACAATACAGTCTAAGACTCTTTGTTTCATTTGTTATTACCTTCTTTTTTTCTTTTTTTTCCTCTTTTTTTTTTTTTTTTTTTAAATGCATTTAGTTCAGACCTGTTTGTAGTCCCTGGCAGCTAAATTCCAGCCATACCCTGCAACAGCTCTGTCATTGATGCTGGTGGTGTGTGCCTGTGGGGCGAGGGGCTTTCCTGGGGGCTCCAGCTCCTCCCGGGGTTCGCTCCTTAAACACTGGCACCTTGGCGGAGCTGTGTGAGTCCTGGCTGACGTGGGTTTTAGGATGGGTTGATTGGCTGATAGACCTTTAACTAACACCCAGCAAATCTTAGGAATATTGAGTTGTCTTTAAAAAGCAGATTTACATGCTAGGAAGGCATCTGCAGTTCATGTGGGGGTTTTGGTGTTGGATTTATATTATTATTATTATTATTATTATTATTATTATTATTATTATTATTATTATTATTATTATTATTATCATCATTGTTGTTGTTGTTATTATTATACGAGTAGCTTAATTGTATATTTGTCATCAGTTTATGGGGGTTTTTTAGTGTAGTTTAACATGACTTGAGCACTAAGGCAGAGCTATTGCTAAACTGTTCAGTATGTGGAATATCTTTATAGGGCTTTAACAGGTAGCCAGAGCCCACAGAAGTTTTCTGCTTGTTGAAAGTACCTTCTGTGCTTAGGAGAGGAGGATGAATGTCATGAGAAACACTTTTCAAGAGGAATTGATAGACTGATTGTGAAATGCCCATTTCTCCTTAATGGAAGGGAACAGGCATATCCTTGGGAGCGGGGAGGAGCTCCTCTGGCAAGGGTGGGGCTGTTGTGCCCTGGCCTCCTACGTCACGCAGGCTAGGAAAAACTGAAGAATTAAATGCAACTGGAAAATGATGAGTTTGTGGCAGAGCATCAGGAAGTGACACAGGAGGGGAGACCAGCAAACGGGGTGCTGAGGGACTGCAGTGAAAACTAACATTAAATAAAGGTTGCGACGGGCAAGAGGAGACGAGTGCTTAGCACCAGGCGTGTACCTGGAGGCACCTTCTAGGGGCGAACCAGAGAGGGCTTAAATGCAATGCAGGGTGAAAGCCTTAATGCCAGTAATAATTTCTCAGAGGAAGTAGTGAATGTTCAGTAGCTGCTATGTTTAATGATGTATTTGATGAGGACTTGCACGTCGGCACAGGAGGAGTGACCCAGTGTTGGCTGAGGGACTTTTCCATCTCCCCTTGCCTAGAGATGTGCCAAATATATCATTAGTGCACAGCGCTGACCCTGGTCTCATGCAGTCTCCGTCTTGCAGATGGTCCATGTAATGCCAGAAGGTGCAATCCCTTGGCTTCCCCAGGCACGGCAAAGCCTGTAGCTTTCCATAAGGGAGACATCATAGCGATGATCATCTTGCACCCTTTCGCGTTGCTGTCTTACGTTCAGGACCAGCATGAGGAAGCCAGCGGCTTTGAAAGCAGTCTTGACAAACAAATGACACAAGGCAGCCTTTAATAAATGAGCATGGAGAGGAGGGTGTTAGTAATGCTTGTTCTAATGGGAGGAGGTGATTACAGGCTGTTGGTTGGCAGGCTGCGATGGCTCTCCCTCGTTTAATGTGGCTTTTGATGTATATGAGCCTGTGGCTTGGAGCTGGCAGCCTATAAGTGCCTGGTGAAGTTATAGGCTCTGGGAACGGAGCAAAATGTTTCTTGGAGATGTGCACGGTCAGAAGTGACGTTGCAGTGGTTAATGTCTGCGTGCTCAATCTGTTATCCTTGTTACCTGTTATTCTTGAAGCTCCTCCATTAAAAACCTTTGTTTCTGTCTTTGTGTTAGATTCGATGCTGCTGGTAGCAGAGAGGCTGGAGGGTCCCTTCAACATCGAGTCAGTCATGGACCCCATTGATGTGAAAATTTCAGATGCGATCATGAACATGCAGGAGAACAGCATGCAGGTGTCTCAGAAGGTAAATGGGCCAAGAGGACACTTGAGCTTTATTTATCCAATGTGGTTTATTTCCCTATTCTCATCAGTATGTTTTTCCTTTGATGCCCTTTCAAGTATATATAAAGCTGATGTATTATTTTAGGCAGGGGCTGCGTTGGAGCCCTGAGAAGGGAGGCTCTTGTGACCTTCCATTTTGTAAAACCCTTTCCTTCCCTCGCCTAGGTTTTCCAGGGATGCGGCCAGCCAAAAACACTTGCCCAGGGCCGGACCGCTCGCTCCGTCTCTGAAGGCGGTTTCAGTGCTCGTTTCAGACCCTACAACCCAGAGGAGCGGCCGACTACAGCCGCTGGCACGAGCTTGGACCGACTGGTGAGTGCCTGGTCCTGCCGGTGCCATGCAGGCATTTCGCACCCGTGTACCGCAGAGTATAATTTTCCATTTGTAATTTATAGGGTTTCTTAATATTCCTTGGCTGTCTTAAACTCTCTGAGGGGTGTAATCTGCCCATGGCTCTAGATGTGAATTACCTCAATGCTTCTATGTCAGAAAAGTGCCTGTTTTAAAGGCTTGCCTTATGAGTAATATGTGTTTGAGGAGCGGTGTTTAATTTTGTATTAAAAAAGTAAATCAACCATCAAAACACGCAGCCTGAAGATCTGGTCTATACACGTCTGTTGTGATAAAAAATACCTTTCCAGCTTCAGTTTTAATGAGAGTTTGGTATTCTGGATTATGTCCTGTGTTTCTTTTTTTCTTTTATTTAATAGGTTACTGATGTGAAAGAAAAGCTGAAGCAAGCCAAAAAATTTTGGTCATCTCTCCCTGGCAACATTTGCAACGATGAAAAGATGTCTGTAGGCACTGTCAATGAGAACGAGTGCTGGAACGGGAGTGCCAAGAGCAGGTTTGGCAATGCTGCCGCCCCGGGTTAACTCTCTCCCTCTCACCCCAGCCTTTCCCAGTGTGCCGGCCTCTCTCCCCAAGCCCTCTTCTCCTACAGGAGTGACCCCAGCTCCCCCCGCCACACTCCCCGAGACAGGCTGCTGCCATTACCCTTTTTTTTTGTTGTTGTTGTTGTAGATGGGAGAGCTTGAACGCAAAGCTAAAGGGTTGTCCAAGCTCTACGTGGTGGTTTGTTTTAAAGGAGGGAACTGAGTCTGGATACCCACATATGGCATCTCTCCTTGGACTTAAACCTCTTACTGGTTGCTTGTGGGTTTGGGAAGGCGATTTGTACAAAATCCTGTATCATGGCCGCAGAGCGGGGATGCTCGTGTTGTTTGACAGCGCCGTTGCCCAGTACCCCCAACTGGTGTTTGTACCAGGAGCTATTGCTGGGTTCCTTGTTGAGCAAGGGCAGGGGAAACGGAGGTTGGTGAAAAGTCCTCTTCTCCGCTGCTGCGGTCAGTGGCACGAGGGGGCCAGTGGTTTTCATGCACGCTTTTTATGGAAAAATAGTTACAAAGCTTTTTTTTTTTCTTTTTTTCTTGTAAGGAAGAAATTACCAACACATGAATAAGCCAAAGGTTTTCTGTCATATGGTTTCTGTAACTGTTTAACTTTTATTTTGGAAATGGAAGTTTCTTTTTTTCTGTTTGCTTACTGAGGAAACAAGCAAAATCCAAGATGTTCCATTAAAAAAAAAAAAGTCATCCAGGGTTGTCCAGCAGTTTTTCTAAGTAATAGCAGTTTTTGCCTGTGATATATTTGGGGCACAGGACTGAGCCATATCACATAAATAATTTTGCACTGTTTTGTGTGTGCCTGAAACTCTGCCTCGCTTGGCCAGCGTGATGGTTTGGGTCTCTGTGACAAGAAGTGGCTCTGCCCTCCTGAAGTCTGGTTTATCAGCAGCTTGTACAGGGCTTTTCACAGCAGGTTTCCCCCGTGCGCGCGTGGGCCAGCACCAGTAAGGAGGGGAGATGGAGGATTGGCAGCACTGGGCAAGGAGACGGAGGAGAGGCTGGACATCCTATGTGGGTTGTGCAAGATATTTTGCTTTGCTGTTACTATTTTCTCTGTGGCTCCAATAAGCTAAAAGTTCAGTAGTCTTCCACGCTTTGGTCTCTCTCTGACTGCTTTGAAACATATAATATTGATCACAAATAATAACAAAACCACCAGCACCAATAATAATAATAATGATAGACCCTGCCATATACAGGACAGGGTTTGAGCGTGCCCTTCAGGATATATGCTTATATCTCACTGCCTGGTCTCCAGGATCAGTAGGTTGTGCTAAAGGCTTTTCTTTCTCTTGTGATACTGATCTTGGCATCCTAACTAAGAAAAGTAATGTTTTGTTCTGTTAAACGGTGATTTTTCTTGCAAGTCAGTTAATTGGAGGAGGGGAAAAAGTGTCATATCCCTGCTCTATAAGATGATACTCCAAATACCTGTTTCAGAAGACATATTCTGTTGGGTTTTGTTGCTCAGTCTCTCTTTTAAACCAAGAGGCCGTACGTGTGTTCAGACCTGAACACACACACCACCTCAGGCTGAGCAGCTCGGCGCTTCTCTGCTTCGATGCACGGGCTTACGTTATCTCATCTTCAACATCACAGATGTTTCTCCTGCTGGGGTTATTAGGGAAATTGCATCTCATGTCTGCATGGTGAGAAGTACACATTTAATAACCCAGCTTGATGGTTAAGGTACATTATGCAAAGCCAGAATGACACTCTTGCCTCCAACAGTTACTATAGGTTTCTGTGGGATAACTATGGCCCAAAAGATTGTTTTCCCGAAATTGTCATCTAACTGGGCATCAAGGCATCTCAGCAGCTTGTTGTGCGCTGTTGCCTGCAGTGAGCTGATTTATGCTGTTGTAAGTCATTATTACTATAAACCCCAGATCTTCCCTCCCTTTTCAAGTTGGGGAGAAAATTGTCTTTCCCCTGCGAAGCCAGAGAAGGGCTCCGTGAGGGTTAGCATGTGGGAAGATCACATTGGGCTCAGAATATCACCCAGGCTGGAAACAGGGGTGGCATCACCACGCTGTCACCCTTTGCTGTGGGACTCAGCTGAGCTGCAGCTCCGGTACCAGCAGGAACGGTTTTTTTTTCAGGTACGACTTTGCGGTGACTGGAAACGGCTTAGCAAGTCAAGTGAATAACCCGGAGGTAGAAGTCGATATTACCAAGCCAGACATGGTGATCCGCCGGCAAATCATGGCTCTGCGGGTGATGACCAACAAGCTGAAGAATGCATACAGTGGGAATGATGTCGACTTCATTGATATAAGTATGTTTGCTGCTGTTTGCCTTTTGCTTTTTCTTTTTCCCTTTTTGATTGGATTTCATGCTAACACAGGGGTAGCTGGTTAAGCTTCAGCTGTGGGTAAGCGTGTTAGTAAAGTGGGTGGGAAACCCGCATTTCTGACAGGCTGTGCGAGGAGGGTTATTCGCATGGAATCATAGAACGGCTTGGGCTGGAAGGGACCATCAAAGGCCATCTAGTCCAACCCCCCTGCGGTGAGCAGGGACACCTCCCACTAGATCAGGTTGCTCAGAGCCCCGTCCAGCCTGGCCTTGAATGTTCCCAGGGATGGGGCTTCTACCCACCTCTCTGGGCAACCTGTGCCAGTGGTTCACCACCCTCATTGTAAAATATTTCTTTATATCTAGTTTGAATCTACCCTCTTTTAGTTTAAAATCATTACCCCTTGTCCTATCGCTACAAGCTGTACTAAAAAGTCTGTCCCCATCTTTCTTATAAGCCCCCTTTAAGTATTGAAAGGCCACAATAAGGTCTCGCCGGAGCCTTCCCTTCTCCAGGCTGAACCACCTTAACTCTCAGCCTGTCCTCGTAAGAGAGGTGCTCCAGCCCGCTGATCATTTTTGTGGCCTCCGCTGGACTCGTTCCAACAGGCCCACGTCTTTCCTGTGCTGGGGACCCCAGAGCTGGACACAGCACTGCAGGGGGGGTCTCAGCAGAGCGGAGCAGAGGGGCAGGACCACCTCCCTCGACTCGCTGGCCATGCTGCTTGTGATGCAGCCCAGGACACCCTTGGCTTTCTGGGCTGCGAGCGCACATTGCCGGCTCGTGTCCAGCTTTCACCCACCAGCACGGATGGGTGTGACGAACGGCACGCCGAAGTCGCGTTAACGAGAGGACCCACGCTTAACGTCTCATAAATGTCGAAGCCTCTACGCGCTTGCTTTCCCCCCGCCTTCTGCAAGCGAAGCCTGGCGCTGCAGACGGCGGAGGAGGACAGCAGGTGTGTTTGTCTCCCACAGGTGAGGAGAGCAGCGGGGAGGAGAGCGGCAGCGGCTGCGAGCTCCAGCAGTGCTCCCCGGAGTTCGAGTTCAATGCCACCGAGGTCACTGGGAACTCCAACAAGAGCGATAAGAACATGAACACTTCTGCTGCTACCAGGAGCGGTTTATCACAAGCAGCCTTGCTCCTTAGCATTTTGTTCTTGGCCATGCAAAGACAATGGAGATAATTGTGCAGCATGGGGGGGGGCGGAAAAAGACTTTGATAATAAAAGTTAGAAGGCACCTGCTTTCACTTTTATACCATCTAGGGACTTTGCTTTTTAAGTTAATGGACAACAGTGTACAGTTTTTACTATGTTGCCACTGGTTTTAAGATACTGATTATTTTTTTTTCCCTTGGTATTCTGGGAATAACAGGAACAGGGACTACCAGTCTGTCCCGTTCACCAAGAGTCCGTGTTAGAGGTGGATAACAAAAATGTATATACAAGCCTGTAGTTAGCTCTGCATTTGTGTCTTTATCACTTTTTTTTAAAATTTTATTTTATTTTACCATATTTCTTACGAAAACAAAAAAAACCCAGGGTATTTTCTTGGCCTGTAACAAGTATGTGTTTCTGAAATGAGAAATATCTGTACAGAAGCAGGTTTTATTTATCATGTTATCTTGTGGGGAAAAAAGTAATTGCCCAACAAGCAGAAAACATGTTTCATGTAGTTAACTTCCCATTTACCCACATTATGTTAGTTGCCTTATCTGGAAAGAAGTGGAAGTAATTTGTCTTTATTATGCGGTAAAACAGAAGGTGAAGGCAGAGCTGGTCAGTGTGCCAAGCGCCCCGTTTGCGTAGGGCGTTAATGCCAGGAGCAGGTTGTACTTTCTTTACGGGAGGTTTGGTTAGATTGAAAGAGACTACAGAGAATTCCAGTTCTGCAGACGCTAAGAAGAGTTGTTGTTTGTTCCCCGGGATCCTTGCAATTAGCTGTAACTCCTGTAGGTCAGTTCCTGACGTGCATCCCCCGTGGGAAGAAGGCATTAAACTTGTTCGGTTGGAAGCAACTTGTCGTCTCGCAGATCCAAATACCAACATGTGTCTTGTCTGCAAATTTGTTAGATGAATGCTGGATTAATTTTTAAATTTTTGTTGTTGTTGTTTTTAAGGAATACTTTGTGGGAGGGGGAGGCAGGGGGGTGTCGGGTTTGTTTTTGCAGAAGTGTTGTTTCCTCTCCGGTGGGCGACGAAAGGGAAGGAGCAGGCGGGCGGCGCCCCGCGGCACTGTTGCAGGCAGATCGGAGTAGGAGCAGGCAGGAACTGGCAGGGCTGAAGATGCCTCTTTTTAGGTGTATTTGGTCTCCAGGGAGCCGATGCCCAGCGACTGTAGCTTTTCGGCACTACTTGAGACACCCTCCTCTCTCTGCCTGTGCTTTTGCAGTTGGAACAGTGTTGTGGTGAATGGCAACTCATTAATAAAAGAAATGTATATTTTTAAGAAAAGAGATGAAATAATTTTTAAAAGAGTTTAGGGAAAACAAAGTCTTTGGAAAGACTCAAAATTATTCTGCCCATCTCCTCTTGCTTTAGGTAGCCTTTAGGTCTGGCTGGACACCAAGATCCGGCCAGGAGAGCAATCCAGAGAGAGAGAGTTTGCTCTATTCCACCCTTGTGTTGCAAGGATGATTTTCTATTTTTATATTGAAGCATTAATTACTTGTTAGCTCAGGGTCAGCGTTATATTCAACTTTATTTTCACACCAAATTTCTGCAAAGCTATAAAGATGGAGTATTCTTGGCTGGTATAAACAATCCTGGAGGCTTAATTTTACTAGAAGTAGCCAGTTATTTATTAAAACATGATGTTAGTAGAGTTACGGATATTCTGGCTAGATTATTTTTCTTTAGAAAATAAATCATGGAACCATAAAATTGAAAAAGTTATAAATTTATGTGTGGGAAAAAATGGATTGTAAATAGCTAAGTTGCCTTGCGAGGAATTGGAAAATGTGCTGATACTTAGAAACTACCTCAGTTCTGAGGAATTTCCTTTCTAGCTTTGAGTACTATTACATTTACTTGGTAGAAGTGAATCTGGTCTCCAATATGTAGCTGAAAGAGTTATCCCTATAGACCTTGTTAGATTGTTTTTAATTTAGAGGGTTGAACTACATCCAGCTGTTTTCTTTCAGCTAAGTTCCCTAACAAAGAGAATTTCTGAATTAAATATTGCTGATGGCTTCCATGACTTTTCCTGATTTGTTTGGTTTCATGGCATTTTCTGATTGCCCTTTAATTATTTAAATGGTTCTAGCCATTTGAATTTTAATCCTGAAATAAACAAACCTTAGATGCACTACCATTGTAAATATATCGCAGTAAGTTCCGACTGGATAACCCTTCTGGCTTATACCCAGCTGGCAGGCCGGCAAAGTTAAATGAAGAAAAAAAAAATAAAATTTAAACTTCTTCAGAGCTCAGAGAATGGTGGAACAAAAGCCCTTGTGTTTGGAGGGGCTGACTTCTCCAGCATCTCCCTTCTTGGCGCAAGTGTTCATATGTAAGAAAGTTGCTTGTAAATTCTCCTGCTTTCAAGCATTTCTGCTCATAAAAAGCGTTTCTGAATTTAATATTTATCGTTTTACAACTAATTGCTTACTAAATATTATTCCTTAGTTTGGTACACGCCACCAATGCAAAGACCTGCCGTGAGTTTTAAGCATGTCCAGTTGCCTTTGTTAATAGCACAACGATCCTCTGCTATATAAAGGACAGATTTGTCACCTGGGGCTACAGGAAACAAGAGTAAACATCAATGTAGGATGATCAAAAGTTGTGTTCCTGCTTTTATTTTGTGTTTGTGTGTGAAATCGGCTCTCTGACATGAGCTTGTAAACTAAACCAGACGGGTAGGGATGAGGCATGCTGCTGACTTCGAGGAAGGCATGTGCTCCCTTCTTTCAAGTATTTCTTTTTTTTCCACGTAACTATTGCCATTATGAGCATGATTTAAAGAAAAAATCCCATACATAGAATTAATAATTAAAATTAATGAAATTGGTAACGAGCTTCAAATGCAAAGTGAACCAGAAAGGTGGTGTTCTTGGCAGCGTGTGAGGTGCTGTCTCCCAAAGAGTTGGAATAAAAAAATGCAGCCCTTGCAAGGACCTGCTTGAACAGCTCTGTGCCTCTCCTGGAACACGTACAGCTCCGTGCTGCGACAGCCGCGCAGGCGACGTGCGCATACAGGCTGCTCTGGGTTCCTCCAGCGGGCCAGCCTCCGTGTTTACGCTTCTGGTAGCAACGAAGGGGGAAAAGGAGAGCACATAACGGGAATCTTGGAATCAGTCTCTCGTTTTGTGCCATGATGGGTGGTGTGGCCCTAAGTCAGGACAAATGACCAGGGCAGCAAGAGGAGTCGTCCCGCACCCCCGGGGCAGGGTCCTGCTCCTGCCCCCGCCTGAGCCAACCTGGCTATTGTCCTCATGGGCAGGTTGGTGTATTAATTCTGGAGGGTGCAACCTCTCGGTACATTGGTCATTTCTTAGACCTGATGGTGCTGAAGTTTCCGTCACCATCCTCTAATTGCTTTAGCTGGATGTAAGACTTGCTGGACCAGGCAAGACCTCTGGCGTGGTCCTGGCTCCTTTCTCATGGTAGCATCTGGTGTTGGCCATTTCAGAGCAAGGCACATAAAAATCCCGTCTGTCTGTTTGGATGCTTTTAATTACCGTGTGTCCCACAGTAACTGCCGGCCCTGTTTGTCACCCCTCCCTCCAAAGCCACCCTCTTCCCTCAGCCCCCATGTGAATGTGGCAGTGTGTCCCCCCATGGTGACGCTGGTGCTGGGGGCTGCTGCCCTGCTCACACCCTTCGCTTGCCAGGACAAAACCACGGCGTTTCTTCTTGTCCCTGGGGAAGCCCATGCCACTGGCACATCTCCGCAGCCAGGAGCAGCAGACACCCGGGTCCTGCTGGCGCAGGCAGTCCTGGAGCAGCTTGGGGACCTCGAGGACCAAGGATTTGTGTGCGTGGAAGCTGGCGGGCACGGCTGCTGCAGGAAACCCAAGCCTGACCCAAGCCTGGATAAATCCATCTCTGACTGTTGGAAGAAAATAACTTGCACCTTTTTTTTTTTAATGCTGGTGGGTTTATTTTTCCATGTAAGCCAGGCTGAGTATCTAGGATAACTGCAGAGTGTCGTTGCCTCAAGTTTCTGCCTGACGTGATGCCCAGTGGCCATCTGCCTGCAGTGGTCCATAAGCTGACGCTGCAGTGCCTGCAAGGCCGGCCTGTCCTCTGCTGCTTCTCTTCCCTCAGATGCTAACTAGGACTAGTAGTAATCGGAAAATAAATGAAAAAATGCGTAGAAGGGGTGAAAATTGATGCAGGAACATTGCAGTCCCTCTCCTGGCTGGTGGGATCTGTGTTGACCTGAGCTGCTATGGGGCGGGGTGGGGGGGCACGGACTTGCAGCCGGGACCCACACTAGGAGGGTGAGCAGCCACCAGCTCAGCACCGTCCCTCCTGCCTGTGTCCCTGGGGCTGGGGACAGTCATCGTCCCAAAGGGCTATGTAGTGCTGTGCTTCGTGGCATCTTCTTTCAAGCGGCTGTGATTTAATGGTTTAAGGTATCTGCAAGACACATGTTGGTTAGAGATTGTGCAATAGTGGCGGTTTTAGGACCACCTGAATGTGAACTAACCCTAGTTAGTGGTTTTCATTTCTTGATAATACTGTTTCAGGCATCATGTTTTCTGGGTTTGGTTTGCTTTTTTGTTGGGCTTTTTGATTGTTGTTTTTTTTAATCCTCTGCTGTGGTTTGTTTGAGGGTTTGTAACAGTGTAAGTTGCCTGGGAAGACGCAGCTCTTCATGGGCTTGCTGTAATTTTGGGTCAAGTGTGCTTAAATTGCTGCAATTTGTATCTAATGGATTACATGGATTGCGAGCCCATTGGTAACTATTGGAGCAAGGAGGGGCTGCCCGCCCCAGGAGGAGGGGAAGGCATCCTGGGCAAGGCCTGTCCCTTTGTCACTCTCCTCGGGAAGGGAGGACCATCCTTTTCTGTGGTCCCTTGGGCTAGGCAGACTGGCGAGAGCTGGGGACCCTGCCAGGTGCAGAAGGGGCAGGTTTTTGCTAAACCTGGCAGGTTTGGGAGGATGCTGATGACATGTCCTAACGTTGTGTTGCCTTTGTTTACTATCCGTGTGCTGTAGGCCGGGTGCTGGTGGGTAGCTGGTGGAGTTGCTGTTTCTCCCTGAACCTGCCTTGCTGCGTTGGCCTTTGCCCTTTTGGGCTCCTTCCAGCCTGCTCGCTGCGACTTTGCCCTGTGTTTCCTTGCTGCCCTGGCTGCTTTTTCCCAAACCTTTGCTCTTGTGTGTGCCCCATGTTGCAGCAGGAGCAGAGCAGGAATGCGTCTCACCCATGGACCTTGGTGGTCTCCCCTGGAAGCCATCTCCATTTAACCCCCAACCAGATATTGCTGCAACCGTTAAAACAGGAGTTTTCATTGAAAAAGCAGCTCTTAAAATTTACATCGGCAAATCTGCCTCAGGTTGCAGGTTGTTAGCCATTTCAACAGCCAGGTAATGTCTCTGTCTCCCCAGTGGCCATGGGGGAGTTGAGGGGGAGCAGCTTCATCCCCATCGCGGTATCTGGGGTGCCTGTGCCCCTTTTTCATGTATTGTGGCAATACAGTTCCCTTATGTAGCAGTTCATCTTCCCAGCATGTCCTGCCACGTTGCCTCCTGCTACTTGTGTTGTTAATTCGTGTAAACTGATGCAAATCAATATGCTAAACCCCTCATTAATTGGGTTACTGATTTATACTAATGAGACTTAAAATCTTGGAGAAGGTTGAAGGTATTTGTTTCTCCTCCGAAGGGCTCGACGAGCTATTGTCAGCCCCACAATGGCTGGCTCTTGGCTGGGCTGGTAATTGCCTCGTGACTGTATTTGCATCGACATAATGGCGAGGATGTTAGCAGGAGTTAAGACATCTCATCTTTTCCTCTGAGCGGGAAAATTCAGGATTAGCAAGGTGGAATGCATTTGCCAGCGGTTGCTGGCAGCCCTGTTGTGTAGGGTGGCTGCTCTTCACCTATAGCTCGGCTCTGTCGGTGCTTCCATTATAAACCTGCTTTTCTTCAGAGCTTTATAAGCTCAGCCATAAAAATCAGGCCTGCTTGAAAACTTGGCATGTTAGGAATTGGCCAGGCTTTTATTTTTTCTAGTGGGAAGAACTGATGATTATTTTTAGAAGAAATTGTTTCGTCTGTGAAGTTTAATGGGTTGAAATGCTGTTTTGGCATTCACAAGCCTCCAAACCAGCTTTGTTGAAAACTCCATTTAGCATCATCAATAATACAGTAATGCTGAGGATCCCCAGGGACAGGCAACTAAAACAATAGCTGAAATCTTATATTAAAAGCTAATTGTTGTACATGTTCAGCCATTTCCCCCATGCCAGTACCACACACGCGCTTGCTGTCTTGTGCAAGAAGCAGATCTGAGGACGGTTAAGTCTGCAGGAGGCTTTTCACTGACGTTAACCGGCAGTGCATCTGCATTTCCAGGGACTCTTTTATGGAGGCAAGGTCACAGATACGTATCATCTGGGTTGCTGCAGTAGAAAAGCTATTCTGATTTAACCAGGAGCCTTTTTTTTTTTCTTTTTTTTTTTTTTTTTATGGCTGCCTTTGTATGAATCGCCATAGTGGAGTGTATTTAATGCACCCTGATACATGCATGAGGTAGTGGAGTAAGAGGGAAAAGTGGCTCTCACTCAAACAGTGCTAAATGACTGCTGTTTGCTCTGAATTTCCCATGCACTAGCACAGGCCATGCTGCTTTTGTGAGGATGCTTCAGGTAAAATGTCTAGGGGAATGAGACGAGGCGCTGACTTCTGAGAGGCTCTGGTGCCTTCGTGTCTCGGGGCAAGCGGGAACTTTGGCTGGTGTGTCCTGGCTTTGCTACATTTGCTTTTCCCATAGAAAAAAAAAAAATCTAAAACTGGAAAAAATTGACATACGTAACCACTTTTTATTCATTATTAAGTTCTTTGGTTATGCATTCAAAACCACTTCAGTATTGAGAAAGAATTTGTTGCTACAAAATAGTGGTGGGATTTTCAGGTTTGAGCAGGGACAGTTGGGGATTACATGGGAGAGCGGGGGCGCTCAGCTAACCAGAGGCCAAGAGAGTCGGTATTACAAAGAAGCTGTTGTCTTTGATAGAGGTCTTCTGCAGCCTAGTTGTCTGAAAATAATTAGCCAAATAAATTGGGTGTGTTCTGTTCCCTGTTCTGACATTTGGCTTCCTAGTGAAAGGGATAATGCATATACAGCAGATAGCTCAGCTGGTCTTTTGTCAGCCACCCCGACGGCACCCCTGCTTGCAGCCGCCCGCCTGGAGGGAGCACCTGTGGAGAAAATGGGGAGGGCTGTGCTTTGCACAGATAATAACAGGCAGGATAAGCTGTTGGGGAGACTCATGCTGACCAGAGGGATGGGGGTGAGGTCCCTGGGGAGCTCGTAGCCGGCGGGGTGGCGGGTCGGCAGAGCTGCCCTTCAGCTCCTCGGTGCAAGCATGCCCTGCCATGGAGGGCACCTTTAACTACATCTGATTATTAGAAAAGGGGCAAAAGTTCCGTTCCTTGAAGGTGTGCTCCATCACGTTGGTGCTGGCGTGGCACAGGGATGAGTTGGAGGCTCATCCAGGAGCTCCCAGCACTGTGGGGATGACAGGCACAGGTTAGGAATCAGAGGGACACAGGAGGTAAGTGCCTTGGGCGGCACTTGAGCTGCGTCTCTGCCACCTACTTGCTTCCTTGTCCTTTCTGTCACTCTGTTGTTATTTAAAGTACATTAAATGGAGGTCAGCCTCGCAGTGTTGTATTAGCGGCTTCTTTCCTGAGAGGGGCTGGCGGTAGCATCTTTTGGCCCATGCTCCCATGCTGGTTTTCTCTGCGACATGGCGTGATCTCCAATAAAAGGCAGCAGGGCTGCAGCGTTTCCCGGGTTCTCTCTCTTGTTGGTCACCTTTGCAATAAACCTTGCAGAGGCTTTTGCTGAACACCCTCCCAATAGAGCCATGCTCACCCAGTGCACGCCTCTTACGGTAGCATTTGAACCCCACTGAAGGGTGAGAGCGTTTCATTTGCAGCTCGGATGGGAGGGAGATGCAGCTGACAGCAGGGCGCGGGAGCCAGGTTTGTGCCTGGGTTTTGTGCTTCACCCTCCAGGTGACTGCAGTAACCAGAAATGAATTTGAGGCTTCTGGAAGGGAAAACCTCCTCTGGCAGGATTTGTCCTTGTTGCGTTGCAAGGGTGGTTTGCTGCCTGCCTCGGTTTCATGCCCTGGCTGCTCACAGCTGGAGCATTAAAGAAGCAGGAACCCCAGCTGTGAGGGGTTGCTAAACCTATACAATTGTGAGGTGTGTGGAAAACTTCAGAGTAAAACCACGAACCTACCTGTATTTTTGTCCTGTCTTGATGGACGGAGGAAGCAGTGGATTCCATCCTTTGGTTTTCAAAAGCATTAAAAGGGGAAAAAAAACCACCAACACCCAAAACCCCTCCAGCCCCACCGCCATGTGCAGGCTGGTTGGGTGAGGCAACACCAGGATGCTTCCTAGGAATCTGCGGTGATGAAGGTTGTGCCGAGGCTGCACGTCCCCGGGGGGCAGGCAGGACCATGGCACGGAGCTGAGCATGGGAACTGTCCTGGCTGTAATGAACCCAAACTCCTTATATGCATGTAAGCAATAAAATGATGTCTCCACCGTGGGAGTGAGAATCAGGGCTCTGTGCAAGGCGCCTTTCCTCCAGGAAGACAGGGATTTTGGGGACCCATGTAAGTAGCCCCAGGGCTAAGCCCCATAAACCTCGGGCAAGCCGGCAAGTGGTGGTGCAGCCGCCAGCAGCAGCCGCGGCTCAACTAATCTGCGGGCGGTGGATTCGTGGCTCTCCTCAGCGCGGCGCTGAGACAGCAGAGTGGTTTTAATGAGAGCACATAAGTTAAAATTGGTTTTCTCCTTTCAAAATTAGTGGCAGACTATGGCTGTTCAGGTTGCTGTTTTAACTGCTCCAGATGTCAAGCACGGCTCAGCCAAGATCCATGTGTAATCCAAAGGAAATACTATTAATTTCAAAGGAATGTGGTCAATATTTAAATGGTTTGGATCTTTTTAATATGTAGACGGTGGTAGTGGTCTAGCTGGGCTTATTAACTCTGCTTTTGGAGCAGTGATTCTATAGCGTGAATTAATGTCTATTAACATTATTGATTTTCATTTATTTTAACATGCGGGCCTGTAACGATACTGGTTATTTTAGACATTCTCCAAGGCTGTACTGAGTAGGGAGCTGTTGGTTTAAGGCCTGATCCCACAAGCTTTTATCCTTCCAGTTGCTACTTAAGCCCTGACTTAGCTCCAAGCCTGTGGAGCGGCTCCCGCTGACTCCAGCGGCAGTCGGATTGAACCTGCTCCGGGTCCCGCTTCATCCATCCACTACAGCTTCATCTACAGAGAGGCTTTGCTGGTCCTTGCATGGCCAAGGTGGATTTAACCCTTGGCGCACACCAGTAGCCACCGTGAAATATCCCCTCTGCTCTACCTCCACATGATTCTGCTAATTCAGTAAACAGTGGGGGGCCAGCCTGGCTCTTACACCCGTAACCTTCAGCAGCGTTGGGTAGGGTGGACCTGGTCCTTACATTAAACTCATTTTCTAAAGCAAGCCCAGGTAGACCAATTTCCCCCCCCTCCTCTGACTTTTTGTGCCTATTAAATGTATAAAGCCCTTGTAAGGCAAAGAGTTTGTAATGAGGAACAGAGTCGTCTTGAATGTTTTGTTAAAGGTACGGAAGAAATGGAAAGCTTTAAAAAAAAGTTGTCTCCTTTAAATCAGGTTGGAGAACAACTTAGGAAAACAGTTGGAGATAGAGCTGTGTCTTACAGAGCTAGAAATGGACCCGTTTTCCAACAAAACCAAAAGTTCATAACTCATCATTTTCTTAACAAAGTATCTGTTTTCAATAGCTGTTGAAATATTTTGCTTGTAGAGGTCACACATTCTTAGTGAAAGGCGTATCTTTTTTTGGTTAAAAGTATTTTTAAAAGGCAAATGATTTCCATTTTTAAAAATTGTTTTAAATCACTGGTGAAATTACAGAGAAGTTGCACAAGAAGAAAATTATAATCAGCCTAGATATATTTTTGGAAAAATAGGCTCTCAGAAAAAAAACTCCAACCCAAAATGCAAAAGATTTCAGTCTGCGTCAAGAGAATGCTCTCAATAAAGGGAAACCTTTGGTTCCTTTGTCTGAAGAAACCTCACCCTTTGTTGATGTCTAAGAAAAAATATTTCTTGTTACTTAGAGAGTGTTTGCCTTGCATGAAAAAAATGTTTCTGTGGGAGATGTTCTACATTTGAGTGACGCCGGAGAGCCAAAAAGTTGAGCCATATTGGCCGTAAAGACCACAGGCTGATGAAGCTGGAACAATTCAATTGGAAACCCTTTGGGGAAAGGGGAGGATTTCCACCCCCGTCTCGAGGCAAGTGGGGATTTCTGGATAAGGCCAGGCTCTTTCTGGGTGGGGAAAAAACCCAGGGAAGGCGATATATCAGCCTGCATGCCTGTGTGGCACAAGGGCTGAGAGCGCGGCCAGGGGCATCGGTACCCTGGGGCCACAGCTGGAGCCTGGTGCCATCGCCATCTCCACCACCCTGGCTGAGAGCACATCTGGACTGCACATCTGGCGCCGTGCACGCCTGCGGACACTGTGCTATTTCTGCCTCTATGCACTAGATGGCATTGCCAACTTAGCTATGGGGAGTGGAATTCGGCGGGGCTGCGGGCAAGGGGCTGCAGCCCCCGGCGCTCGCTGGCACCCTGACACTGCTGCCTGCTGCAAGAGCATCCTTTTGGGTAGTGCTTGGTGAGCGTCCAGAAAAAGGCATAATTTGCGCGGATCCAAGCTCTTGTGCACTCTGCACATCAGCTGTGCGGCTGATGACAATTTGTGATTTTTTTACTTTTCATTTTTAAGCTTCTGTTTATTGGGGAGAGCACTATACAGCTGCAGTGTCTGACGTGAGCTGGCTCCAGGGTGCTGGTGCCTGGGCATCCCAGAGCTGCTGGCCCGGTCGGTGTGACTAGGGCACGGGCTGTGCTGATCTTTAGCAGCTGTGGTTCAGCCCAGGGTCCCACTTTTGGGCACTGGCTGAGCACCCAGCAAGAAAGGGTCTTTGCTGCTGCCAACAACACCTACAGGTGACTTGGACAAATATGAGAGGACAGGTCATTGGCGTCTTAAGGAGGAACCTGAATACCAGAGACATCAGGAGTTCAGCAGCACCCCTTGATTCCCCATTCAGGCTGTCCCCTTTCGCTGTCTCCGAGGAGAGCCTTGCACCCATCCTCTGTCTCAGTTTCTCACCCGGTTTTGCGTGCTGGGCTGAGACCAGTAACAGTGGAGCCGAACAGAAAGCTGTGGGAAGAGGATGCACCTGAGCGGTTGTTACCTGCCTCCTTGGGTACGGCAGCTGGCACTGAATGCCTGAAAAGCATGCCAAAAATAGGGGAATTGTAAACCTATCAGTCTTCCTAAACTGTCACTTGCTTCTTGGACTCTGAGCTGCTTTCTAAGGGCCAAAGGTACCTTGCTGCTGTTTGTGTGCTTTTCTAATCCCCTACATCCATTTGCAGAGAGAAAACCAAGTCAATAAAATCCAGGAGGGATGCCTAGGGTGGACCTGCAGCAGAGCTGTATCCCCAAAAGCATGAAACCCATCCCAGGGCGGGTCCCCCAGGGCGCCGGCCCCACCACCCAGCCCTGGGATGCTGAACAACGCGGGGACGAGCAGCCAGGGCTGCTTGGTGCCCTGTTGGGTGTTGGTGCTCCGAGACTGCGAGCACCTCCTGCCCTGCCAGTGCCAGCCCCAAGGCTTCGCTGGGACAAATGCGCCATTGTTTGGATCCTGCCTTGCGGTTTCTTTTGAAAACAAAATCCTGAGTAGCATTCAAGTAAAACAGAGTTCCTGCTTTCCCAGGTGGCAGTCAGTGAGGGATATGCTCCCCTAGAAACGTCTGCTCTCTCCAGCTTGTGTCCTCCCGGTGTGCTCGGGCGGGTTGCCCCCGGCTTGTTTTTCATTTAGAGTTCCCTTTGGTTGCCTGGGGTGTCTGTACAGGGCACTGGCGTGTGGCTGCCAATAGATCTAATGATCGACAAAGGTATTATTTGTGTTGTGTTAGCATCTCAAAGTATCCATGTGACTTTCCAAGCTGCTCGGCTACATGATCAGTGTTGGCGTTGCAGAAAAGCTCATGAAAAATGTTCAGGATAAATCTCCACCTGGACAGTGAGGTCTGCGCTCCTACTGGAACCCCCTAAAAACTGGTGGTATGGGAGACTTCATGATGCAACACTGCTCTGCAGATGTGCAAAATACTTTTCTCCTGCATGTTGGTTGTGGGGAGAGCTGCTCGCACCGCTTTGCGTATTCAAGTTTCCATGGAGAGGGAGCTGGCTGCCTTTCCTGCCTGGGAGATGCAAGGCTTGGAGCAGAGCTGCTCTTGGAAAACGGAACATTTCGGCTCAGTTCAGCTTCCCGGAAGAAGGACTTGGCCTGAGTGTGTTGTTTGGGCCATTGCAGCACTGTCAATCAGCAGTTCTTAGTTTCACGCCTTGTTTTGTATGAGGCATATTTTGTATGATCTTTGGCAAGTCACTTCTCCGTCTCTCTTACCCCCTCAGAGGAACAGACATAAAACCTTATCTGCAGCAACGGACTAAGATAGCTGCAAGCTAGAAGTGCTGCTGCAGGACTCTCCGCTCCCGTTAACCCCCTCCTTTACTGCCCTGTGCCCATGGCCCCACCAATGCGACGTGCTGCCATGTCTGACAGATTACAGCAATTCTCCTGTTGGCGCAGGCCAGCCACAGGTGCCAGGTCTCATGCTCGGGTTGCTGAGCAAACCTCCAAAAACTTTGATGGTTCATTTTTTAATGCTGAGCTGCACTGTAATTTTTTTTTTCTCCTTCAATTTATGTGAACATACCAACAGTCTTAGGAACCAAAAAATCTGCCATCATAAAGCGTATAAATTTGCTGCCCCTGCCTCATTTGACTGACCTAAAATGCAATTCACTCCTTGGTACTCCTGCAGACCTGGGTGATGTGACACGTTGAGGGAACCAGAACATCTGTACAGGGGACTGTGAGGTGGACAAGAAATGTGCGTTTTTACTGCATGCTCAGGAAAGAAATCTCATTAGATTCATGTGATCTCAAACTAATTATATTCCCTGGGCAAAAACCGGGCCTCAAGCAGTGCAGCCTGTATCTTTAAGGCAATGAAAATAAAGCAGCGGCATCTGTAACGTCCTTCGTAATGGGATGAATTAGGAAGCATACGTATGGACATAATCCTAGAGACTACTGTAAGCAGAAGTGATTGTAGAAGGAGGGTAAGAGTGTGTCAAAGTCTTTAGCTTTATTAAAGGAGCCAGTTATGCGTATGCATGAACTTGGAGTGTCAGTGTCCAAATACTATGATTGCATCAGTCACTCCGAGTGGTGTTCATCTCCTAGGTAAATAACAGTGAGATACTTACAATTTCAGTTGCGTGAGTATTCAGCTGACCCTCACTCTGCCAGGCTTGACTACTTCCATTGCACATTACTCATCAAGGCAGTTGGCGTCTTGAGAAAGTCTCTGAATGAGACTTGCCTCGGAGGCTGCAGGACCTCGTGGTGACTTCATCTGGAAGAGCAGGTTAGAAACTCTCCCCAAAGCTCTGACCCAAAGCTTCCCGTTTAACTCTGACAATTCCCAGTAACGTCTTTCCCAGCCAGGGCCAGACACTATGCGGCGATACATCCTCCCACCTGCGTTACTGCCAGTGGCTCTTGCACCAGCTCAGCATCCCACGCTCGGAGCGCGCCGTGGCAGCCCAGGGGGGTCAGGGCGGCGTTTGCAGCCCACTGCCATGGGAGCTCCCAGTGCTACAGGACTTCACTGAACCACAGGCTGCTGATCCTCACCATGGCCTTCCCAACTCAAACATCTGTTGGAGATGGACTACCAAAGCGGTAATGTGTATCATGATGGTAACTTGTGCACCGCTGGGTCAGTGGCATGTCTGTTTTCCGCTGTGCTGAGCGGTTTGCAACCCTGACATGTCTCCGAGCAATTCAGCACGCGACACTTCTGGGCTGTGTGGTTTTGGGTTTTGGTTTCTTTCCAGTCCTAGGAGCAGTTCCTTTGGTTCCATGGGATGTGCCATTAGGGAAGTCTAAAGTAATTGCTGCGCTACCTGTGATGACAAACCAAGGATGACTCCAGTTGCTCAAGCTGAGCCCTTTTCCCCCTGGGTATAAACTACCTTAGGTTGGTGCTAAGTCCACATATTAATAACGTACGGTATGTTTGCAGGCACAGGCAGTCATTAGAAGTTAAAAGAAATTCAAGTAGAGACTTAGAAACTCATAGGATCCCAAATTATGCTTTCTTGCACCACTGTTCAGGAATAGTAGCGCAGGCTTATTTATACTGATTTTTAGCGCTGTGTTACACTTCTGCTAGTCTGAAACGCTGTGAAACTGTGTCGTTCTCAGATTATAAAAAAGCTTCATTGTCTTTGTTAAGGAGGTGATTTTGTGTTGAGGGGTGGTGTCCATTTGCTGCTAAACAACATGCCCCCCCCATCCCTCCCACCCTTATACGCAGGGTTTCTGAACAGAGGAGCTAGAAGCACGTCTGTGCTCTTCTAGCACTAAGATAAAGCAAGGCAAAAAGTAGCCTGACGGCAAACAATCCTTTTCTAAAGACGATCTCCAAAAATGAGGTAATAACTCCTAAATTATCCCAGTGACCAGCAAACCTGTGAGTCCAGCTTGCAAACCAGTAGTCAGAGGCTCCTGATGCCGTGTGCCTGGAGAAAGTACGCTGTGGTTTTCACGTGTATCGGCATGATTAACTCTGTAATTGCAGAGCCAGCTCCGTCTAAAGTTGGGGGCTGACGTTAGTGCTTTCATAACAAGAATTAATACCTAAAAGTATGTTTCAGAATATGCTTGAGACATGATCTGTCTTTCGGTGTGTGAGCTCTATCTTAAAATTACAGCTAAGCCTCTGCAGTTTAGTATCTAGGTGAAGGTTTGATTATCTAGGAAGAAAGAAAGAAAAAACCTTAAGCATACGGTACTGAACAGGGGGTTTTATCTCGATGGATTTTGTTCATAACCTCCTTGTGGAACTTAACAGAAAATTAGATCTTTGCCACCGAATTGTTAAAGGCATTAGAAAACACTATGGAGAAGATCTTACCTTCCATCGAATTCCACTCCAGTGACTTTTAAAGAATGCAGCTGTTTTACTATTTTTGAATTCTTTCAGACTGTTCCATAGGGGATATTTCTAGTTTTGCAAACAGTTTCCCATCAACTCAGTGAGGAGGGGGGGGGGGGAGGAAAAGAAGAAAGGCATTTTGTCTTGGGGAAAATCTCGTGTGCTCAGCTGGAGCCCTTTCCTGCAAAGCCACTCTCCCAAGGCCCAGGGAGCTGCTGGAACTTCCCATCGCCGCTCCTTTGCTCTGTGTGCTGGGGGCTTGGGGATGCTCTCCCTGGGCATGGATAACACAGTTATGTTGTGCCATGTGTGCAGGAGTAATGCGGGTGGATTTCAAGGGCTGAAGTCCCCCAAGACGTCAGCTAGCAAACCTCCCCCATACCCCAAAATCACCCTGTTTAAAAAAGAAAAAACAAAAATTTAAGAAATATTGCAAGGAACATGTTTAGCATTTGTTTTGGCTGGTGGCATCTTTCCAGCCAAGGAAGCTCTCTCTAGCTAAATTTCAATGGCCCCGCTGTGGACCATGAATGAATGTCCCTCCTCCCTCGATGACTGCCTGCACCTATCCTGGCAAGCAGGCTTTCCTTTGAGAAGCTGGCCTTTTTGGCTGAAGTTTTGCCATATTTGGTCCTAGCCCAAAAGATTATTATTTAAAGATCTGGGCCAAATCCAGCCAAGTGACTTGGGTGAGGGAGAAAGACTAATGCATGGAAAGGTTTGCAGCTGGGACCATCAAGGAGCCCCTCTGAGCTCGGGCACCTGTCCCCAGCCCAAAAGCCGAGCCAGATTGGGAGCGTTACCAGAATGTTTTGCCTTTCCTCTACCTCTACCCAGGTGACTCGGTTTTTGGCTCCACCAAAGGATCACGGCATATTGTGTGACTCTGGCAGCTCATAGTGTTCAGCTGGGAAGGGATGGAAATAGGCTCCAGTGGCAAAGGTATGAGGAGCAGGGTATTTCCTTGTGCTTTTCCAAAATAGCTGTGTGTGATGGTGACTCTGAAGTTAAAATTAATGGTGACTCTGAAGTTAAAATTAAAGATGTCTTGTGGTATTTTGGGTTTTTTTTTCTTCTTTAAATACATCTATACATATGGAGGGGAAAGGAGGGAGAGAGAAGGGGTAGCTTTTGGCTGGTGGCTTTGGGCGAACAGAAGATTGACCCAGCAGCATTGCTTGCAGGTCAAGGAAGTTAAATGGAAATAAACCAAAATTATTAAAACAAAAAATGATGTGAAGGAGAATCATGTTTCCTGGAGGGTTTTGCTTCTCTTGGGTGTGGTGGTCTCTCTTGGCTGGGTGTTGGGCTGAGCTCACCGCCGGGCGGTCGCTGCGCAGCCCGCCATGACCACGTACCCCGCTTTGTTCTCGGCATGCGGGGTGGGGCGTTTTATTTAACTAGATAACTTAGAGCCCCAGAGGACTCCAGGCTGCTGTTTATCTTTCTGCAGTGTCAGCGTTAGTACAGTATTCCTTTCTTTTATCTGGGATCTTTTTATTTAATAAGTGCTAACCAGAAATACATGCTTTCCGGCTTTCCTCTCGCAAATACCACAGAGATTTGGACTTGCAGGCAAGATAACAGGCAAACGAAAGCCCGGGGGAATGGTGAGCCCTTGCCTGCAACACCCTGGTGCAGACACGGTCAGGCTTTAACCCTCTGGGCTGGGGAGCAGACTCTTGCAAGGGTATGTTGGAAGTGACAGCTCCTTGAGGAGACGCTATAGTCACGTATTTTCGTCTTGGTGTTTCTCATGCCACCCCAGCTTTGCTCTGGTTTTATTTCTGTCCTGTGGTGGGAGTGCTCAAAGTTTGGGCCTGAAAAGACGCATGTTAAAAGCGATGCTGGACCAGCACTCCACGAGGACAGTGACTCACCGGTCCGGGGCTGTGCGGATATCTCCTGCCTCCCGAACCACCCAGTTCCCAAAGAGAGCCAAGCCCCGACATGGTGCTCAGCTGCTGGTGCTCTCACTGCAGCGGGGACTGACTCCTGCGGCCCGGCTGCTGGGCCCTGCGGGCCCTGCACTGCCACGCTTTACCTAACGTATGTACAGCAGCTCCGCATGCACTCGGGCTGCAGAGACCAGCTGTAACTCCATGAAGATACGGCACGCTGCCTCCCCCAAGGAATGGCCTTGGGGTTTTCGTTTGGTTTCATAAGAAAACATGCTTAGGCAAAAAAAGGAAAAGCTTTTGCCCTGATTGCCTGATTCCAGCCCTGTTTGACACGTGGGTCGGTATCCCAGAGAGATCAAGCTTTTCTAAGTTTCATACAAACAAGTAGCAGGGTGGCGGAGAGGGACTCAGATGGTTGTAACGTGAGTCTCAACCTCAGTTAGTTGCCTCCAGAAAACCCACAGGTGATAGCTGCAGAAAACTGGGTTTCGTAAGTTTAACTGTTCACAGGTCTGCTTGTTTTTCTTGTACATGTGCCTGTAAACAAAACCTACATCTATCTTTCTCTCTTTCCATTTCACACTTTTTCACCTCATCTTGGAAACGAAATGTGTTGTAGGCAGGACCCTCACCTCACAAAAGGACTGACCTGAGGGTAAGAAAATGACAGCAAGAGAAGCTGGGGGTATTTGAAGGAAAACCTTAGGTCAAGTCTAAATATCACCATAGATGTGCTGTACATACCCAGACAGGGAGCAGAAGTGGTGTTGAGGCATATTTGGGACAACGTCGTCTCTGAGCTATTTAGTATCTTGTGAGGTGGCACAGAAAGACTTTTAACAATGAATCTGCTGCCATTCAGGGCAGTCTTGAGTCATTGCGGTTTAAAAAATAAATTGTCATATAAATAGCTGCTTAGGAATCTCAGCCCCGAAGACCACAAAATCTCACCAGTGCATAGCTTTTCTGGCTTATGTAGCACCATGTCTACTTGTGGAACATTTTGGCCGCATGTCGTAAAGCCGCTTCCTATCTAAAAAACAAAAAATCATAGGAGAAGAATAAAGCCTATTGCCAGTGACAACTGCTGGTGGTTTCCTAGTGCCTCACATTCCAAGAGGCTGAGTATATCCTAAGTGGATTTTGCATCCTGTCTTTGCTGAATCCACCCTGAGATGCTGCTACCTTGGGGGGACCGGTACCCACTGTCCCAGCTACCCAGAGGCATGCAGTGAGCAGGAGCACCCATAGGTTTGGTTTAACACATTTTCTGGATAGTCTTTGTGAAGGGCTGGTGGGTTTTGAAAAGCCAGAGGAGAGTCTGGTGATGAACAAGCAAATGGTTGTGCTCCTGCTATTGAAAAATACCACTGGGATTTTCTTTCGCGAGCCACTTCCTCGTGAATGGCATCCTGTTCCGCTGTCCTGAAGGAAAGCTGAATATGACCCGTTTGAATCTGGTGACTTTATAATATGAAAAAGTGCCAAGGCCTTTGTTATAGGCATATCGTCTTCTCCCAGTGCTACAGACGGTTAATAACAACACTTTTGTTGACTTTAATGGGAGCAAGATCAGATACCAAGAGCGAAAATCCTCCCAAGAAAATTGTTCTGAGTGAACTCCAGCCAGTCAGCCTGAACATAATCCATCCTTGGGTTTTCCCACTACGCTGTCTCTGGCCAATAAACTGCTTATTCGTTTTATTTCTGTTTGGTTTTGTTTGCTTTATTTGGTTATTTGTGACTTCCCTTTAGGGGAAAAAAAGGGCTGGGAGGTACAGCGGTGCCACTGGAGGCTGTGGGACGGTGCACATGGTAATGACCCTTTCAACAGGTTTTTTCTCAGACGTTCGGCAAAGTAGGTTTGCAGTCCCAGCACAAAATGTGAGAATGATGTCTGTATCACAAAGACATTTTCCCAGTGTGGCTGAGCTGTGATATGAAACAAGCTGATTTTCTCATGAGAGGGGAGTAAATCTTTGGAAGTGTTATTTTTCTAATGTTTTATTTGAAAAGTCCTAGCGTGACCTTTTCTTGATGTTGCTTTTTCTTTCTCTTTTTTCTTTGTAAAAACCCTTGCAGAATTGTGATTAGCAAGATAATGAATACCATCTGCTTTTAATCAATTCCTTCCTTTTCTCCCAAACCCTCCTAACTTCTGATATTAATGGAAACAGATTTGAATACTGAAGGGGCCGCTCTGGAGAGCGCTTGGGTATTTACTAGGTGAAAAGTGAAATTGCACAGGTTTATTTCACGAGGTAGGGCATTTGACAGGTGCAATTTTTCTTCTAGATGTGTTGCATGCCTGTTTTATAAACCAAAATGCATACTGACACATAAGATTATAATTCTGCATTGGAAGGAAATTTTAAGAAGACGAGGTGACCCCTCACAAAGACCAGTGCTGCTGCATGAGCCCTTCCAAAGGGGCATCTCTTATTTACCGCCGCAGTGACACACCTGGGGGTAAATGTGGTTTACAGGTAAAGTAGGGAAGCAAAGGATGCTTCCTAGGAGGAAAACAGTGCCCGCAATAGTTTGAGTACAACCCCTCAGTTGGCTTTGCAAAATACCCAAATGGGACTTACTAATACAGCTTTCCTCAGTGCCTGTGCATCCAGATTTCCATTGTATTAGTTTATCTTGGAAGCTGAAAAAATTTGAATTCATCTGCTGTCAAGCCTTGCTTCAGATCAGACCAGGTTTCCTCCACCCCCCCAGATAGGAATCAGTTTGATTTGTGCTTTTCTCTTAGGTTGGAATCAATCATCCTGCTCTGATTTGAATGACCGTTTTACCCCTCTAAAAGTTTGCATTAACAGGCATTCCTGGGATGTTTTCTTGATTGGGTTCAAGGCATTGTGTGTTCCCATCTGTCCTGGCTGATTACGAACCAGCTCTGCCAGCTAATGTTGCCTGGGAAAAGTCTTCTTTCATGCATCGGTCCAAACTGGGCCCTGAGAAGAGAAATTGCTATTTCTACCACGAACGTTTCCAAACCCATTGTGATTGTGACACGGAGGTCCTGGCTGGGAGTACTGGTGTTCTTCTGTGCTTGCTCATGGGATGGATGCACAGTGCAACCATGCAGCGAGTGTCAGTGGTTGTGGTGCCATGGGTGCTCTGTCCCAGAGAGCTTAAACTCTAAAAAGACAAGAGGAGAGGAGCTGAGAAAGAGCTGAACGAGGATCCCTAAGGGCTTGGGATCTGCGGTGTAACCAGAAGCAATGCTGAGCAAAGACTCTGGGTTACCTCCAAAGACCTGCATGGGCCAGCATAGGCACTGGGCTGCTTGGGTTACCTGCTCGGACCAAACCTACAGGTGTTTTTGCCCATATGGTTCCTACAGGGGGGTTGTATCACCATGATGTGAATGGCTTCTGTTGATATTTTCTTCCCCTTTTTGAAAATGTTGTTCACCTATTCACTGAAGTCCTGGATATTCATTCTGCTTCATACAATACTTAGATTTTGGACTGGGGATGGGCGAGCATATGCCTTTGAGCCTAGTCAGGGATATCCCCTCCAATACCCCTAATCAATGACTGTGGCCCCTGGATATTTCAAAGGGAATGGGCTTGTTTCCATTGCACAAAGCGTTGTAGGGGGATGTTGCTGCCACCAAGGGATCCTGCGTGCCTGCGTGAATGTCTGAATTAAACCAGGACTTTTACCATGAGAGAACAAGATGTGTACAAGTGCTTTGTCCTCAGTTTCACGCGAGTTCAACCTAGGGTGCCGCGCTCCTGCTGGTTGCTTTTATCTTTGCAGGGTTGTTCGGTGAAAGCGGGGCAGCGGTGTTTGCTGTTCAGCAGCACGCCCTGAGCACGCATGGTCCTCGGGCTCGCGAGGCAAAGCACAAAGCAATGCCTTTTGATGAACAGGAGCTGACTGTAAACATCTTGAAACAAGTTTCCAGTGGAGAGTTTTTAACTTCCCCAGCCTCTTCCCTAATCCCTTGTTACAGAAGCTTTTTGGGTGAGAAGGCTGAAGTTGCATGAGAGACATGCATGTAATACCACTGATTAGCTCACACAATTGTGGGGGCTAAAGCGTGATGCTACCAAACAACGTGCTCTTGTTCTCTCTCTCTCTTTACAGAGCAATGCTGGTGTAACATCTTAAATTTCTCCTGGACATGGAGCCTGAAGTGACTGAGCGTGGGCTGTGATGGGGCCAGGATGCTGTCCGGGGCAGGTATGCAGATATTGGAGGAGTGTTCCTACAGGTGTCTAATTGTGCTTCTCCAAAGGGGGCATGCTTTGCTGCGTGCTTTGCTGTGCCTTGAAGAGCCTTCCTGAACAGAGCGACTGCATGAGCCAAACCTTCTTCCTGGAGCCATCACTGAAATTCCAGGGTGGATTGAATAGGGGGGAGAATAATGGTTGATCCTGTCTGTCTCCAAGGGCATGCACATGCTTTTCCTGCTCCTACGGACCTCTGAGAGGCTCTGGTTACAGTTTGGAGAGGACATTTTTGGGATGCCTCAGGAAAATGCCATCTTCTTGGCTTGGTGCTGAAGACATGCCTATGAAAGCATGGTATGGTGGAGGCAAGACCACGAGTGGCAGGCACGTGGCAGGAGCTCCACATCCGATCCCCACATGAAGGATGATCCCTGCGCTTCCCGTTGGCATCCCCCCGCTGCCAGCCAGCCTGCAGTCATGTGAAGGTCAGGCGAAAATAATAGCTCTTTTTTGAAAGGCTGATTAAATGAAAGCAAGGGGTAGGGAGGAGAAAGGAAGAAAAATGGTGGTGGTTTGCCAAAAGCCTACATCTGACACCTACAGATTGCTAACGGGGGCAGGCAGAGGCAGCAGTGGCTAATGAAAAGACCCCTTACTCTTCGCAGCCATTTCACGCACATAGACTTAAAAAGCCTCCCTCACCGCCCTGCTGCTCTGCAGCTCCAGTCAAGGTGGGTGTGGAGCTTGGACATTTTTCAAATTCTGTGTTTCTGGCCCCGCTGAGGCTGCCCTGGCTCACCGCGATGTCACCGCGCGGGAATGCGCTTCCCCTGCGCTGGGACATCTCTGGCCAACACCAGATACCCTTCCTTCCTGCCTGCTCCCATGGTGGGGATTATTGCTTTTGGCTTCTCCTGGCTTTGAAAGGCATCCAAAGAGCTCAGCTCTCGCAAGCTGAGAGCAGAGACAGAAAGCCTCTCCCCGCCTCACCTGTTTGCGGTTATTCAGCTCCCTCCCTTCACGCTTTGGCACAATAATGGCCTGAAAGTAAAACAAGAGGCAAGTTCTCCCCCCGGCTCAAAGCACTGAATGAAACCCAGCCAGCAGGGCCTATTGAGACAGCATCGAGACAAATGTCAACTTTAACACAAAGAGGCTTAAATGACTGACACAGAAAGGAATAATCTCGGATCTGTTTTCCAGGCTGCTCCCCAGCATAGTTGTGCTGCAGACGGAGACAATTTTCAGATCCCCAGGGAGATTGTATAGCCAAAAAAAGATACTTGGTGGTGATATGCTGTAAGACTAGGTCATGAGAATGGATGTTTGGAATAATGACAGAATTCACTATAGGCAAACTAAATTAAGAGAGTGTCTTGAGAAACATATGGGGAGGAAATTGCCACTGAAGCCCTGCAAAGTGTAGCTTTATTTCTCATTGTACTGGGCTCTCCCAAAGGCCTCCATGAAACAGGACAGGGGGTTATAGGAGTCATTTTGTTGCAACTCTCTGAATCGGTTGCCTTTTTGTTTGCAGAGAGGGGAGGCTGTTATGGCTATTTCCCTCTGAATTTTCTGGAAAAGTAAAGTAATTAAGTCTCATAATGGGATTGAAATGAAACTATAGTCACCTTCTCCCCAGAAGCGAGAAGCAAATAATGTCCTGCTTGGTGTCTTCTTGACCTTGCTCAGACTTAAGCAGCGAAGCAGGCTGAAGTGTGCGTGCTGCACTCATTCATGCCCGGCACCGAGAGCATCCCTGCCTGTCTCTGTGCTGCATTTGTCCATGCCGGGCACTGAGAGCATCCTTGCCACCCCCGCTGCGCCTCCCAAAGCAGCTGCTGCTCCAGCTGTGCCTGGCTGCAAAGAGCAGCCCATAGCAGCCCCTTTGGGGGACGTGTCTGGGGCCCTGGAGCCTTGCCAGAGGCTCCACACAGGGTGGGCTTCTCCCTGGGGTGTCACAAGGAGCTGAGGAGCTCCCCAGGAGGCCCTGAGGAGCCTGAGTTGTGCAGGATTAATGAACCTTTGGTCCTTTCAGTAGGATTCATGAACCCTCCTTCCAAGGCATGTCCTCCGAAGGACCTCCGTTGCTGTGGGACTCACCAAAAAGTGTATTTACCTTTTGCAATTAGCTCTTAATTCAAAGCTGTCTGGTAATAGCTGGAAGCCCCAGCAAAGGTCACTGTACACAGTGGCCCCCTGGTGCTCTTTGGGTGGCAAACGGCTGAGCAGGGACTCGGGACCACGGCCATGGGCTTCCGGCAAGGAGAAGGGTCCCGGCTCGGGGCCAGGCGCCCTCGCCCCGTGGAAAGCTGGGGCACTTCTTGTGCGTTTCTTACTCGTATTCCTCTGGAGAAGAGGCTGCGGGACTGTAGCAAGGAGCTTTTGAACTCATGAAACAGCAAACAGCTGGGGTATAACAGGGTAGTGTTTAGTAGAAAAAAACCAGCCTGGAGAAACTCAAGACAAACAACTAAATAAGAGGGTAAATTAAGGGGTTTTGCATGCTTTGTTTATATTCATATGTATTCATACACATATATATGTAACACCTATATGTACATGCCTGAGAAGAATTGAAAGTATGTCACAAATCCAGAGCAGTGTTTGCCCAGAGCGTGTTGCAGGAAAGGCAGGAGGATGCTCTGCGTAGCCAGCGCCGGTTAGCCTGGCATCTGTCCTGTGCTAAGTAACGGCAAACGTGGTCCCAGATTCAATTAGTAAAGAATTAAAGGACTGAGATTCAATTAACGTGGAGCATTATGGAAATAATCCTTTTTTCCAAAGAAACCTTCTTTCATTCTTTGCCTCCCCAGGATCCGTAAATCAAGGTGACAGGGAGGCATGACGCATTTTGAAAGATGTTTAGCTTAATATTTCAGGAGGTCCCAGTGGTGGGACATGGCAAAGTGTTTAAGAACAAGCTAAACCAGCAGCCTCAAAGAGGACCTTAATGGGGGTCTACTGCAATAGCCTCCCTGGGTCTGGAAGAGAAGAACCATAGTTCAAGACACTAGTACTGTTTTTTGTTTTGATTCTTCTTTTTTCATTTTTCCTTGAAAGCCCTTTCAGAGTTGGAAGGGTTTGGGACTCGATGCGCTGGTAATTAAAACATATATAAAAAAAAAAATATGTATATCCTTTTTGTAAAGTGTTGGCACTTCAACTGCCACTGAGCCCGAGACCTTTGGGGAAGGCTCTGCCTTCTCCTGGGTGGTTTGGGGAGCGGGGGGGGGATGGTGGTGAGACAATGCACTAACCCCAGGTTTTCTGCCTGTGCTTAAAAGGATTTGCCCTTGCGGCTAGCTCTGATGCGGTGTGGAAAAGGAAAGGGACGGGGAAGCTCAGAGGAGCTGACAGAGGGAGAAAAAGGGTGTGAAATTCATACTATCTGGTGTGTCTCCTTTGATGTGTCACACAGAGATTGTGCAGGCGCTCAGACGGGAAGGGGTTAATGCGTTTCTCAGTAACCATTGAAATGGGGGCTGTTATGGTCTATTTAGGCAATGATCTCTTACAATATCAATGGCATTTTCGATGGCAGTGTCTCCTATTCTTCTATTGAAATCACAATAGCTTTGGAAGTTCACGGCCATGGCAGTCTCAGGGAGAGATTTCTGTTCATTTTTCTTTGTTGTGAAGATTTTTTCTTTTTTTTTTTAAAGTAAATTAACTCACACAAATGCGAAAGAAGCATCAAGTGTGTGACCTTTAGACAAAAGCTTCAGATTTGTCATTCTCTTTCCTTAACTTATGCCTCCGCCCTCAGCAATGCCCCAATACAATATATAGCCCAGCTTGGGCTACCTGGCCACAAATAGCTGGGCAAGGCTGGAGTGACAACGTGAAATCTCCATTTCTATGCTGTTGTCAGCTTCTAACGCTTAGGGAAAAAAGTCAAAGTTGGGAAGAGGTTTTAGCTGTCTGCCTCCTATGCATTTAGATATAAAGGGAGCCTCACGGCTTGGCCCCTCTCTGCTTCTTTAGAAACCAGGGGTAATGCAGTCCCCAGGACTGTCTGGAGAGGTTACTCGCCCAGCCTTCACTTTGATGATTGATGACAGTGGAGAAACTAATGATATTTTATTCACCTGTCAAAAAAATTACTTGCCCTGGGCAAGGCAAGGCTAGCACAGCAGAATTTTAACGCTGCCCTTTTTCCAAAAATGCACTTATCCCATTTCCCCTAAATATTATCTCAAAGGGAAAAGTGCTGTCCTGCCGAGCCCATCGCTCCGGGATGCTGGCGAGGGGAATCTCTCGCACCTACAAAGTGCCTTGAACTTTGCATTGGGAGCGTGAAACGGGCGTTGCAAGTGCATTCCCAGGGGGTCCCATTGCCTCTGCCCCTCGCTGTGTACGGGCAAGCAAAAATCACCAGGGCCTGTGGATGTTTTGAAGTATCTTCCCAAAGAAGGCAAAGTATCTTTAGATCAAGAGAGCCCCCAATAACCAGTTGTGCCTTAAATGTTGTGAGTTTGAATCTCCACCACAGACGACTTTCTCGTGTTTTGTCCCATTTAGGTGATTTATTTATACTGCATGCATTTATATTTCTTGATTCCATGTTATTACTATCATCTCTTTCTTGTCAAGGAGCGAACTAAATGTTACCTGCTCCTGCAGCTGCCTAGACCTGATAAATTATATGTAATTGTTAGCAAAACCATTAATTACCCTGCTTTCTCTTGGGCATAGCTGGCTGTGAAGCTGTGTCCTTCTGCACCAGCCAAGATGCCCCATCTGAGTGTCTTGTGGTTGAAAGTGAGTAAAATACGTTGGAAATGAGTCAAGCAAAGTCAGAGTCATGGGAGCTGTGAAGACTTTTTTTTTGTGCAACCTTTATCAGCAGATCAGATTGCTCTGCTAGATGTTACTCCGTGCTCTATCAGGGGTCAGAGAGGAAATGTCCACGGGAGCCCAGCTCTTCCTCCAGCATCCCCGTGCTGCAAACAGGCTGGGTGGGCTGGGATGGTTATGAGCTGACCACCACTGAGAGACAGATGAAATGGGGCTTTTTGAGGCGCACCGAGCAAAACTTTGCCTCCCGGGGAGGGACATGGAGAGCCGAGCGTGCTGGCAGCAGGAGACCAGACCTTGCCTCCCCTGCTGCTGCAGGTTGACCATGAGAATCTCCCTGCACCTGCGGTGGTTTCCCATTAGACAGAAATGGCAACGGCACAAAGTCACCCCGCGTAGGGTCCCGTTGTGTTTGCCGGGCGATGTTCCCGTGGCAGAGCGCTCCCAGCTGTCTCTTGGCACGTGCTCCTGAGACTTTAATCGTTTGCAGCGTTGGCAAAATGTTTCCTTGAGAAGACAATTGATAAAGCGGATGAAAAGGGATCTAAATTCCTAGGCAAGCGCAAGCTTTGAAAAGCTGGATTCCCGCAGCACAGCTTAAAGTGCAGACATATGAAAAGTAAACATTTCATCTTAATGCCAGCACAGGTAGAGCTGTTCAAATGGGATGCAAACCGCTCTCAGCAGCCAAACTAATCTGAAGTACCATTAAAATTCATAACAAAGAAAGCCACAGCGCAAAAAATGTCTTCTTTCGACCTATTTCTGAGCTTTGCTGTGTCGGAGTGCTGCTGTGGTCCCCACAGGCAAGATGAGGGGCCCCCATGCATGCTGAGAGCAGGACCTAGAGGGGCAGAGTGCCTCTGCGCATGGGCTGGGGGTGCTTCTCCTCCGCTCCCCAGGATGACATTTTAAGCTATGCAGGGCAAAGCAGAGCTGCAATCTGGTCCCGGTGTGACAAGGTCTCCAAACGAGTTCAGATGCAGTGAGGAGATGGAGTTATGGTGTCCCTTAGCTGCTTGATGCGAGGCCGGGCGCGGTGGCGCGTGCCTGTAGTCCCAGCTACTCGGGAGGCTGAGCCCGCCGGATCGCTTGAGCCCAGGAGT
>JAVKLA010000039.1:15133689-15153807 GCA_034782735.1 Sagittarius serpentarius | reverse complement strand
CTTCTAGCAACTTTTAAAGAAGCCACCCCTGTGGCCCCCCCGCTACCAAAACCTTGCCACGTAAACCCATTACAGTGATATGGTGCTGGGGTGTCTGAAACGGCTCACTTTACTTTCCAGAAGTTTGGTTTTTCAGCAAGAAACATGTATATATTTTTTCCCCACAGAAGACAGACCCTTCTCAGCTGCGGTGCTGTACGTGCCTTACCGGGGCAGCTGATGGACATTACAGCGCTTCCAGCCCTGACCTCTGAAAGTCCCTTCTAGGTGTGTGCTGGTGGACACCACCGACCTTCTTATGAACGAAAAGCACCGCCCGATGCACATTGCCTTCATAATGGCCTTGGTATTTTTAATGCTTTTTCAAAGGTGATGGGATTTTGCAGCCTTCTTCATAACCTGTGGAAAATGCGTTGAGTGAAAACTGGATTATTCAGCAAGCAGCCTGCCCCACACCTTCGGGAAGAGTCCCTGAAACACCGGAGAGGTTTGCAGGGCTGTGGGTTTGAGGGTACACCTCCCCGAGCTATTACTTTCCATTGCCACTAAGTGGCAGTCGAGTAAAAAATATAGTAAAATGAAACTTTTCCTGAACAAGTATTTCATCTGATGTCAACGCAAGGCGCAAAAGCAGAAAGAAAATTTCTAAGCCCTTGTTCCTGAGCTCGTCAATGGGCTGCTCTTTATCCCGGGAAATTAAACCTCGGGAGGAGACAGCAATAGCAGAGACTGTAGGAATACCTACAGGTTTTTCTTAGGAGAAGCTGAGTGTGCCGATGGGTGCGTTGGGGACCAGATGAACAGTCCAGCCAACTTCTGCCTCCTGATTTGGCCAGTGTGCTATTCACCATTTACAAAAATCAGCCAAAATAGGTTTGGGGCATCAATAAGTGGCATAGAGGGGCGCACGGTTGGAATAAAGGCAGGGAATCAGGCTGGCAGTGTTCCCTGCTCGCAGTAACTATGAACGACGCCATCCGCAAGCAAAACCAAGATTGCCCACGTAGCAAGCCCCTGGGTAGCGTTTGGCTCTGATGCATTATTAACCATTTTAATTTTTAAGTGGTTTGAAAGATACTCAGGTAAAACCTCCTGAAAGCAAGGCAGAACTAGGTCAGACACAGAGTGTGTTGGCTTTAATTAGCAACCATGCAGATTTTTTAACCTTTTGTGAAATTTAGAGACCTCCGGTACCTCCCGTGCTCTGCTCTGGAACCAAAGTGGAGATGACCTCTTCAGGGAGAAATGGTAATTGGAAGTATCAGTTATCTGAAACTTTTATCCGAAAAGACAGGATACTGGGCACTGTGCCAAGGTCCTTACGTTTCACATATTTTAAAATATTTGAAGAAAGTAACATGCATGGCATAAATTTTAATGTTGAAAGTACTCCTGAGATAACGTTTTTTTTTTTTTCAAGCATAAAGCAAATAGTAGAAAGGGAAGATAGCTATCACAAAGTCATCTAAAAATGCCAGGGGGGGAGACTGTCTCAGCCACCAGCAAAATCTGCTGGTGTGGACCTGCTGAATTTCGATCAAGGCCAGCCCAAATTCAGCATTGCAATTGCTGGTTCTGCATATAGTTTTTCTGACCCACATTTAAGCTGTGCTTGCAGATGCAACGTCAGTCTTGAGGCCAAGGAGGCAGCCCCTAGTTGTCCCCAGTGCGCGGGTCCTGGAGACTTCCAGGAGATATTGCAGTGGAGATGACAGCAGTGTGGATGGAAGATGTTTGGGATACAGTGGCGCTGCCCGTGCCAGGCCTATGGTGAGCCAGAGCAGCAAGCTCAAAGAGGTGTGGGTTGGGCAGGACTTCTTGGGGTGGTCCTGGGCATCCCCCCCCATCTGCTGTGATTTCCCCACTTCGCAGAGCACCTTTGGGTGGAAAGTCCCCGGGGGAGGTGGCAGCACCAGCCATGCTCCACTTTGCCCTGGGACCTGTGCTAATCCAGAGCCTTTCTGAGCCTTGGTTTCCCTCTTCTTTTCTCCACACAGGGCTGAGCTTGCTCCCTCAGATGTCTCACCACCTCCGGATGCTGGCACACACAGGGTACACTTGCAGCGGGAGGTAACCCCCTGCCCTGCGCTCGCTGGTGGAGCTTCAACACTCTTTGCGGGATCGATATTCATTCAGCGGGCTCCCTCACACCTGCCTCCCCTTCTCGGCGCTGCCTCTTGTTTTGCTGGTGTAAGTTACACATGGAGACAGGGCTCTGCAAGGGCACTGCCCCTGTATGAGCTAATTACTACAAGCAGCCAAAAAGGGGCCAGGCATTTCAAACTTTACCCAGGCTGCTATCTCCCACCATTTTTTCAAAAGGTTCCACCAAGAGACGATGTTTTCAGCTTTGAACCCATCTGTTTCCAATACCACCATTATTTAAGCTTTGGAGGGGCAGGCGGGGGGGGCGGGGGGGGAATTAACCTTGCTTCAAATGTTATGTTTTTGGAAAGACTAAATAATGCAATGCAAAAGCTTGGCTGAATGTGTGAGATGTGCCCGGGCATGCGAGCTGGGCTCCCCTGGTGGGGGTCAGAAAGCCGTGAGATTTGGAGTGTCGTTTTGTCCAGAAGATGAATGTTTCCAGCACAAACGTGTGCCGCTTCCAGCCCGCCCGGCTGCAGCAGCAGTGCCTGTGGGATAGCCTTGGCCCGGGTTTAGCCGGGGACTGGGATGGGTTGCAGCTCGTCCAGGCACAGTTGTTGGTACCCGCTCCTCAGGGTGACAGTGCCGGCACCCTGGGGGCTGGCTCGGTGGAGGGTCCCTGTGCATGAGGAGGTTTGCACTACCATGAGCCTTGAGCTCAAAGTGCCGGGTGGGCGGGCGGGCAGGCGGCCATGGGAGCATTCATTATCTGCACTTTGCAGATGGGATGCTGCAGCGTGGCCGGAGCCAAGCTCTGGATGGGGGCTGCGTGGCCCTGGCAGAGGACTCCTTGCAGCGTGCTGCTGGGGAGCCTGTCCTGGCAAGATACCTTCTGCTGGAGCTGCTTTTCGTCAAAACCTAGCGTGTGTTTTCTTTATGGAGCAGCAGGGCCCATTCCGGGTGGTGATCCTGAGCCCCTCTGCTTTCCTAAGGGCTTTTTTCCCTCACTTTGGAATTAAGTTTGCAACAGCCTTTCATATTTTTGAGCAGAAACACTGTAGCACAGACTAATCTGTTTATTTCTGCTTGCTTCTTTTCATGTGCTGATTTAGACATCAGGTTTCCTTTGTAGTTTATCTCAGCCTCCCATCTGGATTCAGTCAGATGCTGGGTACCACTCCCCATCAGTGTCACACTATGAAATAGCTGTGAGCTGCAGACAAAGTTAGCTCTGCAGAGAGGACCTGCAGTCACCCAGGGAAGTGCAGAATGAGAGTTGTCTGGGATGTGCTTTTGGAGTTGACGGCATCCCATTTCTGACCAGCAGTGCACCCAGGATTTACAGAGGAGAGTGGAGCTGTGTCAGGGTCATTTGTCTCCAGCCTGTGACATCCCCTTAGTCCCCGTTTCTCTCCTGAAAGCAACCCAGGAGCAAAGTGTCATCCACCAGCTCTGCTCCTGCACCGTCAGGTTCGCTTTGATTTGTTGAATGTATTTGTTTCATTGGAAATCAAATTCTCAGCAAATAGCAATTTAGCCCATTTTTCAATTTCTTCTGCTTCCCTCTGCCACCAGTTACAAACTCAGATTACCAAATGCTTATTCCTTAACCAATATCTCGGTAGAAATTAGATACATATGAGCAAAAAAACTCTGTTCCAAGGGTGGCACAATATATTTCTGACTGTTTTAACCTTGTCAGTGAAGTACCAAAATGGATTGGCTGTTGGAAAGCCTACGGCACTGTTCTTTGTTGCTGAGCACAGAAGGGGAAATTACCTTCCACTCTTAAATCTGCAACTTCTGCCCTTTGCATGACGGTGAATAGAAATATTGCAAGATCTTCCTTTAAACTCGGAGGTATTAAGGACCTCTTTTACCAATTGAAGGAGAGACATCTAACTTTAAATGTGTGATTACCCCATTATCTTCAAAGGGAGAGTGCTGTAGCTGGAAGTTAGGCACGTCCTGAGGTCCCTTGCTGAAACAGAGCCTAACAACAGAAAAAGTACTAGGAGCTCAAACTTGCCATTACTGGTGCTAAGACTTTGCTTTCAGCAGCTGAAGAAGTGAGTGCACATAGGGGCTGGTGCTGAGGTTCCTTTCCAGACACCAGCTCAGGGACACCCGCCGTTAACAGAGAGTAAAGTATGCAGGGTCAGAGCCTCTGCTGGAAAAATCTGAGGTGTTCTGCTGACCCTGTCGGGTCTGCACTGATGTATGTGCAAGAAGGTCTTGGAGCCTTGAAGGCTTCTAGGGGTCTTTCAGGAAAGTACCACCTACTGTTTTCTTGTCGGGTTTTTTTTTTTTTGAACCTGTGAAACGTCAGCTTGTCTTTGCACCTTCATATTTATTTTCAGTGCATGTCTTGCAGCTAAATGGCACTAAATGTTGTGCTGTTACTTCATGCAACTGGATTGATTTATATGGGGTTGCAGTGGTCTCATTAGGAGCAAGATTTCTTGCTTCTGTTAATACTCAGGGTTAACTTTTGTGCGTGTGTGTGTAGAAGATGATAATAATAAGAAAATGTTAATAGGGAAGAGTGACTTCTATAAACACAAACACGTTGGAGAACTCTGGGAGGTCACGTCAGTCGGCAGCAATAGCTGATCAGTCACGTCAGGCAGAGCATTCCCTTGCTGAGGATGGTCCACGTTGCCCCAGCAACACAACCCCTTACGCCATACACGTGCTCGGAGGTTTACTGGTGCACTAGGACATGACAGGGTTGAGGAATAATGAGCATTCATCTGCATCTAATTGTGCCGACAGCACAAGGCCAAGCAGCTCATGCCCAGCAGATAAGATCTATAAGCAAATATACCAAAATGCATGCCTGGTCTTCAACTAATTTCTTACTCCCACAAGAGTATGTAAATATGTGGTTTGGATACCACTGGAGTCCCAAGGCCAGCTCCAATCCATCTGACCTCTCACCTTGCTCGCGTATCCCCATGTTGCAGGACAGGCAGCAGGGAGAGGAACGCACGATGGCGTGTTGTCATCTATTTTGGGGAGCTATGGCTATGATTTAGGGCAGAGGGTTACTTTGTAATTCACAGCTTGAGAACCAGTTCTATTAACAGATGTTTACTTCTAGATGCTTTTAGTGTGAAGGATGTTGTTGAACTACTTGCGCTGCTCCCATACAGCCTTCAGTTTTGCTTTTGCAAGTTTGATTTACAGATTTGCTTTCTCATTAAAAGTGGTGGTGATATTAAGCCCGAGAATCCTTGATGGATTTCAGATTGAATACTGTGAGTCTAGCTAGCTGCAAATAAAGGAGGAAATCCATTAAGCATGTGGTGTGCATCATAAATATTCCATAACACGAAAGTGTTAATGTAATGATAAGAAAGAAAAGCAAAGTTGTCAGAGTCAGGAACTGCCGAGTGCTGAAAGCTCACTCTGAACATCTCTAACTTCTGCATTAACAGCCCTTCAGATGATAAAGGCCACGCCGGACTTCTCATCGAGCACTGTGAGCGGTGCACCTTTATTATTTTTATTTTTTTTGTGATGAGACTTTGAAATGTCATGCAAGTTTTGCATAACTAGCCAAGTCTGAGTGAAATAGTTAATCAAATGTAACACTGAAAACCAAGTGATTGCCACGTAACCAGTAATGACTTCAGTAAAGCTGTGCCCACTTACTGACCGTACATTTGTCCTTTGATGTACAACTGGGTAATTGAAGGTCCTGTATATCAAATATTAACCCAGAATGAGGCACTGTGCTCTGGAACCACATAAAGTATGTGGGAAGCCACGGTGTAACACAGCAAAGACTTGTGCCCCCAAGTCTGCTTCATATGTTTGGATTGAGACCATTACAAAGCATAGGTAATTATGAGAGTGACATTGGAAATCAATCCAATGCATCTGCCTCAGAGTATAAAAACAGTGAACCGAGCATGTGGAGCATTCAGAGCAAATACAAAGAAATGCAGCGTATCGCCGAGGTGTGGAAGCCTCTCTGCCAGCTGCAGAGACAAATGTTCTGGCTGGATTTTAATAGGCGCATTCATTACTTGTGCAGCTATGCACGCCGAGGCAAGGATGGAGCAAACCCAGCCCAAAAAACACCCACAGAGAGCCCAGGGACATTCATAAGGCACAGCCTGCGAGCCTCCCCCATCGCCGGTGCTTACCGCGCCCCGTATCACCCGGCAGAAGTGATGCTGTGTTCTCCACTGCATGCACTCGCTTTTCTGGCTTTTTTTTTCCCGGGTGATGTACAGTGCACTGTTTTCCAGGCACTTTCCTGCTGTGGACTACTCTTAGCAAAGAGGCTGGCTCCCGTCGCTCGCTCCCTCCCTCCCTCCTGCACAAGCTTGCAACCTACACCATCGCCTCGCGGCTCCCAGCAGCTCGCTGTTACAGCACTCACTCGCTGTTCGCAAAGCAAGGAGGCATTTGTGGTTATTTCCAAAATCTGTAAGGATGGAAGGGAGTGAGGAGGTATGACCAACCCTTTGGCAAGCAGCTCCTGCCTGCCGAGGTGCTTCTCAAGCTGGCGAGTGCCATACACAGGGTAATTTGGCCAGCCAGGGGGGCTGGTGGCACAGATTGAGTGGCTGGCTGTGAGACTCACAGTTTTTATCAGTTTGCTTTCAACTCCCAGGTCTAAGCAGCAGAAGAGGTGGGCTCTGGGCTGGGGTGTTCAGGTGTCACTCAAAGCTTCCCCAGGTCTCCCAGCAGTGATACTGCTTGGTGCCAGGTAGAGATGTTGCAGCTTAACGTCTGGCAGCTGCTACACGCACGCTGTGAGCAGCAGCACCTCGACAGAGAGATGCTGGTAGGGATGCTCTGACCTGTCTACTGTCTCAGACGAGTCTGTGCAGCCAGCAGATCCCAGCATGGCAGCAGGACAGCACCGCTCACCTCCAGGACTTGGCCGTTTGTCCATCCTGCCTGTGACTGTCTTGCTGGAAATGCCTGAACCCTGCGGCAGGGAGGCGTGCTGGATACGGCTCATGCCGGAGCCCAGCTGGGCAGCCAGCTTCCATCTTGCAAGGCGAGCGTGCAGCTCACAGCACTGCTGCGCAGGTGACAGCACCTCGCCTGGTGTCATCAAAGTACCTGGACAACAAAAGCGGTGAAGCCGAAAGAGCGTGGGCCTTAATAAGAGTCAGGACTGAGCTGGGTGCTAGCTGCTAGCCCACGTGAAGCATTTGCTGCTGCTGTCACCGGTGCTAATGAGGCTGTGCTGACATCCTCTGGTGACACAGTTATTCTGCTGGGGAGGCAGGACTCAGCCACTGGAGCCGGGAGCTTGGGCTGGAGTACAACCCTTTTAGCACGGGGCGTAATCTTTTCTGTCATTTGCCCTTCCATTTTTTTCTGGAGAGCCCCTGCAGCACCTTGGGGCTGTCGTGCTTTGCGGGATGAGAGCATTGCTGCGTGGGAATGCCGGCAAGGCAGATCTGCCTCCTCCGCACTGAAGGGCGAGGGCTCCTTGCAGACAGCTGACAGCAGCAGCAGACATGCTGCGGGCGAGGGAGCTGGGGTCTCGCCTTGTCTCAGGGCTCCGAACTCTTAACACGATGTGCTGGGACTATCCAGGTTGTCTTCAGAGCCCGTGCCAGATCACATCTCCAGACTGACTATCCAAAATCACCTAATGCTTTCTTGTTTTCCCTTCTAAAAATCAGTGCTGCCACTGTTGCTCACTATTTTCATCCCGAAGCAGCACTCAGCCTGACTGAAGCCTTTGAAGCCCAAGCCTCTTCGAGACCAAAGCTCTGTTGATTATTATCAAATCAAACCGGACAGCAAGGACTGGAGGTGGGGCGGGGGGAGTGGGGAGCATCCTTCCATCCTTCCATGTGCCGGTGTCTGTCCTGGGCCTCTCTGATCACCCGGGCAGGGCGTCATGGATTTTTGCTGGCGGTGATCTGACCGTTGGAGAGGAGCAGGGCTCTCCACAGCGTGCACTAGGAAGTATTTTCAGTTTGGTTTCAAATCCGAGGTGGTGGCTGGGTGGCTCTTTAGAGCTAGATATTTGAACTGCCGTTTCACTTGGCTGAATGAACTGCGGACACCAGGTTGGTGTGGAGGAGACCGTGAAGGATCATGTCATGTTACGATTATCTGAGACCCAAAATCGGCTAAGAGGTCTGACAGCAAGCCAGTGATAACTGGCCCTACAGCTCCGTAGGCTTCCTGTGCTGTGGTGGGCTGGTTGTCTTGGCCTGTTTCGGCATCCCTGGGCACCCTGATGGAGGTGCAGGGAAGTTTGCTGAGGGGCTCGTGTGCTTAGCATCAGGATCTGTTGAAACGTAAATCTGATTAGAGGATAAGTGAGGGGCTGTAAGTGGTATGGCTGGATGTGGTCTGATTCTGCCTGAACAGGCTGCCTATATATAGTGACGGTGGTGTTTTATGGACATCGTTGTCTCACATGTAAATAGCAGGCACATGAAGTTTACCCTGACCTTGCTGGGGAGAGACTCTTCGCAGAAGGTGTCATTGAATTAGGCAGAAGCAGGTGGCCTTTCTGTCACTTACACAGCGGAGATGCAACCTTTCTCCTGTAGTTTTTTCTCCAATAAATATTTATTTCTGCCCACAAGGCAAGCAAAACCGGTTTTCCCCTGCTTTTCACTTTGTTGCTATCACTCTCTGACTTTTGATGGTGCTCATGCTTGCTGGATTTGGGACTTTCTTATTTCAAATGTCTTGAGGCTATTGAGCACCAGACGATGCAAGATGACCTTTCCCTCGGGGATGCCCAGCCCAGAGCACCACAGCCTTTGCTGAGGCATGTGAGGCTCGAAGGGCTGTCTCTGGCTTTTGCGCTTGCTATTGTGTGAGGGGCAGGAGGGCAGATGCTGGGGAACAGCGTGGGCCCTGGCTGTGGCAGGGGCAGAGCAGCAGTAAGAGTGAGCTGGTTTGTGAGACTCTTTGAGCCCTGCCTGTGAAACCAGCTAGTTTCTGCTGGTTTCCAAGATGTCTTCGTAGAGTGTAAAGAAATTGTGTACAGCGAGCTAAAATGGCCAGATGTCCTGCACTCGCGAGAGAAATGTAGCTTCTGTACAGATCTAACGAGATGCTGTGCAATGTGATGGATAGATGCGATACACAAAATGTGACACGTTTCTTTGAAAATAACATTAGAAATCCTTGGCTTATTCTTGGTTTGTTGGTATGAAACAAAAGAAAAGAATATAAATCCATCTATTGCAGAAAGTTTTCCAACAAAAAAATATGGAAGCTTTTGCCACATGTTATTTCTACATAAATGACACTTTCTTTCCCAGAAGCTTTGGTGTCTTGGTCTTCATTCTGTGCCCAAGTTATGTGTAAGAGATCTCGACAGATGTTGCCTTAAAGTGACTGAGTAGTAGAGGAAGAGCAAGGTTAAAACAGGGAAAAGGCAAATGTACAAATGGTCTGTTAACTTTGCAGAGTGCAAGCTGCTAATTTGCAGTAGATCACCGTGTGAATTAGCAAAGCAGCAGGAATGGGAATGCTCCAGTCCAGCTTGCGAAAAGCAAGCCAGTGGCCAGGCTCATCGTACTTGTCTCTTTCTCTGACCCATTTAGATTCCTTCCTCTTAAAGGACGTTTCTCCAAATGACAGTGTTTAACTAATGCAGAATTCCTGCGTCTGAAGGACAGTCTGTGATCCAGTCCATTGACTCCTGATTTCATTTAAACTGCAATTCATTATTTTCTTCCTGTGCTCATTCAAGAACCCATTGTTCATTACTCTTTCATCACTCTATGATTGGAACAATTTGTATCTGTCGTTCATACATTGGCCAGATAATGAAATAATCAGTTGTGCATCTACACAGTATTTTACATTTATTTTTCACAGTGTAATTCACTTTGTAGGGTCATTTTATCATTCTGGAACAAATTGTGATCTTGTTTAAGCATTTGCTAGTTGGTAACAGTCTGCAACTGCCAATGTCAGGACACATGTCTGAATTTTGTTGTCCTCAGACAGAACAGCGGTAAAATTACTGCTGCTCCTCCAAGTAAAAAAAACAGCCCAGCTTCTAGGAGGAAGGATTCTGCTGGCCATGGTCTTGATCCAAAGTATGCTGATGTTATTGAGCAAAGTTCTGCAGTCTTTCCCAGGGTTTGGGTCAGCCTTTCAGAGAGAGACATCATAAGAAGGGACAAGATTACCTTAATAAAAATGAAACCAGATGATAATGCATCCAGAGCACAATTATGGTGCTATTCAAATGAGCTCCTATTCTCAAGGAGGTCAGCAAGGTTATGATTTCTAGAGGGGTCAAGAGATTAGGAGAATAAACTAATTATTCTGACATCAAATAGATAGAAAGGTGATTGCTGATTGGTTAATTCATTTTTCTTCTGTGAATCTATTTCTGTTCAATTAATTAAAATGACACATATGTTATACTCTCCAAATATCACACACATTATTATGTAAAGGTTGAGTTAGTCATTATGTTGGAAAAGGTCAGGGCTTGAATTTAATGCTGGAGGGAGATACTGTCTTCCATTCACTCGTCTTAATTACCATCCAGTTCCTGTCCTACCCGCTGATGGGATCTCGGCTATGGTTTTCAAAGGACTTGCCACACAAAGTGTTTTGGGCCTCCCTCCAAGAGCTTCTCCAGCAAAAGCAGGATTAAATCAAATAATGCAGTCTTTAAACCCGTTGCTTTGGCATGGGAGCTGAGCTGAGCATGAACAGCTTTGGGAGATGTTTGGTCGGCTGAGATGTGGCTGGACAGAACAGACCAGTGGTAGAAGAAGAGCAGATACATGGAGGAGTGGGTGACTGTGCAAGGGTGACTCTGCTTCAGCCTCAGCCCCACTGACCTCAACATCTTACCTGATTAGCCCCGTGCTCCTAGGCAGGTCTGATGCACACAAGCACTGAGGCACTTTACGGTAGTGAAGCTTATAAATGACCCTTTGTTCATCCCTTCAGCTCCACAGGGCAATATAAGAGCAGAGATTTCTGCTACTGGTCAGCAAGTGAGTGTCAGTGATGAGTGAGCCACAAAACCAAGCCATTCTCACTGTTAAACCTGGAGCGTTTTCTCACACTGGTGGCTGGGCTCAGAAATAACCTTGAAATAGCTAGAAACATTTGCACATGGCCACCTCTAGCAGTGCAGACAGAAGAGAAGAAAAGAATGTCAGCAACGGTACGTTTGGTGTGAGCATGAACAAGGCATGAAGACTGGTGTTCCCACCTTGTCCTGGGAATGACTCCCCATTTCAAGTTCCCTGCGAAGGTGATGCTCTTGGTGCATCTGCTATATGGATATGTGGGGGTCGGTCTTTAGGGCCATCAATCCAGGACACTCCTCTATTCATGGGATCTTCCCCCAGGAAACACCAAATCTTCTAGAAATGGAGAAGATCATATGGATATTTACTGGCCTGGTAAAACAGGCACAGAATATTCCAGGTTACTATCAAGTAAAGAGTTTAAACATTTGCTTATGCTGTTTGGAACAGGAGTGACTAGAGGGGACACATGTGGCCATGGGGTTTGCCAGAGTCTGTAAACATACACCTGTGGTCACTTTTGTAATTTTAATGCCTTATGTGAGACATTTTACACTTATTTTAATGGCCTAGAAATATTTTTTTTTGTAAATATATTAATTCTTCTTAGTTACACTTCATTAACTGGTGTTTAGTCAACGTGTGTGTAGACTGTATCAGCCATTTTAATAGAACAAGAAGAAGAAGAAATGCTATAAGACACAAGTGGGCATCAGATTTATCTGGAGAGAGAAAATATCGGCAGAAACAAACTGTCGCAGGATGTTAACAAATCTCCTGCTTCTTAGAGGAGATACAATTGGGTAACGATCCATGGAAACATGAACATTTCAGATTGCATATCTTCTATTCAAATTTATGACCAGCTGTCAGAGCACTGGTGCCCCTCACTCCACGAGAGGGATTGCTCTTTGCCAAACTGTAATGAGCAGATTATGGGTGGTGCTAGAAAAAGTATGGGACTCTCTGAGAAATGGCAGTGCACCGTATTAACTTCTCTCTGATGTTAGCAATTTCCCATCGTATTGTATTACCAATCACTGTCACTAATATACCATGAAATTCAGATGTATAATGTAGTGTACAACTCAACCTCTCATTTCAAAGGTTTGTTACCCATAATCCTGCATGAGTCATTAGTAATGTCACTGAACAGAGTAAAACTCATTCACTTCTTACAGTGTTTCCCCTGCTGGCAAATAACTGACATATTACACGTGGGCACAATGCTTAATTCTCCAGAGAGCTTTGATTGCGGCATCGTGAAATGTGTGCCTCTTTAATGGGCAATCAGGTCTACATGCAGCCCTTGACTATCCCCAGTCTAGCATGCCCTGCCGGATGGCTGAACAGCTGGGTACTCTGATAAAGCATCTAGTTTGTTTTCTTTAAATTATTTATCTATTGGAGTGTTGTTCGTGGTGTTTTAGTGGCAATATCATGCTAAAAGGTAAAAGTACACCCACTAAAAATGGAAAAACTTAAGGGTAGGGTCAAAATTTGGAAAAGAACTGTGATTTTTTTTTTTTATTGTTTAGGACTTGGTCTCTCTTGCAAAAGTCACTTAAAGGCTTGCGGCCCAAGCTTGGTGATGAAGGTAAGCACCGAGGTCCCTCAGGAAACAGCAGCACAGGGGCAGGAGCGAGGCACACTGCTGTCCATCTGGAAGTGAGGCACAGATAAAACCCAGCTGTTGCTGGAAACGCTTAGTTTTAAGTACAAGGAGAAGCTCTCAAGGTAGGCTCAGCAGAAGGTTTCACAAGGAAAGGCACTGGAAAGGCACTGTCTTTTCCTCCAAGAGGAAAAGGGACAGCTTTAGAGAGTCTCAACCTACTTGTTGGGTTGTGGTATTCCACAAATGGCTTTACTGAACTTCACCATGGTGATGCTGGGCCAGTTCTCCCGTCTGGGGGAGGTCATCTTGAACCGTGAGCCTGTTGCCCAGAGTGACATGCCCCCGTGCAGCCATGCATTTGCAGTTTGGTCAGTGAGCTAGCTGTCCTGCCAGCAGAAAGATGGGCTACAGGACAGGGCTGTGTTTGATGGTGAGCTGCAGATAATCACTTTGAGCGCATAGATTTACGGTAAATTTTCATTTAGCTTCTATTTCTTCATTTTGCTCACGTGAAAGTTAAATGGGATGGTGTCAAGAGCCTTCCTGAGCCAAGATGTATCACATCTACCCCTCCCCTTCGCCTCCGTGCTAATTATCCTGACAAATTGGTTTGCCGTGATTTGCTTGGGAAATGTCTTGGTCGTTTCCCACCTTCTTATTGTCAGACTACGCACGCAGTGTTCAGTTGTTTTACCCGGTCTTTTTGCAGGCGATGGTTTGTCTGGCGGGTCTGTGCTTCCCGAGGTGCCTCCTGCACATCCATGGGGCATCATCCTCTGTGGGAATTCGGAGAGTTGGTGCTTCTGGGTGAACTTCAGAGTCTGCACCTGTAGCAGCAGCAAAGGTGGGTATGGTAACAGCAGAACGTGCTGGTGGGTTAGAGCTGGTGGTGGTCACTCGTGGAGGAGACTGCTCTGGACCTGCAGGCTGTGTGCTGAATGTCAAGGTCGTGCTTCCTTCTGGTTCACCCTGTTTCATGGCTTGCACAGAATATCTGGAAATGCCACCCTTTTCCTGACTCCTGGATTAGAAATACATTAATAGATTGCCTATTTATTCAGTTTCTTGTTTAAATTAAGTCATTCTTTTTATGTATTTTATTTTTAGTTCTTAATGTAAGCTTTTTTTCTTTTTTTTTGAACCATTCTTTCATCAAGTCCAAGATCAGGTCAAGAGCTTTTCGGCTGACAGGTCATTCTGTTCATGAAGGCACTCTGACAGGTTGACGCTGCAGCGTGTTTGAGGCATTTAGAGAGGAAAAAAAAAAATACATTTAAAGTAGCAGGTGAAGTACATGGCAGGCTGAGGAGCAGGATGGCAGCAGGTCTGAAAGATCACCCACCAAGGCATGGCTGTAGCTTCTGGATTTTGCCTCACCCGGGCTGTGTGGAGGTGACGTTGCAGCTGTCTCCCAGCTCACATGGCCGACGAAGCTGCAGTCGTTAATGCTGAAGACAGCGAGGTTCATTGTCGATTCTCCCAGCAACAGTGTGACAGGCCCAGTGGTTCCTGCATCATCAATTCGAGTACTTACCCTGCCATTCCCAATTTATTTCATGAAGTGTCTGCAGTGTCCACGTTTGCTAATGTCAAAACGGTGATGTATCTATTCTTATCCCTGAAAGGATGCAAAAGAGGGACATCAGAGCCAGCACAGCTCTGTTAAATACCTTGTTGGCAGGGCATATCAGAAATGCAATCTGTTTTTTAAACACAACTTGCTAAAAATTATATTTCACGGAGTACACGGTTATTAGGAGTGATGCTTGTGACGGTAACATACATGGCATTTTAGCTGTAGCTCTATATGATCTGGCTGAGTGATGGTTTATGACCTGATTGGCACACCAATATTTTTGCCTATAGAAATCACCAGACAGCTATACTCAGACCGCAATTAAAAATGCGATGCAAGCTGTTACCCGTTTAAATCAGGCTAAAGACATACCAATCCGGGAATGATAGACCATCAGTGACACTATCAGTAACCTACAGTAAATTAACTTTTGCAGCCTGGCCTGGGCCGAGTGTCACGGTGCAGAAATGTGCTATCTGGCAAAGGCTGTGATCCTGCATCTGGGTGTTATGGGATACAAAGAGCTAGTCAGAAACTTTCAGCAAAACAATTTCTCATCAGAAAATACTAGTTTATCCAGCCCAAAACTTTTGGCAGAGAATACTAGCTCCAGCAAAGTGCAAGGGTTATGGCATTCACCAGCAATGGCTTTATTATCTAAACCTTATTTTTTGAAGCCTCGCGTAAGTGCGAGACTTCTGAGACCCAGGGCATGCTGGCTGGCTCTCTCTCAATCCCCAGTTCATCGGGATTCAATTTTGACACTTTTGAAGTTTCAGATCTATTTCTGGCCACCTCTACCAGTGTACCTCTGCTTGGTATTTAAATGGCAGGAGGAATAGCAAGGAAGCCTTCACTTCAAATACCAGTTCAGCTCAGCACTTCTGTAAATTTGAGAATTTGCATAAAAACACCAAGTCTCTACTGCAGTTGCTAAATTGGGCTTTAGGAGAAAATGATTTTAAAAAACCTCATGAGTGGAACAGAGGGATATCTACATGCCTACATACATCTCACATCTACATGCCCGCTTTTTTGGTAAAATTTTTTGATCTAAAGCCCAGGGTGGCTCAAAGGTGTTCAGGTAAGCCAGATGTTTAAAGCCTTGTCCAAATACAGCTGCTGAGCTATAAGAAAATAAAACTTCAGCTATGCGTAATTTTTAATCATTCATATTTATTGAGTCACACTGAGGTCCAGGTCTCATTCTGCCCTCTAACGATTATATCTGCCCATTAGAAAGAGGTGCTGGGCTGGTAGATAAAGGTGAGACCCCGAGGCTGGGCTTTCTTTGGAGCTTGGAGGCTAGTGGTGCCTTGGCTGAATGCACGGGGCTTTTGCAGAAGAGAACGAACTTAGCTGCAGCTTGAGACCTCGTCAGCACAAACGAGGGAGCTGTTTTCTCTCCCAACACATTTTTCAGCTGTGGCACTCATTGCTGCAGGAGGCTGTGGTGGCCAAAAGCTTAAATAGTGCAAAAAGCCAATTAGATGAGTTCATGGCAGAGCGATGCAGCGAGGGCTGTTACACACCAGAAGACTGCCGCTGCCTCAGAAAGTCTCCAAACCTGGATCACTGGGGACCATCAGAGCACCCTGCGCAATTATCGTTATGTGTGTGTCCTGTTCTTAATCTTTTCCGTAGACATCTACTACTGCTTGGTGTTAGGGACAAGGTACCAGGCTAGCGGGACTTCTGTGAGCCAGCCTGGCCATTCTCATAAAGCAGAAGGAGATGGCTTGTTTTCATCTCTGTTTTAGGCAGCGCTTGAACATGTGAAGTCTGTACGATCTCTTCGGTAAGTGATGTGAGCTCTCAGTGTCTCTGAGAGCTGCTTCTGTTATAAAGAGCCTCAGCTCTCTGTTAGGAGACAATCCTGAGGAGCCTGGCAGTCATTCCTGTGTCCTGCTGGAGAGCATTGTGGCTGTGCTGGGGTCTGCATTGGTTCAAGTTAGTTAGGGGTTGGAGAAAAAAAAAAAGATATTAAAAAAGCAGAGGGTAATTTGGCAATTCCAATGTCAGCAGGAGCTGATCCCAGCAGTTCAACATAATCACTGAAAGCAGAGAAAATCCAGGAGATTTCACTGGAACTGAGCAAGAGCTTGACAGCTGGCAAATGCTAATGTAAGTAGGCAACTGGGAGCGAGGGGCGGAGGGAGGGTGGTGTCATTTAGCATCGCTTATAGGAGTGCCATTTACGTCTGAAGAAAGCCTGTAGAAAATGTGCCCCTTTTTCCTCAGCCTCCCTCCTTTGTCGTGCATGTCTGCCTGCCCAGTCCTGCCGTGCTGGTGGGCGTTTCGGCACTTGCAGAGTCTCATCTAATGCAAAGCATCTCCAGAGCAGCCTCGGTTCACCCAGCCTGAGGAAACCTGCCTCCTCCGCTGCTGTCTGGAGTGTCGGCACAGAGATGCTTATGGTGCAGTGGGAGCATCCTCCTGCTTTTGCTGAACCGCTGGTTTCTGCCCTGGGAATGGGAAAGAGAAACGGTGGCTGATGCAGGGCTGGCACAGAGCAGAGCTGGGTGTCCAGCCTCAACACACCAGGATATTTATTCTCATGTGAATCTCTGCTCAAATAGCCTGTTTCTTTCAGTGGAGTGAAGGCTGGTAGCATCGGTGGGTGGCTGCTGTGCTTTTTGTGCTGGCAAAGTTTCCCTGTTTCTCACCAGTCACTGGGTTCTCTGGACGCTCAGCATCCAATTTCATTTCTGTCTTACTGCCACTCCGGACTTCTGGCAGGACTTCATCACCAAATGAAGCCAAATCTTTTTTAGGATAGTGGCAAACATGGCCATTGTTGTTGTATTAGAGGTAAAGTTCTTGCATGAACATCAAACCCAAAGCACTATTCTTGCAGAGGCGAATTAGTGCCAAGCATCCGTGCTGTGCTGCAGAAAAGATCTACCCCAGTACCCCAGCAATAACATCCTCTGCACCTAGCAACATTTCTCTGGCTATTGTCCCTCTCCTTACAATTAACTATTTAACATTTGACAGCTCAGAAAAGCTTGATTGTGCTCCAGCAACGGTCTATGAGCCCGTTCCACAACCTGATGCTCCGAAATTGCTCCCTGGCCTCCATTTCCAGCAGCCTTAGCCAGTGCATGAAATAAAGAGCTGAAGCAATTGGACCATGTTCATATTCTAACATCAAAATTGAATTTTTCTGCATCTAAATAATAATTTTGTTCTTCCTGCAGAACTTTATTATTAACATGGTCAACAAAGCAAAACACTTTTCTGTAAATCTGATTCTTTAACATTACATTTAACTGTTCAATATTAAGCCTCTATGGAGAATTACTGGAGTGTATCCCATGCTTCATATGGTCTACGACAGGAAACGATACCTCTGAATCTCTGAATAGCACAATGCCATTCCAGAAATGAGAAAGGATTGTGGTTTGCAGTTACAACCTTCACGTGTTGCTTGCTGATTTTTTTTTCCCTTTAGGAAAGCACAGTGTCCAGCATGGATATTTAATGTGATCAGGTATTTTTGAGAGAAAATATCAAAGCAAGAGCTCTAAGGCCGAAAAAGCTTATCCTGAAAATAACACCTGGGTTTCTGTAACCCATCCTGCTTTTGTGCAGGTTAGTTCTGGTTTCCTGTGAAATGTTTAGTTTTAAGGTTCTTAATAATGACTTGTATTTGGATGTTTCTGCAGGCATCCCTGAAGCGACACCTTACTGATGATAGGCTTCAGGAGCTTGTGGGTGTGTTAATTTGAATTAATTATAGCATATTTGACTTGCCTTTGCTATAAAATTGACTTGCTTAATTTGCCCAGTAGAAGTTGTCACTATTAAATCCAGAAGGTTTATGAGGATAAAGGTCTTGGGATTCTGGTGACCCTCCTAAACACTTAAGCAGACCAGAGCTGAAATCAGCCAGACATGAGGTCCCATGCCTGTCTTTAGGGTTCACGGGCATCCCTAAATCCAGATGCACGCAAACCCCAATTTTATGACTTGATATTATTCTAATTCAGAAGGTATGGGGAGTCCCCAGCCTCCAGGAAACTGCATTAACTACAGATTTTCACTTTGTGTTTCCAAAACCAGCAATACGTAGTCCTGGCAGGGGACAACAGAGATGTATGCAATTCTTGTCACTTCAGTAAGTGAGAGACACGATGGGGACAACTTGATTAACCAGTGTGACAGCTCCTGGGCGCCAGGGCTGCAGCTGGAGACCCCAGGTCTGGCAGACCCTTGGGGAAGCCGGTTATCACATGGCGAAGGACCAGCACCAGCTGCTTTGGTAAATTAAAAAGTGACAGCAGCTCCCGCAAGACTTCTCAGCTCTTCAGATATCAGTTTCTTTGGGATGGAGGGAAGAGGCTTGTGCTGAGTGCCCCGGACACACTGGACCGCACGTATTGCCTGGACTGGGAATGCTGGTATGCAGCTACAGGGCTGGCAGGGGTCCTGCCTATGGTCTGTCAAGGAAAAGCTTAATCAAAGGCCACACATTTCTAAGGATTGTTTCTTACCTGGTGTGTTGATGTTTCCTTAAGGAAAACATTGCTGTATTGAATTAACAGTGCTGAGGCGGCAGCCTCTCTGTGCCTTTTAAACCTGAAAACTAGAGGGGACAGCATTTGGTGTTCATGTGAGGAACACAGTCAAATAGCTAACAGCAAAAATAACCCAAATGATCATAAGGAAATACATTTTTAAAAGGAGAGAGAGAGAAAGCCACGGACCCTGGGGGTTAGGGAGTTACCTGGGTGGTCCAGAGAGGTCGGACCCGAGGTCCCACATGCCTTCCCCAGGCTGTGCTGAAAGGACTGAGCCCTGCAGAACCACCACCCTTCAAGCTGGAACAGCCACCCAGATCTCATACATCGCTGTGAAAAGTTTCCACTTCAAACTGCTCCTCACCACCCCCCCCCCTTTTTTTTTCCTATGTGAGGAATAAGGGGAGCAGGAAGGAGAGACGAAGTTTTGTCGGCAGTTTCTGAATGAGCTCTAATGTGAGGCTTTTTACCTTTGAGTGAGAATGGGAGAATTACATGCTGCTCTACCGAGCCAGACTCCAATATCCTGTCCAACACACATGTGTGGCTAATTTGTCTTTTTATATTGTTAACATGAAGACACTTTACACCAAGATTAGCTCTGCTGGTAATTTGACTTCATTGGTGCCTTGGAACACTGCACTATGTAAGCTGCATTTTTATAGCTAATATGTGGAAGAAAATTTTTGTCCTTTTGCATGTGCTTTTCTTGGGCTTTGTCTTCATTAGCCTCCGCGTGTGTCTAAGATGATAAAAAGATCCACTCCTGTTCATGAGCAAAGCCAGAAAAGTTTCATACAGGCCATGCTACAACTTTGAGAGGAGGCTGATTTCTTGTTCAGACTTACATGCTGTTTGATTAATAAAATGTGTTCATTTACATCCACTTGGAAATTAAATAACTGCTCTGATGGGAGGCACAAAGTGCCATTTCCAAACATGTAAGAGCAGGTTTGGGGACTTTCTACTGTATAGAAGATACAGGGGTTTGCAAACGTGACATGTTGCTCGACGAGCCCTCGTGGGTCACTGATGCAACCATCTCATCGTCAAAATGATTAAATGATATATACGGCAGGGTGTCCTGGTTTTGGCTGGGATAGAGTTAACTGTCTTTCTAGTAGCTGATACAGTGTTACATTTTGGATTTAGTGTGAGAAGAATGTTGATAACACCCTGGTGTTTTCAGTTGTTGCTGACTCGTGTTTAGACTAACTCAAGGACTTTTCAGCTTCTCCTGCCCAGCCAGCAAGAAGGCTGGAGGGGCCCAGGAAAGTTGGGAGGGGAGACAGCCGGGACAGCTGACCC
>JAVKLA010000039.1:15095266-15133589 GCA_034782735.1 Sagittarius serpentarius | reverse complement strand
GCTGACCCAAACTGGCCAACGGGGTATTCCATACCATGGGACGTCATGCCCAGTATATAAACTGGGGGGAGTTGGCCAGAGAAAGAGCGCTGCTTGGGCATCGGTCGGCAAGTGGTAAGCAATTGCACGGTGCATCACTTGTCTTGTGTATGCCAATCCTTTTATTATTATTGTCACTTTATTGCTGTTATTAGTGTCATTGCTAGTTTCTTCCTTTCTGTTCTATTAAGCTGTTCTTATCTCAACCCATGAGCTTTGCCTTTTTTTCCCCGATTCTCTCCCCCATCGCACTGGGGTGGGGGGAAGTGAGTGAGCAGCTGCGTGGTGCTGAGTTGCCGGCTGGGGTTAAACCACGACAAGGGGACTGTGTGTAGGAGAGGTGGTGCAATCTGAGCTGCAGTGCAAAACTGGAAACAGCTCATTAAATTCTCAGGCCCTTTTGCATGTAATAAGAAAAAGATAACCTGTAAATGGGTTAATTAGAATAACTTAAGCATTGTTTAAACTATGTTTTCCATAATAATTTGTGTGGTTCAGCCAATGTAGAATTGAAGAGTTTGGCTGCGTCATGTTTTAGACAATTATTATGGATCAGCACAGAATTTATGGATAAATAATCTATGGGGAAATAGAATCAAGATAAAATTTGGCAAATAAATTCGTGAAACTGAAATGACTGAATACAGCATGGACTGATAAACCTCGGGACAGATGAGATGTGATGAATGGGAAGAGCAGTCCAAGTGACCTCACCGAGCAGATTGCGTACTGGAGGAAGCCAGCTTGCCGAGGCAGCACTGAGCTCCCACTCCTCCGTGGCAGGGAGGGTTCAGACCTGAAAGACTGTCTGGCGGTAACTTTGCAAGAAGTTATTCAAAGTGGTATTTCTTCCCTGAATCTTGCTATGCTGAGGATTACCAATTAGTAACGATTTTGTGGTTAGAGTAATTCCATATTTCGTTTGTTGTGTTTATTGTGTAGGGCATTAGCACACCAAGTAATGAACCTGGAGCAGCTGACTGATTCAGCCGAGCGTTTGCTCAGATGATGAAGATGGCTGGTGATCAATTACGCTTTTGGTGTTCAGGAAAATGCTAGTTTCTAGGAGCATTAATTTCTGTGTGTGTAGTTACAGTGGAAAGCAATATGCTCTGAGATAATTTTTTTTCTAACTAGTTCTAGAAGTCCCAGTATCGGAAAAAAGAAACTTAAAAGTTATGCCTCCTACGGTATTTTACATTAATTTTAATCATATTATTCTTCCTTTTATGAAGTGTCTCTCTGATGCTCATGAACAGAAATTGATATCATCTACTCTAACTACAAGTTTACATGATAAATGGTTAGATGCAGAATTTGCCTGTTTCTTTTTGAGATTTAATACCTGACTTTGTTTTGTCATTAAGAACATTTTCCACAACTTTGGGCATAGGTACAATCCATTCCCTGCTCTGGGCGTCCTTCACACCTGTCAGAAAAGCACATAAAAATCAGACGTCAGTTATCTCAAGATCAAATCAAATAACTTGCAAACACATGAATGCAATTAAGATAAATGTACTCACAAAACCCCCAGTGGATTCCACCCAGGCCTGCCAACCTCCCAGCTTACAATTAGAGTGTGTGTGGGGGTTGGCTATACTATGTGCCTTTTCTATAAAATTACTGGTGTTTTGCTTTCCCTTTTTTTTTTCCTTCCAAATTTCTTTTAGGTTTTTGGTGTGCACCAATTGGTTTTTTCCCTTGGGAGTTTTCTGAGTTTGCATGTGTTTTTAGCTGTCTGCTAAGGGCTGCCCATCCTTGAGCTCCCGAGCAGGCACACATCCATTCCTGACGAAGTTCCTGTTTTCTTTAGGCTCCACCTTTGACTCATGGAGTACATGTTAATTAACCACCCTGTTGATTGTAAGAGAAATATGCCTGCAAATCCAGGCTGACAATCTGCACGAGGAAAAACAGCGCAAAGGAAATCTTGCTGATAGAATAAAGAAAACTCTGCAACTAAAATGTGGTTCACAGGAATGAAACAGCGGTTTATTCAACAACTAATTGCCAAAGGAGCTACACACGCACACACACACACGAGCGCGAAAAATCAATATAGCTGATGAATCCCCTTCTGTTTTAAAGTTAGGGATAATTCATTTCGAATGACCCTCAGTATTTGTGTGTGTGAGCATCAAATAGGAGGAAGCACAGTAACCGTCCCAAAAATTTGGCTTATGCAGAAGGCTGCGCCACCAGTTTCCTATTGTTGGGGCTTCTAGGAAATTTAACAGAATTTGATAGAGAAATGGAGTTGAGTACACAGTTGAATAGCAAAAAAAGAATATTTTATATATTAAAAAGTGCTTCTAATGACATCTATTTTCATAATAGTGTTTTGTTGAATGAAAGGCTTGGACAAAAGCGCTGCTAATCGACCGAAACGAAACTGCCTGGCACTCAAATAGCTGTTAATGGTAGGTAGCTCCTTGACTCCTTGTTATATTTCTCTCTTGCATTTAATCCTATCCTTCTCAGTCCATTATGCAGAAGGACACTGCTTTGCTTAAAGGGTTATCAATGTCGTCAGGCATTGGAAAAGATCTGGGTACATTTTAAACATCTTTTTGCAGATGAGACTCACATGTCCTATTGAGATTCAGCAGAGCATTGCTGAGGTTGGAAACCTTTGGAGAAGACCTCTGGAAAATCTTTTCCGCTGCTTTGTGGCAGTGAATCTCCCCAGGGAAGCGGAACTATCAGCAGCCACTCCATCACTAACCACGCAGGACATTTTCCATTTTAGCTCCTATTTTTGCTCCTTTTCCAGGGGAATGATACTTACAGAGCAGGAGCTAAATCTCTCTTAATCTTAACGGTATCTTTGGGCTCGGCTGCCCTAATCTCGTCTTGTCTCCATCGGGTGTTTCTATGGCAACTCCCGGGGGAGTTTTCCTGTTATCTGGGTGAAGTTAACTGGAAACAAGTAAATATGCTTGAGATGAAGTGGTGTTGGAGAAGACTGATGTGGCCTTCAGAGCGTGGTCTGAAAAAAAGCTGAATTATTTGCAGGACCCACCCCCACCCCCCCACTCCCCCAGAAGGGTCTTGAAGCTCCTGCAGTCAAAGATTTTGCCTAAAGTGCATTTGCCCTCCGTGGTGCCAGCGCAGTCCCAGGTAGAGGGAAATTTTGCTGCATTAATCATAAAGCATACGGAGCCCAAACCGGCCAAGCCTGGAGGTGCCTTGCCAGGGAATGGGATTTTCACAGGCAGTTTGAGAAGATCGACGGTCCCCGTTCCAACCAAATTATAATAAACCTGGTGTCATGTCTCATTAGCAGGCGTCTCTGTGTGGTTTCATACCCTGCATGTGAGATCCGTCTGCCGGCTTGTCCTGGGGCTGCCGGGGGGAAACAACACCTTTACCACCCATCTGAGGGCAGCATGGGGGGGCCTCACTGCTCAGAGGAGGCTGCGGTCCTGAAAGTGGGGCTGAGGGGTGGGCCTGGCTAAAGGGGTGCTCTGAGGGGAAAGAGGTCTCTGCAGCTTTCTGCAAGGAGCTCGGGGGGCTGCTGTGGCAGCTTTTCTCCACGTGAATAACGCAGGTTAACCCAAGTCAGAAGATTTGTGCCCCAATTCAAAGTCCGCTCGCTTCACTCTCCCTCCCATTTCAAGGCTGTGGCTTGGGCCTTTCCAGGTTGGTGTCTTAACTGACCTTAATATGCTTTTTCTTTGCATTTTAGACAACCGTAGACGAAGCTGTTGGTGGGCCAGCAGCTATTTGAAAGCTGCCAGACGTTTGCTAGCTGGTGAGCTTTTCTCTTTGAGCTTGAGAAACGTCTCCGACAAGGAGCTGTGACCTCCTGCTGCTGTCACCCCAGGGAATGGAAAACCTGCCTCCTTTGCGGTGTGAGCTGCAGATACCAGCCGGCTCCTTCCCCCGCTTTAATTTTTTGGATACCAGCCACGGGTTGCTTATCATTGGTTCTGATCCCTAAAGCCGAGGTGCTGATTCTAATCTGTGGCTGCAGCCAGGTTTAAATCTTTATCTGCAATCGGTGAGTCTGAGCGCTGAGTGTGCAGAGACGTTATTAGATTATTAAATCAATGACACTCAGGTTATTAGTCACACTCATCCGCATTACCTGACACTGTAATGATGTTCTATTTTTACTTCCAGCCTGCTAATGTCCCAGAGGTACTGAAATTATGACCAGAAAATTAATTTCTATACATTTGAACAAGAAATAAAAGTATAGGGAATAATCCCACATCGACAGTATAAATCCTAATGGAGTTGTTTAGGAAAGCAATGGGGAAAGGGAGAGGGCTGAGAACGGCGTCTCGCATGCAGCCTTCCCTCTGTGCTGCCATGCCAAGCTCTTACGGGTATGGTGGTTGCTAATAACTGGGCCAGACTATTTTAGCTTGTAATTCATTTGGGGCAATTAGGACTCCCAAGCTGGCATTAATGATTTTACTTGCTCAGCCAATACTTTCTTGCAGAATCCCTCCACCAGGATGTCGCAACAGGCTTTTTTTTCAGGCGTGAAATCAAATCCAGTAAACAGAAAAAGGCCAGCACATGGCAAGATGTTGTTTATGTTTTCAAAAATCACTGCTTAAGCACAGGGAAATTATCATCCCAGCCCCCAGGTTGAGTTAAGAAAGGAGGCCCGATATGACGACGCCTGAAGACTGAATTTGATGTTATTTCTGCTCCACATGACTAACCATCTGCAAGTTGGGAGGAATCTGTTACTGTGGAAAAATACCACGGGAGATGCTCAAAGTCCATCCCCACCCTTGCCTAGCAGAGCGGCACTTGCATCTCGCCCCTGCAGCCCGAGTATGGGGGTGGGGGGTGATGCGGGAGTGGGACGAGGAAAGTGCTGGCGTGGAGACAGAAACCCGAATGCCGGGAGGGTGGCTGGAAGAGGCGAGCTCCACAGGGGCACCCACAGCACCCAGCCAGCTTTCAGCCGGCGCAGCTCTCCGGTGCACGCACAACTTTTACGGGGGGAAAGCAGCGGGGGGAGCATATGGTGAAACACCCCGTGAGGGAGAGCCATTTGCACCCTTTCCCCACGCCGCCCACAGCCCCAGCTACTTGCAGGTTCCCTGAGCTTATTGATTACGGGGTGCAAATCTCCGCATTGCTTAATTATAACTAGGTTTTAGTGCATATCTTCACAGTGTATTTATTTCATATTTGCAATTAATTCCAAAGTGCTCACTGTGCCAGAAATGGAGCAGGGTGACTTTCTGAGGTCTTCAGCTGAGGAATTTCCACTTAAAAATGGAGACAGACATGTGAGTACAAGTGTGGGAGTAGATATTGTTGGTACCTGCTAAATGTATGTTGCAGGATGCTCTCATGAGCAAAGTTTGTAGTAGAATTATAACGAGCTGAGTTGTTTAGGTGTAATTAAAAGATGGGGTGAGAAGTCCTTTTCTGCAAGCTTTGGGAAGCCTGATAATAAGACGTAAACATTTAGCAGCTCAGCTGGAGTACGGTGTGCTCTTTGGTTAAACATTAAAGGGGCATTGTCAAGTGGTTTTAATGAATTACCTAGGTTTTAAATGAAATCAAATCAATTTGGAGCAGTTAGGCTCAAGATTAAAGATGTTTTCACCTGGTGGGAAGTGTCCTTCAAATTCTGAACATCCTCAAGACAACGAAAATTAAAAATGCCTTTAAGAAATTGCATCCACATGGTTCCCTTTCCTTTTCCCATTTACCCAGAGAATGGACAGTATTCTGATGGTCTGTCATTACTGTAATTCTATAACAACGAGCTTAAATTAGAGCCTTTTAGTCTATGCTACAGCCAGCATTTACATGACGTCTTCTAGACATGCAGTACCCAGAACCCATGTCAAACCTGGCTTATAGGGTCTTGAATATACTGTTTTCCCTTTTTATTACAACTTCTCATGGTACAACATAGCCCTTACACTAACAGGTAAATAAGGAAGGTGGGCAAATAAGTCAGTTTGCATGTCATTAATGCGATTGCTGAACTTGAGTGGGATATGGGTATTTTACGCTCAGCCTCCAGTATCAATGAGCTTTCTGCCCACTTTTGGCCACTTTGGGTACTGGGACAGAAATTTCAAGAATAACAAAATTCTTGCAGGTATTGTGAAAATCCACGGCTGGGAAGGGCAGGGAGGCCAAACGAGTGCCTGCACTGAAGGGAGATGGAGCAAGGTGAGATCAGAGGAGGACGCAGTGGATGCAATCCAGTTCTCCAGTCGGTGGAGGAGAGGGGTTTCTATTTTTCTTCTTGCTGTTTTTGGAAAACAAAACCCATTCTCGATATTGACTTCTTAAAAGTGAAAAAAAACCAACCAAAAAAACCCAAGTGAGAATGTAGGCACTTCTTATTAGGCTGGCACAATACCGTCTATTATCTTAGATGCTTTGTGTTAGATTTAGGGGGGGAAAAATCAACACAAACTCCCAGTGACACAATAGGCCATAACTGCTGGAAGCCGTTATGGGCTATTATGCGAAGCTGTTACAGTCTATTGAGTAAATAATCTACAGATTAAAGCTTTCTAAGTACACAGTAACTTGATAGGTAACCAAAGAAGCCATTATGATATGTCATGTCAATAAGAGGAGGATTAAGGTCCCTTACACTTGGTGCAGTGACAGAGTCTATCTGCTGCAAACCAGTGTTAAACAAAAGCCACCGCTTTTAAAAACACCTGCAGTGCAGTTGTGTTCTGGGGCTGGGGGCCAGGGATTTGGAGAGAGGCAGCTGCTTCTGCTTTAATTTATTGCAACCCAAGGATGATTGTGCAAATCAGCGACGGCGCTCGGTCTCCAGCCCCTCGGGCTCACCTGCTCCTGGGCCATGGGTGGCCAGAGCCAAGGCCATCTGCCACAGAGAAAGGAGCACATCGGTGGTTTGGGGGTAGCTTCCAGTCCTCTTTATGGAAATAAGGCAGAGCGCTTTCTCTGTGAAATCTGGGAGAAATGCGTGTGCAGAGAGCCTTGCTGCAAGGCAGCAGGACAGGAGGACATAAAACCCCGCGAACCCGTGCGCAGGGAGGAAGCAGCGTGCTTGGTGGGAAGCCACAGGGCTTTCCTCAAGCAAGAGAGATTTCTGCCTTTCTCCCTCCGCCATCCATCCAGCCACCACCCTGATAAGCCACGGCACGCAGCCTGGGATGCCGCTCCTCTCCCCTTTGCAGGAGCCCAGCTCGGCCCTTCCCCAGGCCCCGGGGCACCCCGGTTCCTCCTGGGGACCCCTCCTGCACCTCCTTCTTTTGCAGTGGCCTTCTGGCTAAGGTGCATCCAGCATCCTGCCTCCCCCCAGCATTTAATTACTCCAGGTTTCCAGTCGCTCTGGTGAGTTTAATATGAGCTATGTAAATTCCTCCCAAGAATGATAGGATTTTGACAGCCTGATTTGCCTCGCAGGCATCCTCAAACCAGCTCATTTTCTCTTCCCTGGAATTTTTGAGTGGTCGGGTGGCATTTGATTATCATTGGCTGGTATATCTGAGCTCTGGGCTTGAGCATAAAGATATTTTAAATTTAATAGGTTTAAGATGTCATTATTTCCATGCTGATGAATTTATACTTGTAACCAGAGAAACTTAGAGCATTTAATGAACTTATTTAGATATCATGGTGCAAGCTTTAAACCCAATCCCCAGTATAAAATTAAATCATGCTGGATAAAAACTAACACCCAGAAGCAAAAACTGAACTGGGTAAATGAATGAATTTCAAAAGACAGAATAAATATAGACATAAGGCACCTAGGGGACAGATTTACTAAGTTTTTGCACTGTTTTCAATGGAGCTTGTAATAACATAAAAGTATTAAATCTGATTTACTAGAAAGGATTTGTATAGTATTTCATCGCCTGCTTCCCAGCATCGGCAGCCCCTTCCCCATCTCTCCCCGCTTGCTAGCGGGAACTCTGGACACAGCCAAACACGCAGTGGAGAAAGCTCCAGCTTTGCTGAGGAGCATGCAAGCAGGCAGAGAAGAAAGTAACGCAAGTGTTCAGTGATCCAAAAGGATTAACAAAGTGATTCTATGAAAAACAATTCTCATTCCAAACAGGCTAATAGGGAGCGGCCCCACTGCACCGGCCGGGAGATGGATGCTGGATGCTCACCCACGGGACAGTCCTGCCCGCCCTCCCCAGCACGGCGGGGGTTCAGGTTTGCCAAGGTAGATTTGAAATCTCCTTCCTGGCTTCCTCATGCCAAGGCTTTTCTGAATATCTTTTAAATCCTACAGACTTTAACAGTTCATGCAAAGGAAGCATCCCCTTGGTAATAAGGGAGACTTCAGTTTTCCCCATAAAGAGTTGCTTGTGTCATGTGGGGTGACGACACACAGGCCAGGTTTGGAAACTCCGTAAGTGACTTTTTTTTTTTCCAGAAAGGATTAGCGAGCCCAGGCGAGGAGAAGCAGCTCTTGATTTATTCCTGAGGACCTCACTCAAGGTGTAAGTACTGACGAGCGGCTCTAGTAGTGACTGTTGTTATCAAATTCAGCATCCCTATGGAGAAAAGGTCCTACCGCAGCTATATTTCATTTTAAACAGAGGAGCTAGAGGAGAATGAGGAAACAGATTAAGAAGAAATTGGAAGGAATTAAATTTAAAATTTTTTTTTAAAACAATTGCCTCAATGCTACCTACAAGCAGAGATTGCTCATGTAATGCTTACCAGAAGCATGCGAATGCACCAGAAAGCAAGCCAGCAGGGCTGAATGACAGACAGAATCACCAAAAGGACTTAATAGGACCAGGCTTTCACAAGATTAGTCTTCTATGGACTGGTAACAGGTAGGAAACCAGGACGAGGAATAAAGTCCTGTGTCAGTTTTTACAGTGGGTGGAAATTAGAGTAGAAATCCTGCCGGTACCTGCGCTGGACACTGTCAGCGTATTCAGGAATGGTCTGGAAAAAAGAGGTGAGTGGCAAGATGGTGAAGTTTGCAGGTGACACAGATTTGTCCAGGGTAGCCAGACCTAAAGCAGAGGTTTGCAGAAGGATCTTAGAGAAATAAGTGCCTGGGTGATATGAACTGGCAGGTGAAATTCAGTGCTGATAAGTGCAAATTAATGCCCTTGTTAAAACAGGGCTACCTACATATACAGAATGACGGGCTTTGAACTGGCACTTACCCTTAAGCAGGAAAATGTGCTGGAGCCTTTGTGGCTGCTTCTTTCCAAACACTGGCACTGTCCTCACAGCCATGGGAAGCGTGGAGGAAGGCTCTGAGAACAAGGGGCATCGCTGTGCCATGGTTAGATCCCTGCACACCCACACCTCTGATCCTGCGTGCAGGTCTGGTTGCCCATTGCAGAAAGGCTGCAGGAGAACAAGCGAAGGTACGGGGAAGGCAACAAATCCCATTAGACATAGGCACCAGCCTCTGTGATGAGAAAAGCTCAATACATTTAGGGCTCTTGCTTGGAAAGGACATGATTGAAAGGAAAAGGGTAGAGGTCTGTGCCATCATGAGTGATGCGAAGGTGGATAGGGATAAGCGTTGCTGGTAACGCAAGAGGAAGAGTGCCAAACTCCTGTTTTGGGGAGAAGAGGGCTTGTTTCTTTATTAATTTATTTTGAAGTGCAACGCTCAGCTGTATCGCTGAATGATCAGCCGCCAGTAGAGCGGGTCAACAATTTTCCAGCAGAATAGTTTTCCGAGCCACTTTCTGTTGGAAAATGCTGATTCGATGGTATCAAGATGCTCCGTGGGAACATGTCAATGCCATCAAAGCCGTCAGCAGGAGCCAGACATCTGCCCGGCCTCCTTGCCTGCTGCCCAGCTGGCTGGCTCCCTGGGACAGCTGGGCCCCTGCGCTGCAGCCAGCCGTCCGTGTGATTTTTCTTTACTTTGTCGTTGTTCTATTTATATTGCATTTTCCCCTCCATTTTCATCTTTATATTTTATATCCAATGTACCTACAGCATTAGAAAATCCCCCGTTGCCTATCAGACCATCAGGTGTCAAACCAAAGTGCAAGTCACTCAATGAGAATAATTTATATTATAATTTAAATGAGTTTTAAACATGCATTTTAAGGTATAAAAATATACAAACGTAAAGAATACATACAGTAAAATGTTGGTTTTGGTTTTATTTGTATATCATGTCAAATATTAATATAAAGTCATATTTTATGTTGTATAAAGATTGAGTCCATGAAGCCAAAACGATACGTTATATTTGAATCTCTTTCTAACTCACTGGGCTAAATGGAAATGGTGTTTCTGTAGGGCACAATTTCAGAATTTCACTCCCTGGGCAATTTCAACATTTTGCTGTGTTTGGTTGCTTCATTTCACAGATGTTTCCATAAAGAGCAGGAAAGATGGACTGGACGTTCTCTCTGTTTAAATGAAAATACCTACTCTCAACCTGAATCAAGGCTAATGTATCACAGAAAATAGATGAGTCAGATTTTAAAGGTAGGTGGAAAATCAGCCATAGCTGGGGTAAAATGAGAGAGCAAAACCCCTTCCTGAGTCAACACATCACTGGAAATGGCAGCAGGAGCAGACTATGTAAAATACCCATCTTTGTTATCCAAGATGGGAAGAAATCAGAACAGGTAACTTTGTGACCTGGGATGATTTCCAGCATTTTTGGTTTGCCTGCAATGACTAACACCTACAACAGAACAGAAACCTGCACCTAGATGAATAGTGCCTGTGCTATGGATGAGGTTGTCACTGACTGAAGGTGGTACCAGCTCTCATGAGATAACCAGCCCTTGCTCCTCACTAGATAAGCAGCTCCTCTGCAAGTCTCAGCATGCTTATTTTGATTTGAAAGGCTGAAGTTTGGTCCATACAGTCAAGTGAACAATTTGAAAGGTTGATTTGGAGGTCGTTTTCCTGGTGAACTGATGGTGCTGGAGCAAGTTAGTGCAACTCCTGTGTGCAGCAAGCTGCAAGAGGGTTTGTGCACGGCATCCTCCCTGCACGGCAGCGCTTTACCACTGTGGCCACCTCTGACTGCAGCTCAGGCGAAAGCAAAAATGCTGTTTGTGCCAGCAGCATCTGCAGCTCTCCCAACGCCTGGTGTGACGATGAGTCCAGCTCGTCATGCTTGTAAGATTCCTCTGCCCTCAGAGGGGGCTCACGGGGAGCCAGGTGATGGAGATGATGTTTCAAGTCATCTATGGTAAACCATCCCACCATCATCTCCAAATCCTGTGGTCACCGCCACCACTTCTCTCTTTCTGGGGTCATTATTTTCAATAAACTTGAACGCTTGGCTGAGATAACTTCAGCGCAGGGAGCCGCCACGCCACGGGCCACCATTAGCAATTAAAATTAGACAAAAAATTAGCCTGTGAACTTAGCACTCGGACCACTGCTGCCTCAACAGCCGCCGCAGGAGCCTCCCACAGCTGGCCTGGCGTTCCTGAGGTCAGAGCAGCACTGGCGGGTTGGCGTGCGGTGGGATGCCTACACGAGGTGCCAGCATCGGCGAGGGGGCTCCGGGGTATGTAGCATTATTTATTATGCCTTCAGTTTCTTTTTCTTCTCCCCTTCTTCATCAGGGCGCTGGAGGGAAAAGGAACATGCTATCTAATTTCCTAATTTTCCTGTCAGCTTTCTGGCTTTCAAAATGATTGCAGCAGAAATCTATAAAATGAGGACGAGGGAAGCAACCTTAATACTGTCGTAAATCTCCAAAATGGATGCAGAAACACAGTACTCAGATAGGAGTAAATAAAAGCAAGGAGAGATTCATTCCAGTTTTCTCCTCTGTAAACCTACTGGCAGCTTGGAATTATTCAGAAAACAACATTTAACTGAGAAAAAGGGAACCCTGTAAAATAGTAAAGATTATACTGTAAAGCTAAGCACCCTCCATAAATCATAGCTGGGAACATTGCTAAGTTATAGGAACCTGCAGATGGCTGTCATTAAAGGGAAACAGCCTCTCCTGGCTTGGCGGGCCACGCTGTACCGTGGTGTATAGCTACAAATTGAGCTGCTTTCATGGGGGAGCCACAAAACTGGTTTTAAAACAGGAATTTCAACCAGAAGCCAGGTGAGCTTTCCGTAGGACTCGGGCTTGTTGAGAAACCACAGTGGTAATTTCAGGCCTGATTTACAGGAGACTCTAATAAGCCTTTCCTGTTGAACATAACACAGCAATAGTTTATCGCTAGTGCATGTCCAGGGCTAGAAGAGCAGGCACGGGGCAGGGTGCGCTGGTACCAAGCCTGGAGTTATCCTCATCACAAACGGGGACAACCCCTGCCTGTCCAAAGGGATGAGGGCTACTGGACCAGGTAAGGGACTGGGGGTCCTGTCTCCCAGCCAGTGCTTGGGAATGGGCCAGGACAGACCAGCGGGCTCCTTCCCCACTCTGGACATATTCCTGTGCAGTCACCCGAGGCATCGCTGTTTTTCCCTTTGGGATGAACTTGTCTGGGGCTTCAACTCAAGAAACAGCGGGGGAGATGCTCAAAACAAGCCTGCGAAGCTGAAAATAGCACACACCGGCTGCTGCTGCTTTCAAGATAAAGATGTCACCAGGTGAGCTCTTCTAGGATTATGTATTAAGCCACACCATGACGTAACATCAAGACACTGTATAGCCCCCACGGGGCGGTGCCATCTATCCAAGCCGTGCATCGCAGATGTGCAGGGATGTCTGTGCCAGCGCTCAGCCGCAGGCTGCTGGGGGGACCCTGGGCTGCGCTGGCTCCCCGGGAAGGGCTGTGCCAGGCACCGCTTCCCAGAGGCAGGTCACACTATCTGCTCTCTCGCAAGAGCCTCTATGGAGACTTAATCCTAAAGACTGTCCCGGGGCACAAGCACTCCTCGTGGTGGTCCTGTACCAGGAGGTTCAGGTGTCGGTCTGGCAATCAAAATAGCCAGCGTGTAACCAGACTTCCACGAACCCACCCTTGTTTTGAGGCTGCAAATGCTTTGTCCCACTCAGCCACACTTGGCAGGGTTCATGGTTTTTCAAGGTCACCATCTCTGACAAAGTCAGGAGCCTTTCCTGATGCAAAATGGCACAGCAGCAGATGACGCTGATTTTCATTTCTGCCCTCCACCCCATTTCTATTGTACCGTTCTCATTTTCCTTTGTCAGCATTTCTGCAAGAGCATCATCTACATGCAGGTGCTGGCACATGCTTGCTGGGCTTGGTGCTCACCAGGCCAGGGGCTTTCCCAGGTGCTAAGCAGGCTCCCTGCCAAAGCTGTAGTCACAACGCTTTCCAAAAACATGGCCAGGAGGGACTGGATCCCACAGTATTTTTCTTCTTCTCTGTCTGTGTGAACTCGAGAACTGCTCACTGCATCACTAACAACTGTGTTTAGCTCCTTGTCACAACCCCCTTTTGTACTTCGGTAGAAAAGGCATGACCAGCAGATGCAATTTCTTTCAGTGCTGGAATTGTGTTTATTTTACTGGAATTGTACTCCATTTATCTGGTTGCAAAGGGACTAGGCAATTTATATTGGCAGCACTGAATGTACCGAGGTTGGCAGTGGTCGGGCACTCACGGCTTGTTACCCAAGGAAAGTTCAGAGCATACTAATTTATCCCACCACAGCGCAGCAATAGAACAACCGTACTGTTGGTATCAATCAGTCTTACATTAGTAACACTGTAAACATTTTTTAAGATGGTAAAAGATCCAATAAATCTCCTTTATTCTGTTTCATTGTAAGGTCCAGTTCTTCCTTTCCATCATACAAACAACTTCCAGGTAATGGAAGGGATATTGCATTCGCTATTCACAAATCAGTTTGACCTATTATTTGTAATTTTCAGTGCCTGCCTTCTTATGCAGCGTTCATAAAATGAGATTAGAGTGATTTACAATAGTGAGAGATGGAAGAAGACTAAGAGGAGATGTGACTCATTAGACAATATCATGTGGCTGTTGGAAGGAACCCACATTGCTCAGGAAGATGTGCTGTGATTTTCCAAAGCAGTCTAGGGGATTTAGACGTACCCTTGAAGGGTTTCAGCACCAAATGTCTGTGTTCCACCTGAAAACATGACCCAGCAGCCCTGCTTTTATCTTGTATAAAACCAATCAAGAAATTCAGAGTGAGGCTCCCCAAACTCCTTTCTGACCTGCTAGTCTTCTTCATGATATTGCTCTAAAATGGTGATATTTAAATGCTGTGCCACTGAGCTTTTCAAAAGAGAAAAAGTTACTTTTATTTGCATTCAACATGGGAAAACTATACTTTGGTTGTAATTTACAGTGGTTCAAAATTACCGATATTAGTTATGGCTCAAGTGCTTAGCTGTTGTATCTAGACTTGAGAATGAACTTGCTTCCCTGGTGGTCAAACCAAAAGTACTTTCATCTGTCATGTTAACAGGTATGAATTGGGCTTCATCAAGCAAATGAAAAAGAAATAGGAAGGACAGCCAAGGGTTTATTTTAATGAGCAAGGAAATTAGCTCCAGCACAAACCGGTCCACCTCCTGGAGTCACGGATGATATGGGAACAGGTGAGTGGGTTCCTGTCCGGCCATTCGGAGGGTGGTAATAGCCTCCCTGGTTTAGTATCTCCTGCTGCTTGGTTTTCTCTTCTTGAGCACCCGCATATTTCTGCCAAACTGTTTAGTGCATCTCCCTAAAAAAAAAAAATTGCTTGTCAAGAAGCTGTACTCGGTTCTGTTCTCTCTGAGCAGACAGGATCTGTAACAAATGACTCACATGCAGTAATTACACTCTATTTCTTCCTATCTTGCATTGATTATTCAGATGTAGAAAGAATAGTTTTCTCTCAAATAAAAGAAAAGATTTGAAGACCCAAATATTGGATCGTTGTTATTTTTTTTTCCCTTCCCCCCCAGCTTTGTTTTTCAGGTGCTGTTTACAGCCATACTATACTGAGGAGATGAAACATTTATAAACAAAACCTCCTGTCAGAGTGCTTGTAGTTTATGTTTGTTTAAAGGACAATTTTGTGTCACCTCTTTGTATTTTAATAGCCAAAATAAATTTTGCATAATAATTCAGCTCCTCTCTGCTGCCTGTAATGACTATCTGCATTTTTCTGATGGATGTTTGTATTTGTTTCCTATGATTTACATGACCTGACGTCTCATATAATGAGCTTCCCAGCGCAAATGCCATTTGTGATACTCCGTGCAGCTCTAATCTATCATTTGACGACCTTACAAGTGCTGGGGTCATGGATTCAATCAGTAAAATGTTTCAGGGTGTAATTAATTAATTTCCCCCTCCCCACTCTACAACGGTTCGCTTAAAATTTGATGAAAGCGATGCTTTTTCGTAACACTTCTTCAATACACACAGTTTGTTTGTGTAATCAATCACGTTAAGTTGGGGAGTTCTTAGTATTCATGGCTTTGTCTTGCTTGAAACTTCCAAACGTTTATTTTCCAGCATAATTTAATAGTTTAATTAGCCAAACAACTAGCTACTGTACTTTCGAAAGTACACTCAGGTTGTGATTTAATAACGTGTTTTTGCCTTTGCTAAAGCTGGGCTGGAATGCACTGCGCAGGCAGCGGAGCCGCTCCGGCTGTGAGCGGCACTGCCGAGCTGGCTGCGTCCCGCGTCAGCCTTGCACGATGCTGAGCCGTGCCGCAGCCCATTGCAAACTATGACGGATCTGTTTGGCTCTCTGCTTTAGGCACCTCATCAAACAAAAAAGGGAGTTCCTGGTCTTGGCCTTTAGCATCCTTTGCTTGCACCTATATTGCTTAAAAGATCATGCAAACGTCAGAAGTGAGGGCTGCGGATGACGGCTGTCTTGCATAGAGCCGTGGGATTTTCAGCCCATACTGTGGTTCAGGCCACCCTCTGGATGTCTGTGGGTCGTTTCCAGGAGTCCATGCAAAGCAGCTAACAAAAGCTAGGCTTATATTCCTTATCCTGGGATTTGCGTCTTCACCAGAAAGACGTTGGGACCTGCACACTGGGGAGCACTGACACCCACTGCAGCAGTACTGCATGGCCTGGTGCCGTCGTCGTAATGTCCATCTGTCCCAGAAGTCCGGCTTCCCAGCAGCCTTCTCCAGAACAAGGGCATGAGCTCCCTGGTACCTGAGGAACATCACAAGCCTCAGTTCTCTGCTTCTCCCACAAAGACCAGTTTGACTGTTGATCTTTCTAAAGCAAAATGTTTCGCTCTTCAAAAGGTCTCACCCTGGAGATGGGAAACGCAAAAATCCAAATTTTTGCTGCTTTTCTGGAGCACTAATTAAAGATACGCCAGTATGAGGTGTTATCTAAAAGGATGTACCATACAGGAGAGACACACACATGTTCAGATCCCTGGTGTATGTTATAAAGGGTCTAGCATTTTATCTCTGCCTCTGACTTTATGCTGTGTTTCGTAGTTTTTTGTTAATAACAGAAGCAGGTGTATTTTTGTGTGTATGCAGCCATCTTTTCACCTAATAAAGTGAATCTCTAATTTACAGATGGCTCTGGACCTGTCCTCCAGGACTCTGTTGGGAGAATGAGATGCGATCTTTGCCAGCAGCACTCAGGACTAAGCTGCGGAGGCAGCTTGGAAGGAGCAGAAAGCCCTCGGTGCCTTCGAAATGAATTCCCCAAGATGCTGTTATGATGTTAACAGGTTTTCTTTTATCCTATCAAGGTCTTAGGGAATCTTTCTGTTGACCATTAAGGCAAAGCAAGACAAAACATGCTGAAATTGAGAACTGAATGCTTACGGATGGAAATCCTATAATGTTATGATTCAATTTCTCTTCAGGTAAATATGATTGTTTCTGCAGTCCTGCTGCTTGGCTCACTGAAGCCCAGAAAAGACTCAGAGGGAGGGAAGACAGAGATGTGGGGGAAAAAGAGAAAAATTGGGAGAATATTCCAAATCTGCCTGATAAATTGGGCTTGGAAGAAGCACAGGCATGTCTTTAAGGGACAGCAGCCCTTTAGCGCAGGGCAGTAGAATTTGGAAATAAGGCTGGTGGCATCTCCCTGAGGTTGGTGGCTTTCATAAAGGGCAGCACGCAATAGCAAAAGCTCTTCAGAGTGAGGGGTTAAACCAGTGCTGGGAATGTATTAGATGAGACGCGGCTGCTAACCCAGTCCCTGCTGCTGCCTGTTTGCTGGACCAGGGTCATCCCGTGTGGGGCTGGCCCCATACCAGCACGGCCTGTGTAGGGAGGAGACTTTGGGAAGAAGATGTAGTGGGGACAGAGGCTGGGAGGCGATTCCCCGACAGTCACTGCTCCACGACTTGCTAGAAAGATCTCTTTCTCACAAATGATGTTTTTTTTCCTCCGTTTTGAACACACTGTGGGTAGTAAATCACAGCGACGCTTGGTTGGAATAATGGACTGATGTGAATTGGTGTAGCAATGTGTTTTGCTCATAGTCTGTAGCCATTACTTTGATGGAAAACAGGCAGGGAGTGCAGTGGTCTGATGTGCTTAGGGGTAGCGTCTTAGACCCATGCAACTCCACAGTGCAGCTCATGTCTAATAAGACACATGCAGGCATTTGCAGAATTAAGGCTTAATATGTTATTTCACTGGGAATTGGCTGTATCCAGCATGAGACATGGTCAATATTGAGAATAATACATACAGATCCGCTATGTAGACTATAGGCATTGTTATAGTGGTAGAATCACTGTCGCTGTACAAACTTCTTGCAGTGGTTTTTGGGCTATGTAGGATCTGTGTTTTCTTTGAAATGTCAGAGGTTGGGAATGACTAGTCCCAGCTAAGAACTAATTGCCTGGAGCAAAATTTCTCTATAGTGAAAAAGTATGGAAGTAGCATCTGAAACTACGAAAAAAGTCACTATGCTTTTTGCTCTATCAGCAGACTTTAATGAAATTTTGAAGGGGGGGAAAATTGCTTCTTGGTTTAAAGCATGAGCTATGTTATTAATCTTGGCAAAGGAGTTTTATAATTGAAACGCCAATGGAACAGCAGCTCTACTGACTCAAATGATGACCTAACAGTAACTAACATAAGCATATACAAGGCTGCATAATGCTATGCCATGATTGTAAGAGTTCCCGATAATGCAGGCAGGCTGAAAACTATGGCTTACACTCTTAGCTAAGTTCTGTTCCTTTAAAACTCTTTTTCACCAGCCTTATGGCATCTGGTTTCTGCATGATACCATATAGACTTGGATTGTCCTGCGAGGTCACGTGTACTGCAGGAGTTGTCTTTGGTACCTTATTGGCATGGCTTATGCTGCCTCTTGGTAAAATAGCGTTTCCCTGTGTTGTCATTTTTACCAGTAGTTTTAAAAAGAAAAGTGATTTTAGTACCTATACTGACAGTATCTGTGGTCTCAGGTCAGTAGCTGGCCATTAGGAAAGACAAGAGCGTTCTCCACACCGCTCTCCTCAACCTCTCAGCCAAACTGTATTTGAAAGACAGTTTCTTGGCCAGGTTAGCTTGAGGGCCTCTCGGCCAAGCCAGCAGCTCAGCTTTTCCCAGCTCATCCTAGCCTGCATATCTTACTTTGGGTTTTTGCTCTAGTTTGCTGGTTTTGCTCCAGTTTGAGCAGCCCTAAGGAAACCAGGACCTCGCAGGGCGCACTCGGGGAAACCTGCTTAGATCTGCTCTCTGAAATGCAGACATCTAATGGTAATTTTTATTCTGATTTCTCTACATTTTCCTCGTCTTGAGGAAAAACTGTGAAGAAAGAGACATATAAATTACTAGTCTCAGCCTGTGCCTTTCTGTGTGCATTTCTGATTAATACACACCAACATGCCTTCACTATCGCCCTCTTTTGTACCTACCCGTCAGATATGTAAAGCAACGCCAATATCAGAGAATCTCATATTCTTCTTCCCTTTGTTTGAAAGTAGGTGAATGTGCAAACAAGGTAGGATACATAAAAAAAAAAAAAGGACTGCAAGACATAGCTCTGGCTTTTTAAGTAACAATTTCCTTCCCTAAACGGGAATGCCAATGTTTAAGTGGACAAGAAATGCAGTGTGTATTCTCCATGCCTCATCCTTTTCATCCAGGCATTGGGGAAACTTTAGGAAGATGAGAGGTAAGAGAAGATGGGAACAGAAACCCATCTTGGGAAGGAGAGCTGGGACGTGTCAGGGAGTGCCTCGCTGGTGGGAAAGGCAGCAAAGAGCTGCCACGCTCCTGCCTGCAAGCTTTGAAATACTGCCAATTATTTCTGGCATTATCAGATTTCCGCCTTGGCTATTTAGACGTAGCATTTCTCCTTAAACAAAGCACGTGTTTCACTTGCCAAGCAGATATGTCTGCAGGAGAAGGGCAATGCAGGGGAATCAGACCTTTCCTGGTGCCGCAGAGCAGCCCTGCTCTGCAGCGCTGTGGTGGATTCCCCACGGAGATGTGCTCCAATTAGGACCCCTTATGGGTGCTCCAAAAGCTCTTCTTTAAAGATATTGAGGAGCCATCAATGCCACAGAGACCTATATTTTGCTGTATCTCCTGATCCTGAGAGCTTATGAAAAATGATGCCCTGGTTGTATCAACTGGTTTAATATCTTCACTTTATATTTATGGTACACACAGTTCTTTGTGGGCCTTTTAAATATTACATTAAAATACAGAGTGGCACCAGCTTTAAAGAGTTGAAGCACAAAAGCTCCTTTCCTGCTCTTGTCTCTTATCGTGAAGAATTTGCAAAACTCTCAGGGAGGCTCTTGAATTATGGCTCTTCCTCTTCCTCATGATGCATGGAGAAAATAAATGCATTATTAATCTGCCCACTGTCAGAGATCTCTGCTCTCTCTCTCTCTGTCTGTACACAAGGAGACAGATTGACAGGAACAGCAAACATATGCAGAATTGCCTAGTGTGCGCTCAGGCTGGTGAATCACCAAACGCCTGGGATGATGAGATGCTCAGTTTGAACCGGGACTGCAGAGCTCTGAAGGGATTTGGTGTCAGAAGGTAACCGTGAGGAGCATCTTGGTCCTGAACCACAGTATCCTTCAGATGTTTGCAAGCTCTTTTTTTTTTTTTTTTTTTTGAAGCCTATTGGTCTGAGGACAGCCAGTTCCAGACATGGTGAACTGCATCTTTAGAGGACAGCCTGTCCGAAGTGTGTGGGTGCGGTGCCTGCAGGGAGGGGAGCAGGAGCCGGTCTGGTGCAAGCCCCAGCACTTGGCAGGGATGCCAGGAGCAATGTGGCCTGAAGAAGCTCAAGCAAAGGGGACACCCCGTCCCTCCCTGAGCTCCTTGCTGTGTGCAAAGCAGCCCGGTGCCCCTGCGTACCCACCAGCCGCACAGCTGTATTCCTGCTGGGACTCTGCCCTCTTTCTGCTCCAGACCAAACGGTGTGGCTCTTTGCCGTTGCCTACCTCTAGGAGGGGGGCATCAAGTGGGACTAGGATCTCAGCGAGGGCTTGTTTTAGCTTTGGAGAGCAAGAGCCGAGGCGGGAGTCGGCAGATGTGAATGTGTCTCCGTCGTGACTCAGCCCGTGGGATGCGTCTCTCCCTCGGGGAAGCCCGGCAGCGCAGGGCACGGCAGCGTCACCTGCGTCTTGCCAAGACTCCTGCTGAGCTCTGCCTTGGCTCCCAAATAAAGAGGGATTTAGTCTGGATGTGTACGCATGGGCTTTCCCACAGGGGCCGTGAGGTGCCTCACCTAAGGAGAGGGATTGTGCTCGCAAAGGAAAGAGCCTTGGGGAACCAGGGAGGGACTTGCTGAGGTGAAAAGCCTGGGCTGGAAGGTGATACCCAAATTGCCGTGGGTGTTGGTTACTCTCAACACCTGCTGGTTCTCCCATAGAGATGACAGCCCTTGGACATGCTCTGCTTGAACTGTCCATCCTCCTTCCAGCTCAGGGTGCTGGGATGCAGGAGATGGGGTGCTGGCACGTCCCAGTGACATCTGTGGGTATCATAGCATGGGGATGTTGTTTGCTTGCTCTGCTATGCTTCTCCCTCCCATACAGACTGGTTCCTTCATCTATGCATAGCTCCAGTGGGAATGCTCTCACGCTTAGATGACATTCAAAAGGAACTGGTTTCATATCGTAACATGCCACTCATTGGTGGTTTGCTTTTTGCAGCTCCTTGAGCTTAGCTGCAGAGCTTTACAGTTTCTAGAAAGCCTAGTTTTTTAAGACGACCAGTATCTCTCACCCTCCTACTCCCCCAGATTGGAATATTTTCTATCAAAAAGGCTGTTGGAGTATCTGGGCACCAAGTGCTGCCATGCTACAGCAGCAGAGGTGACCACACGTGTGTCATCCATATGACATGCAGCATGATGGCAAGGGGCACCTAGGGAGCTTTAGTATCTCCCAGTGCCTGTGTAGCAGAGATCCTGCCACCTTCTCAGCCCTCCCCTTAGTCATACGAGAATTTTGGCTTGTAGTTCTGGGTTTCTGGGGACAGGGTATTTTGCCTTTTGCAGGTCAGAGCATGAGGCTCAGTGCAGGACAGTGGTTACAGGACATCTGGTTGCAGTGGGCTTGGAAGAGCCAGGCAGGGTGTTGCATCTTGCCCGCTGTATGCATCCCTGACAGAGCAGAAGGATGGGAGAAAAGCTGTGCTTGCCACGTGAATTGGTAATGCCTCTTTTATGGCTCAGTTTTAGTGTTTTTGCTCTGTTGTTATTCTGCTGGTGCTTTATTAGTTCTGTTTAGTGCTTAGTGAGGCCATCACACTCCTTATTGTGTGCGAGGAAATTGCTATTTTCTTCCAGAAGTTCCCACTTGTGTTTCCTCCTGTTTTCCAGATCCCTTTGGAGGATGGTCAGGGTCTAAGCACCGTGAAGTGTCCAGAGGGAAGGTTGTTTGTATTCGTATGTGCAAGTTAACAGTCTGGAGCCATGCATCGATGTTAATTGATTTCCTGTCTCTTTTCCATGTCCAAATGATCTGCTGTATCACTGCTATAAAGATCAATAACCTTCTGGCTGAAAAACGTGGCACAAAGTTGTAGCCTTGTTGCTGTGCGTGCAAAGGGCGAGAGAAACTCCAGCTGCTGATCATCTTGTAGGTCTTGTACACTACAAGTGTCATAAAGAGGCAAACAAAACTGCTGACGCTGTGAAAACGGAAGTTTAGAAGGAATGTAATACACAAGGAATGTAAGAACAGTGTGACTTGGTGTGAACTGTCTGGAAGCCCTGTTCAATAGCGGGGTAAGGTTGAGAAACGCCTGGGCTTTGCATTTGATGAGACCTCTCTGTTAGTTTGGTCTGGCCTAGAAATCCTAGGGAGAAGAGAGTCGCTCCACTGAGCCAAATTTCTTTTGCTTGACCAAGGCTATACCTATTACTTGGCACCTCTTGAAGTAGAAGATCCAAATGTTAGAGAATTCACCACAGCCTTGAGCTGGCAGGTAATTACCTTCCCTATTAAAAATGAGGCTGTCATGGTTTAACTCCAGCCGGCAACTAAGCACCACACAGCTGCTCGCTCACTTCCAGCGCAGCAGGATGGAGGGAAGAGAATTGGAAGGGTAAAAGTGAGAAAACTCCTGGGTTGAGAAAAGAACAGTTTACTAATTGAAATAAAATAATAACAATAAATTGTAATGAAAAGGAAAATAACAAAGAGAGAAATAAAACCCAGGACGAGCGATGCAAATGAAAACAATTGCTCACCACCAGCCAACCGATGCCCAGCCAGATCCCCAGCAGCAGCCCCCAGCCAACCTTCCCCCCAGCTTTACATGCTGAGCATGACGTCATATGGTCTGGAATATCCCTTGGGTCAGTCGGGGTCAGCTGTCCCGGCTGTGTCCCCTCCCAACTCCTTGTGTCCCCCCGCAGCCTCCTCGCTGGTGGGGTGGGGTGAGGAGCAGAAAAGGCCTTGGCTCTGTGTAAGCCCTGCTCAGCAATAGTGAAAACATCCCTGTGTTATCAGCACTGTTTTCAGCACAAATCCAGAACATGGCCCCATACCAGCTACCATGAAGAAAATCAACTCTACCCCAGCCAGAACCGGCACAGAGGCTTACCTTCATAAACAGGGAAGCTTTGGGAAGGTCTGATAAAAACCTGTGCTCCTTGGTTGGGGTAACTTCTGAGGGATCACATGGTAGAAGGGGAAATACAACTTTGTCATAAATTCACTGTCAATTAGCAGAATCACTTTGACAGTCCTAATAACAATCCTATATCTGATACTCACCCGCTTAATGTTGAACTGATTTCCTGGCAAATAACCATCACTGGTACGATGTTAAGGGAATTCTCTGGTAGGAAGTGGGTAAAGGCTGTTCTGTGAGAAACCGGCAGGCAGTGAGATGGTGCAGGGTCTCTACCAAGGCAAGTTTCATGAAAGCATTGCATGACTGGCTGTTTGATTTTTGCAGTGTAGGAAGGGCCACCAGAGGCTGTTGTGGTCTTACTGTGCCGGTCCAAACTTAGTAGAGATGTTTCCACAGTAATGTCTCCAGTACGGCGCTCCTGATTGTTGCAGAGTAAGTTTGGACTGAAGAAGCTGGAATGCATGGAAGCTACATCCCACTCTGATGGCACCCAAGGACGTCCTAAAAGGAGCTGTATTTTGCAATTTTCTCAAAAAGTGTCCTGATTCATTAGGCTGAACAGAAATGGTTAATCTTAGAGATCAGGGACAATTTGAAGAGCCTGGAGAAAAGCCCTCATCTGCCCAGTGCTCAGGGAAGGTGAGTGACGTGGACTGGGTCGTGATGTTGGGTCAAGTCATGAAAGGTCAGATTCTGGCGAACAAAGTGCTGAAGGAAGGTGAGATAATTCATGTCAGTTACTGCAGGGCTCTGAGAACATTAACATGATGTTGTTTTCTCATTAGATTACACCTGGGGTCAATAAAAGCAATAGTATTGACCTAGTATACGTAGATGTCTGTAAGCATTTATGATTTTGCAAATTTTTACTATCGATCAAGAATGATATTTAGTCATTAGGGCACATATTAAATGGTTCAAAGGGTGGCCAGCCGATGTCCAAAATGAAAGCTGTTTAGGTAATTTTTTGTTCCTAAAGATCAGCTCTTGTTCCTATGCTTTTTGTAATATTTTTCTATTTTACAGTATGGAAGTATTTTACAGTATGAAAAAATACTCTGAAAGTACAGATAAGGTTCCCAAGTGATTTGAAGATTGGAAATGTGGTAAACAAGGAGAGATTCACTGATATACAACCTGGGCAGCTACCTAAGCCAAGGGCAAGCAGACAAATATGCATCTCACGGCATACAAATACAAGGTCAAGCATTTAGAAACAAAGAATGTAGGTCAGACTTGTGGAGGAGGAGACTGTCTCCGGAAGGAGAAACTCGGAAAAGGGACGGTGGAAAACTAAATGCATATGAATTCCCACTTGTGGCTGCAGCTGAAAGACCAGTAAGATTCCCTGGGTGTATGGCTAAGTATAGTAGGCAGTAGGAGTAGGGAGGTTGTATTACCTCCTGGTTTGGCACTGGTGCACAGCTGCTGGGTGCTGTGCTCATTTCTGGTGTCCACATTTCAGAAAGTACGGAGAAAAAAATTGCAAAATGTCGGAGGAGAGACACAAGAATGATCAAAGTGTTGAGAAACCGCGCCATGTAGTTTGTGAGAGTTGCCTCATTTCATTTATCAAACTGAAAGTTAAGGAGTATTTTGAATCACAGTTGGTAAACCTGTTGGAGGAAGGCAGCTGGGTGGTGCAGCAGAGTTCTTCCATCTCTAAGACAGATAAATTCAGGTGGGAAATAAGTTTCAAACTGTTGACAGCCAGGGCAAAGACCCGTTGCAATGGCTGCAGGTTCTCCACCGCTGGAGATCTTCATAACCAGACCGGTTTTTTCAAAGATACGTATATTCCCCTCCCAGGACTCCTCCTAATGTGTGTGGCCAAGGTGGGGTAGAGGATAGCTGGTCTCCAGGCTGCTGACCAACCCAACGGACATGCCTGTATGCCACGTAGGAGAGCAGCCATGCCGCAGAGGCAGGCAGAGGGGCACAGGCCGGTTTTCTGGGAAGCGGCGTGGTGTGGCTGGGATCAGTCCTTGGTGTGCGCTGCTGTAAGCGTGCGTTAGCCAACGCTGCTTCGCATCTCGCAGTACGTTTGATACCTCTCTGGGCGTTTCATTGGCCGATTTGACTGCTAGATGTTTTTGTCTGTTAAAACATCTGTTTGCATGTAATTTGTTTTCTCTTATCAATTCATCCCCGGCCCACCTTACACTTTTGCAGGGGTTATTTATATAAAACAATTTCTTTTCCCATAGGTCTCTCTGCCTAAAGTAATATTGTAACCTAATTCCCTCTGGAAAGCAGTCTTATCCAGACTTTCTGTATTCATCTAAAGTCCAGCAGTACCATTTTTAGAGCTCTGAAACCCCAAGATATCGTGCTGGAGCAGCTGAAACCAGTACAGGAGATCAAATATTAAAGCAGATGGGTCAGGGCACGGTACGGAGCTCCACGAGGTCTTCTGAAGCTCTCTGCAGTGCTGCTGACTTCTACAGAGACTACATTAGCAGATCCCATTTTGCTGCATGTTTATAATTATTGCTGCATATTGTCATTATTGTGTCTTAGATTTTTGGTTTGCCATTCCCTTGCAGTGTTTCTGCACTAACAGCATGTAAAGAGCATTGCCAATGATAAATAACCCCTGATTTTAACATACTGTTGTTTCAAAGGTTAGGTTATCTCCGTGACAGCTTGACATTCAAGGATCACAAAGCTCCCCCACAACAACAATGCATGGAATGATCTAATTATGCTGTGACAGGTCATCCCACAAAACAATTAGGTGGGACTGGAGGTATTTTTTCATGTTGCTGTGTGTGCTACACATCAAAGGCATGAAGGTAGGAAAACTTTAAAATAAACAAAGCTTTCAGGGCTAGCGGCTGCTGCTGGGGTAACCTGTCTGATTCCTTTTCCTTCCTCCTCCCACTCCCTGGACGGAGGCTGACGTGTACCAGCTGAGGCTGTAGCTCTTAAAAAACTTTATGTCTGCTTTTAGCTACGGCGAATTGTTTAGGAAAATCCTTTTAGTGACTGGAGAATTTGGACCAAGTGCAGCTGGGGCTACAAAATGCAGCAAGTAAGTTTCCTGAGGTATTTGATTGAATTTGCCTTGGTGCGTTCCTTTGGTACTCAAGCTTTACTGCGGTGAGGCTGGCTCTCTCCTTGCTAGCACACCCTGTGCTCGTTTGCGCTGCAAGTAAAGTGTATTTACGCCCTTACAGCAATATTTTGTCCACATGTTCTTTTGATTTGAATGGTCCTGCTGGGCAAGGCAGGTGGAGCAGGTCAAGTGAGACAAGGAGCTTCACAACGCGTAGTAGCTATGGTGCCCAGGCCAGGTACGTCTTTGGAGTGAAGGCGGGAGAGCCATTCCCCATCACCTGGAGCTCCCAGGGCTGGGACACTCGCCTCTGGACCTCAGCCAGCTCAGGCAGCGGCAGGTAAAAGCTGGGCTGTCCCCTGCTCCGCCTATCCGTGGCTCGGCCCTGGGCAAAAGCCCAGATTGTGTCACCCCTGGGAACAGTGTCGCCACGTTGGCACGTGTTGCATTGCCCTGTGCACGCTGAGCCCCTGCAGCCCAGAGCGGGTTGGCCCGAGGCCACCTTGCGATGACTCGACGGCCCTTCCCAGTGCGTCGTCTTCTAGCAGTGCAACGTGAGTGTGCAAGTGCAGAGGGCTTTTCACCTCAGGGCAAGCTGGACAAGTGCCCACAGGTAAGGCAGCCTTGCTCTGTGTCGCCTGTGTCAGGTTTCCTTCTGGCTTGAGCTCATTTCTGCTAGTAGGAATAAAGAAAAAGAGCAAAGTCCCTGGCTAAGGTCCTTTCCAATGGATTATTCTGGGGAGGGCTTCCCTGAAGCAGCTTAATTGCTACGTGCATAGTGTAAGACCCATCCACCTCAGTGCTCTTGCAGGGATGCCTTCTTTTATTTTGGATCTAGTCACACTTGTATGCTAAATCCTGACTAAATGCTTCGTAAGGAAAGCACCAGCAAGACTAAGCTGATCGTTTTTCCATGAACTGTACCTTTCGGCTCATTGCTGCCTCCTCTATTGTAATTTAGAATGAGATATTGTCGTGTTCTTGGCAATAATTACATGTGTATTATTATAAAGGTTTTGTTGATTAAAAAGCTAGAATGCATTATTTAAAATGGTCCAAATATTGTTTTCATTAAGATAAAGGGATTATTTAGTACAATAGAATGCTGTTGAGCATTTACATGGCATTCTTCCTCTTCAAAGGACTGCAGCAAAGTTAATCTAGGGGAAAAGTCTTCTATTAAAACTGGAAGAGAGCACTGGGGTCAAGGGGACGGTTCCCAGAATTCAACATTTTTATCATCATCTGCTGAAAGGCTGGAACTCTTCAAAAAGGCTTCCCAACTAATTTTGTTTAGAAGAGCAGAATTTCACCTGTTTCACATGCCTGCTATGCAGGAAAATGGTCCAACCCCCTGACCAAACCTCCAGAAGAACTAGTTTCCTATTTTAGAGAGCCTGTGCCAAGGTTTGACCCCAAAGGCTGGGGTCTGAGAGGCCCTGAGCGTTTGGAAATGTGCTGTGGAAGGAGAAGCAGAGTCATCCTCAGCAAGAGGGGCCACAGACTCTGCAGCACCTTAAAAAAGCACTGGGAAGCTTTTCAAATGATTATACTATTGTCCTTGGTAAATGCCGGGTTAGAAGATGCTTCATACAACAAGTTACCTTCCTTTTTAAAATAAAGGTTAGTTTAAGCTTATCAAGAAAATTAATTGCCATTGCAATGTACCATGGAAAAAATGCTTTCACTCTATCCTGAAGACAGCTGTGAGGCTGTAACTCTCCTTCTGGATACAAGAATAAGTTCTTTGCCAGGGTAGTAATTATCTCAGCATCTGTCTCTTCCTTTCTGTGCTCCAAGAGAATCAAAAACCTCTGACAAGGTTTGCAGATCAGCAAACACGAGGGAATTCTCTGCCTCTCTCCCCAGGGACCAACATTTATGTTCTTACCTTCCTGTACGCTTTCTCCCCTTCCTTTGCTCCAGAAATAGGAGCCATACTGATGTCCCCTACTGAAGGCTGAGATGTGTCCCCCTCACTGCCAGCCCCAGCAATGGGAGGGTGTTTGCGAGATCCCCTTTGCCATTGCTGCACGGCTCAGCTGGCACATCATGGCTCCGGCGTGGGCTGCAGCCCTGCGTGGCTCGTGCACAAGTGCTGGCAGGAGATGCATGTGCATATGGCTCCTCCAGAGGCAGGGAAGCCATGCTTCCCCCCCAGAGGGGTAAGGAAGAACAAAAAAAAGAGAGAATTTGTTTTATCAGAGCTTTACCCAAAGTCCTTTGAGAAATTAACCTAACCAGCATCAGCCCTTCCCTGAAGGGCTCTCCCGCAGCTCCTGAACAGCATGGTGTAGTTGCAAACAACGTTGCCGCCGATGCTTTCAGCTTACATCATGTCCCCGCTTGCCTGAAGGCTGAAATACAGGATGTTCTTGGACCCAAAAGAGGAGCACAAAGCCCAGTTCTTTCTCTTCCTCCTCTGCCAGCGCTGTGCCCTGTCCATCCCATCTCTGAGACCCATGTCCTCACAGGGCAGTCTCCCAGCTGCCATGCCGGATCCTGGGGCAGCTAATCTTCACTGCTGTCTTTGCTCCATGGAAACATGTCTAAATTTGTGAGCTCTCCTTACCTTCCATGTATCACTTATTCTGTTCTCCATACAAAGAAATCAAAGCCCACAGCGCTGCTGGATTTGCCCGTTTCCCTACTGACACCAGCATCCCTTCCCCACCCCTGGCTGAGGTCCCTTTGGCACACCCTTGTGATGTGCCTCTCATGCTCCCTGCGGTCAAGTGCTGCACTTGAAGGCTGAGCTTTACTCATTATTAGTCTCTGGTTTGTTGTGCGAGATCACTGAGGCAGACCCCATCTTTGGTGGCTGTCCCTACCGTCTGTTCACGTGCTCTTTGCACGCACCTCGCTTCTCCCAGCCCTAGCTGAAGATCATCGTCCCATGTGTTGACAACAACTCCGTGCTTCTTTTGTACTGTGAACAAATTGCATTGCTGGTCTGTGCCTTCATCCTTCCAGGTTATTGATCATACAAATTAATTAAACTGATTCCAGTATTGAGCTCAATGGCAGTCTATATTTTGCAACCCAGACAGCTTTCATTTAACTACTCGGTCTCATCAATATCACGGCCAGTTCTTTCTCCACTCCGGCAGCTCCATCTATACAACAGCCAATACCCACGTAATGACCTTCCAGAACAGCCCTTGCCAATTCTTCCTGTTATCCAAACCCTTCTCTACAGTTTTCTAGGGTATGATTGCTTTTTCTTATGCCCCTAGCAGAAAAAAAAGGGGCAATGTGGGCTGTGTGAAGGGTTTAGGTACGGAAATAATCATGGCTGGAAAGAGGGAAAATCATTCTCTATATGCACAGCAGTTTTCACTTTAAAAGGCAGCACTTGCCCATGCTGACTATGGTGCAGCTTCTCAGGGCAGAGCTCCCTACTCCAGGCAGGCAACAGGCGGGGTCTCTGGAGATGCCATGCTTGCTTCTCCTCAGAGGATAAGGCAATATCTGTCCTCTCCAATTGCACTGACCTTTTATTGGCAGTCACCACGCTTGTGTTCGGCAGAGGTGTCAGTTTGCATTTGTGTAACTCCCAGGGGTCGGATACGTCTCTCTTCCCCCCTCCATAACTTCAAGAGAGCCTCTCTGCCTGTTTCCAGTTTATCATGATCCTCTGCCTTGGGACTGACACCACAAGATCTATTAATTTCTCATTGCTTTGAGTTTAAAGTGAAGACCCTCTTGTAACCCACTCATAACCTTCATGGGAGAGTGGAGTATCCTTGCCAATTATCTCAGAGATAGCTTTATAAACTCATTCCCTCCAAATATATTTTACAGCAGGAATAACTCATATGAAAAAAGATTCACCTTCCTTTCAGCAATGTCACTGGAGTCACAGCAGATTCAGAAAAAGTTGAAGCACTAACAGGAGTCATATGAAATCACACGCGCTTCCTTCTTGCTTCTTGTTTTCCCTCCGCCATCCCTCCTGGCTGTCAGAGCTCCCAGTCACATCTTGAGCAGAAGAATCTACATTTCTAAGTTCTCGTGCCCTTTGACATAGTCAATTTGTCCTTACCTCCCTTCAGACCAAAAATAAATGGGAGACTTCTTCATTATCTTCCAAATGAGATGTGAAACTGAGGTCTTGACCACTTGTGATCATTAGAAAAATCCCATGGCACTTCTTGCAAGAGCAAGACCATTAGCCCTGATGTCCTGGCAGAACTCCAGTTTGGGTGATTATAATTACATTTTGCCTGCTTTTGTAGCTTCAGAGGGATAATACAACTTCCCTCCTTTGCTGTCCCAGCCTGTCATACAGGGCAGCAGCCCCGGCTGCCCTGCTCCCCCATCCATGTGTTGGGGGTTCCTTGGCAAGGGCAGCTCGAACATGGGCTTGCTTGGCCCAGGCAGGCTCTGGGAGAGACAGGTCATGGGCTGCTTCTCTCCCAACTCCGTTTGCTTTTCTGGGTCCCTAGAAGAGTCTCACATCTCCATGCCAGAAGCCTCCAGTCTGTGCACTGGCTGCAGCCCCAGTAACTCTGCTGCTCGCTGCAAAAAGACCCTTTGGGCAATTTGCTGGTATCTCACTGTGTTTTCTTGCTCCTGGACATGGCTCTGCTATAAAAATCTTCTGATGCACAATCTTGGTTTTCCATTCAGCCCATGCCCGCTTGTATTATATGGGGTTGAATAACAGGTGTTTTCCTGCTATTGCACTTTTCTTTTTTGTTATGGTTTGATTTTTTACAGCTATGCAATCAACCCAAATAACATGCCCATCAGCTCCAGGTGGAGGAGAATGAATCTTTACTAACCTTTTGCATGTTTGCCTCTTGTACCTGTATCTAGGAGGTGTCTGTCTGCTCTCCGTAACCTTTTGCAGAGCCTGTTGCATTAGGTCCTAGGAGGACACTTTTAAATGCAAGTTATGGCTCAGGATCCAACATCCACTGAAGCTGATGGAACTACTTCCAGTGAGTGCCATAGCTGTTGAGTGAAACCCTAAGCCTATATATAGCTTAGCCATAGTTTGAACCATGCCGAGGGAGAGGAAACAAATTGGGATGAATTATTCTCCAGAGCTGACTCAATGGGAATTAGGTGTCTCTGTCCCTTTGAGGATGTGTTTCAAAAGAATTCATGAGGCACTGTGAGCAAAACAACACGAAAATAGGTAATGCAGCTGACACCCTGTTTGTTGGCTCTGTCATAGTCTTGGGCGGGGGGAGCTTTAGGAAACCCAGGACATCTAAGCTAGCTATTTTCAGATGTATACGTGGAAAAGCAGTGCCAGTGCTAAGAACGGCCACTGATCATTTGCATTTAATGCAAACTGAGTTACAGTGGACACTCCAAATCAGCGTTGATCAAAACACACATTGGAGGAGGTTTGGGTTTTTTTCAGAATAGCTACCAAAAATTATTAAAGACTTTCCTCCAGAAAACATCAACTTCTCTGCAAAAAAAAATTGCCGGAGAGGCAGCAAAAGCTGAGAGCCCAATGCCTCCACAGCCCTTCTCCCCTTGGAGGGGTGGGATGAGCAGCCGTGCTGCCCTGGATCTGCTGCGCACCTGCACTGGTGCTGCAGCTGCGGGGCGAAGCTTGGAGCTGTGGATCTGCTGTCCTCTGGACATGCTGGAAAGCCACCCAGCTCTTTAAGACCCTTCCAATTTTCATTTTAAATGCAGAGTTTTGGTCTGAGTTCATTTGGTCAGAGACTCTGGCTTTTTTGCCTGTGTTTATTTGCCCATCCGGCTGGCTCAGTATGTGTTTCATTTCCCTGGCTCCTTTGGCGTTCTTTGAAGTCTGATTAGAGCAAATATGCAAACCACCTTTCCTAGTGGGAAATTCCTTCTGCAAACACGCAGGTGCCAGCCTGGCCCTGGAGCAGCCAGCCCAGCTTGTCTGGAGGAGCAGGCTTGGGGGGGTTGTTGCTGCCATCCCTCAGAGCCATGCACCAGCCAGGATCTGCAGTGCCCGTTCCCATCGGCATCACATGCAGATTCACGCCAAGCTGAGCCACCGCCTGCACCACACAGGTCTTCCCAACAGCATCATCTTGGCTGTTGAGCAATGCAGGGACAAACAATGGCCATGCTGGCACCCAGGAGGGTGCAGGATTGGCACGCTGGACCCAGGGCAGCGCAGGGCTCCCTGGCTCAGAGCTGGCACAGGCTGCGCTGTTCTGCGTAGGCTGGCGAAGAGCAACTCACAGTGGCTGCATCCCTGCAGTAGATGAGCAAGCATTTCTGGTCAGAACTGCCTCTCTCCCCCTGCTCATTGGGGAGACTCCGTGCACCCAGAGGCCACATCCTAGGCAGCCACAGAGAGGGTGAGTGTGCAGTGTCACGAGGAACCCCTCATCAGGCTTGGAAAGCCGCTGTTCATGTTGTGCACAGACATGTTTTGGCATTATTTCTCCCTGCTGCATCCTGGAGCAGCCAAATACTGCAACAGAGAAGAACTTGTAGAAACAAAAGATATTTCTCCCTAAGCCAAGTGTCGCTGGAAAGGGCTCAGGCTGCAGTAAGCTTTCACTCCCCTATCTCTATTCGTAATTAAGCTTTGCATTAATATCACATGAAATTAATGCTCAAAGCTCATTCCGTGTTAATGGAGAGGGTGGCTGCTGTTGTGCATATGTGTTTAAATCAGAGTTGTACCTGCTGATCTTGATGAATGGGTCATTTTTGCTCTGAGTTTTTTCTGGAAATGAGGAGGAGAGTACACAGCCCCGGTGCTGATAAGGGATGCTGTTATTTTGTGTTCTGTAGCCATTTCTCCAGGAAGCCGTTGCTTCATTTGTATTGCTTTTTTAACCTTATATGCTCAGTGGGCCCAGGCGAGGCTTCTTTCTTCTTGAATTAAATGTAATCAGGCTGAGCAGCGAGGAAGAAATGATGAATGAGTACATCATTTTGGAAAACACATATCTCCTGACTGCTTATCTCAATGACATAAGAGGACTTGAATACAGTATGGAAAATAAATGCAGATGGGGGCTCAGCACATCATGCTGGAGAATAATAGCTCAGAGGGCTAGACCTGGCCAGAAACTATTTATTATTTAGAGTATTGCTGTTGTAATTTATAAAGGTTAATCATTAAAACTTTAGTTCTCCTAGAGGAAAATGGCTGAAGAGCTCTGGCATTTGTCATGCTCACAGCAAGGAGGGACCATGGCAATGCAAGAAGCAACCTTGCAGGGAGAGCCAGTGCCTGTGCCGACCCATCCAAGAGGGCCTCATCATCCTTCCTACCTGCAACCAGATCCAGTGCCGGCCAGACCCACCGTGGGAGAGTTTTCAGGGCAAGGATGGGTGGCAGGAGGGTGTGTGCAGGGAGGTGAGGTGTCAGCGATGCACAAGGCTTGCAGAACTGTAGGCACAGCAAGGAGCTGTTGTCCTTCAAGGAGGGCACCAAATAAAGTCCCCCCACCTCGCAAGGAGCTCGTCTCCTGGCCACCCTCCCGGACTGGCAGCAGCAACTCGGAAAATGTTGCAGAGCGTGAAGTCTCTAGAGGGCAAGAGGAAAAAGGGACTCAAAATAAAACTTCATGAAGTGGAATAGTGGTGAGGTTGTCTCATCATTTCTAAGGCTACACTTTTAGCCCAGGGTGCATTCGTTAATGGCCCTATAAACCGGGTGAGTAAGCAGGAGAAGAAAGGGGGAATACTTGCCAAATAATTTGCTTTTCAAATACTCCAATGTACCACTGAAGATATTTATTTGTGATGTGACTTCCTCTAGATAGAATAAATCTGACAAAGTCTGGCCATGCAGAGCCAAAATAGCAGTTGAGCCCCCTTGTTCAACACAGGTCAGCGTGTAATTATGGAAACATTCACATTTTCATCTAGAGCAGAACAGGCCACTTTGCCATGAAAAAGAAGGGGCTTTTTTGCACTGATATGACTTCCACAAGAAACAAAGTGCCTTTGCAATTTCAAGTCATCAAGTCATGGCTGTGTTCTGGTGGGGGAAGGCTGCTCAGCACAAGAATAAGGAGTATGGCACATCCCAGAACAAGTCCAGGGGGAGTCTACATTAAGGGAGTATTAATTATGGTAAATAAAGATGGCAGAAAAGTCAGCATTTAGAAAACAAATGGAGGGCTAGGCCCAGCTCAACCCATGCTGAACTTCAAACAACCCTAGGCTTTGAATTTTTGAACTTTGAGATTGGAGACAGTCTTCAGTGCTAATTGAAAAATGCTTATGAATGCAACACAATGCAGTTTACCTGACCTTCATGTCAAGCATATTTCATTGCAGAAAAGGCCTTGAATGTCGTGGGAATCCTGGCCCACCCATCAGCAGGGCTGTGCAATAAATCAGCTTACATTACAGCTCATTGCCCAGGGAGCAGCCGGATTCCTCAAGGAGCCGAGGGAAATGTCCAGCCTTGCCTGAAGGTTTGCAGTTTCCGGATGTGGGGGAAGAAGAGCTTTGGTTAGCAATTTGAGTCCTAAATGAATTGCATTGAAGTGATTATTAATTAGCATCTCTGTTTAGTAGCATTGCTGTAAGATTTTCCATTAATTCACAGAGTGGCTGTGTTGCCTTGCTCATGAAATGCAGGTACCAGGGCCCTCCAGGTCCTGGGATGCAGCCCTTCCCCGAGAGCACTCCTGACACCACTGGTGTGCAAAATGCACAAATGCAGCTGCTGGGAATAAGGTGAAAGCAGCAAAGAAAGCATTACATTTATATATTTATTCTTGTTGCTGACCTCTCTCATTCCTGAGAGGCACAAGTTAGAGCAACCCCAGCCTGGTGGTATCTTGCACTTGCCTGTGATGCTACAGGGCCGCTGCAGCCCAAATATTGAGAGTGCCTGGATGTAAGGCATCGATTTGGCTGTGTGTAGCCTTCAAGCAACATGCAGCTTCGGTTGTCCCAGGGAACAAGGGGTGGGATGGGGTTAAGCTGGGGAAGGACTCAGGAGCGCTTCTGTCCAAGGCAGCAGCAGCAGCAACCCTCCGGAGCAGGCACTTGGCATCCCTCCTGACTGCAGCCCGTGATGGAGGGCTGGAGGATTTCATTCAGAAAGCCTGTGGGTCCTTGAGGAACGGATGCTTAGGCTCACTGCAAAATGATGGATCAAGGTTTAGCAAGGTAAACTGAGAACTGGGACTGAAGTGGTTTTGGAAATCTTTCAATGGCCTGCTTACCCAAATGCCAATTATCCTTTTGGTATTTCTTTCTCCCTGCCCCCCCCCTTTTTTTCAAATTTCACTTTTAAAGTGTATGATTTCCAGTTTTGATTAGGTCTCCCCTTGTTTCTGATTTACTTCAGCAATTATCTCTAAGTAGGACTGCAGTGCCACGAACCTGAAGTGTTCTTCTGCCTGCTGAAAGCCACTAAATCTTGGAAACTAACCATGAAATCTGAAAACAGAACAGAGACAATGGCTGGAGGAACACTTCCTCAAAAAAGTGAGGAAACCTCAAAAAAACCCAAAAACCCTCAAACACAATGAGCTCTTTGCCTCTAAGATGGTGTGTGACAAAGGAGAGGGTATGGCACGGGTTGCTCCCCTCCTGCTGCCCTGGGCTCAGCCGTAGCATGCTGGCTGCCGGCACTGAGATGCAGCCTGTGCACAGAGCTGCCCTGAGAAAGATGCTGCCTTCTCCCTCCCTCTCTTTCCATCTATAAATTGGGAATAGAGATAGCACCTGCAAATCAAAGTCAGGCAGGGGATGCTTTTTGGCAATACTTACTCTGAAGACCACTGCGCGGATCACACAATAAATGGCAAAGAGTTATATCTGACAAAGGGAACCTCTGGCTTGTAAAACAACCCTTTTTGGAAGTGCCATAGAAACCTGTCAAGTGCTCATCCTTCAAAGGTGGCTGCTGTGTAGGCCAAGGGCTCCTCACTTGCATGCAGAACAAAAACAATGTCTGCGAGGTAAGAAAGTGTGAAGGAGAAATAGTCTTCTCCTCCATATTTGCACACTGGTCTTTAGATTGCATCATATAAATCAGCTCCACCAACTAAATGTGGAGTGTTCTGAAATATTGTATTTGCTTTGGATCAGTTCACAACCAGATTGCTTTTATTTTGTTTCATAAGAAGTTGAGATTGGAGATGTATGGACATGTTACTCTTTATGTTTGCATCTGCCACCCTGGCAGGAGAAAAATGGTTGCTTGGGTTTTGCAAACGTTCTCCAATTATTTTCCTAAAATGGTTTGGATGAAATACTGTTGGTTCATATAATTAGCTGTAATAATAAACTGGCAAGAGTTTGTTTTTGTTTCCTTTCAGAAGGAAAAATACTGCAATGAGTTCAACACCCTGTAGTGCTGTTGGCAGGAACTGTAACGCCGTGATGTGAACAGTTTGGGGTGGGTCACAGACTGCACCCAGCCCCAGCGGTGGTCCTGGGTGGAGGGACCTGAGTTCCCAGTGCTCCCTCTCCCATATGGCTGTAAGTTTTCCATTCAACCCTTGCAAAGGCAGTACTGCTGGGATGGGATGCAATATCCCTGCAGAAAGGGATGTTTCCAGGGAGGCCAAAGATGCTGCAGAAGAGCACGACGCTTCAGGTGTGTGTGTTCCTAACGTGTCAGACAAGCTAGCTTCGGTTCACCTTCTCCTTTTCTTACCAGCATTGTTATCCAGACAGACTGAAAACTTACTCCAGTGAGTGCCAAAGGACAAACCCCTGATGCACACAAGTAGAAAGGAGAGATGCTCCCAATGCGCAGCTGCTCATGGGTAAGAGAGTACTGTGGCAGCCCCAGTACGCTGAGCCAGAAGTTCCTGGCATTACAGTGGGCAACTCAGTTCTCTCCTTAATCCTTCTTTCAGCCCTTGAAGCAATCTAGTGATTTTATCACTCCCCTCGGTGGGAGGCTAGGGTGAACTGGGCACATTTGGGTCTGTTCCTTGGGGTGTCTGCAGTCTCCACATTGCAGCATCTGCTGGTCCTGGGCACCGAACACAGAAATTGCCCTATGACACACACAAACCCCTTCTGCTTCCATTGCCCATGTTTCATAAAAGAAAGCAAGCAACAGTCTAAGTAGAAAATGCTGCAGACTAAAAATAATCTAATTTTGAGTCAGCTTTGGAAAAGATGTGTGGGTTTTTTAAACACTTTTGAACCTGACAGTACCAAGTTTTATCCCTGACCTCTACAACAACCCTGCCTTCCTTCCCACCTCTCAGCATACCCTCCCTGTGCAATAACCTCTGCTCCTCCATCCTGCATGAGTTGTGTACGCTTGCATAGTGGATCAATCACCATAATAGCTGTTGTCTTCAAGGTTTATTAATGCTTTCCAACTGAATTCCTGTTTTCCTGCTAAGAACCCTACCAGTGGAACACTTTTGTGGACACACAATTATTCATGTAGCAAACTTGCCACCCAAATGCTGGTGCCTAATTAGTAAGCCTTGAATCTGACTAGAAGCAAGTAATTTTTAATTTCTGCAATAGGCTTGCAGCTGGGATTATTTCACTGCAGGACTGTCTTCACCCCAAGCAATGCTTAGGAAGGAAGAGCAGCTGACGAATGTGAAGGAAACAAGAGGGGCACAGGTGCTGCCCATAGGGATTCATTTGGCCCCACAGTTCATATTAGCAGGCTTGTGCCTGTACTTGGACTTGTAGAGTGCAACTGAAAGGAGGAGAGGTCTGACATGAGGGGGTAAACAGAAGCTGGGGTTTTGGCCCAGCTGCTGCTTGTAGGGATGAGGAAAAGCTGTGCAGAAAGAGATATGTCATGGTGTTGGAGCACTGATGTTCCTATGGGGCATGTGTGGGTCAGGCTTGTTTCTGCCTCTTGGAGCAATAGTTGTATATTGGGTTTACATGGCAAGGTTTTGGTAGCAGCGGGGGTGACAAGGGTGGCTTCTATGAAAAGCTGCTAGAAGCTTCCCCTGTATCCGACAGAGCTAATGCCAGCTGGCTCCAAGACGGACCTGCCGCTGGCCAAAGCCGAGCCCATCAGCGATAGTTGTAGAGCCTCTGGGGTAACAGAGTTAAGAAGGGAAAAAATGTGGCTGGGGCTCAGAAACTGCAGCCAGAGAGAGGAGTGAGAACATGTAAGAGAAACATCTCCTCAGACCCCCAGGTCAGTGCAGAAGGAGGGGGAGGAGGTGCTCCAGGCGCCGGAGCAGAGATTCCCCTGTGGCCTGTGAGGAAGACAATGGTGAGGCAGGCTGTGCCCCTGCAGCCCAGGGAGGCCCACGCTGGAGCAGGTGGATGCCTGAAGGAGGCTGTGACCCCGTGGGAAGCCCACACTGGAGCAGGCTCCCGGCAGGACCTGTGGCCCGTGGAGAGAGGAGCCCAGGCCGGAGCAGGTTTGCTGTCAGGACTTGTGACCCCGCGGGGGACCC
>JAVKLA010000039.1:15079193-15095166 GCA_034782735.1 Sagittarius serpentarius | reverse complement strand
TGGAGCTGGGGAAGAGTGTGAGGAGTCCTGCCCCTGAGGAGGAAGGAGCGGCAGAGACAACGTGTGATGAACTGACCGCAGCCCCCATTCCTTATCCTTCTGTGCCGCTCACAGTGGGGGGTAATAAGTAGAGAATTTGGGAGTAAAGCTGTGCCTAGGAAGAAGGGAGAAGTAGGGGGAAGGCGTTTTAAGATTTGGTTTTATTTCTCATTACCTTACTCTGGTCTGATTGGCAATAAAGTAAGTTAATTTTCCCCAAGTCGAGTCTGTTTTGCCCATGACAGTAATTGGTGAGTGATCTCTCCCTCTCCTTTTCTCAACCCACAAGCCTTTCGTCATATTTTCTCTCCCCTGTCCAGTCGAGGAGGGGGAGTGAATAGAGTGGCTTTGGTGGGTACCTGGTGCCCAGCCAGGGTCAACCCACCACAAGTGGGTTGGGCAAAGCCAAGACACAAATGCTTCTGCAGCAGCAATGAGGAGTTTGGCTACGGAGAAGGCCAGGCTGGGTTTATTTATGCTCCTCTTGTTTAAGCAAAGCTGCAGGTATCACTTCACTAGCTCAGCTAATAGCCACTATCTGTCCCCAGCAGTTCTCTGTAGTTTTTGGTAGATAGGCAACGCTCAGGACTAGATACAACTGCTGGGCACAGCTCCAGTTCCCTGTGGTAGAGATAGATATCGGGCTGCATATGGACTGAAGATAGTACGTGGTCTTTTGCATTGTTATGCTTTGTCATTTTAGTGTATATTATGCTCGGCAGTCAGAATAGTTGGCCAAGCTGGAGGTCGCCTCTCTGCTTCAACGTAGTGCAACTTGGCAGCTCTGTTTATCTTTTACCGATTCATTTTGGTGGAAGCTAGAATTTGAGAAGTTTAAAACTTAAAAGGAAGAGCTTGACTGCTGTAAAGTATGGGATTTAACTTGTGGCTTTCTTTTTTTCCTTGCATTTTCTTTATTGGCCCCAGGCACGATAACAGAGCTATCCATACAGGCAGTGTCAGTATTTTTGTGCTGACTGTAAAAATACACTGAACTATTTGCTCTGAAGAAGCCAGCACCTCTCTCAAATGCAGCATTGTTGGGGCCGACGTATTCCTCTTCCAGACATCTGAATATGGAAAAGAATGCAAAACACACTGAAAGAGCAGAACCTGTCAGTCATCCCTAGGTGGCTGTCAGCATCAGAACGGATGGATGCAGAAGTCAAACACGGCCATCTTCATCCAGTCATTTGCACGCCTGGCTTAGAGGTTACTCCTCAGGAGGTGGAATGCAAACTTTTCTCTGGGATGTGCCCTAAATGTCTGTGGCTTTGCAGTTGAGTGGATGTGCTACTCTGCTACAGGGCAGAGTGAGGCCACCACCAGTGTGTGTTTGACAAGAGGCTGGGGCAGGGTGCAGAGGGGACAGGAGTCCCGCCAACCCTCCCAGGACCCCTCATCAGCAGTGGGACACCTTCAGCCAATGCAGGAGCTGGGTGCAGGGTTATTCCTGGGGAGCCAGGCATTCCCAGCACTACAGTGCATCCCTGACTGCAGCTTCTGCAGGAGCTGTGTGTGCTGGACCTGACCCCACCTCGCACGAGGACTTAAGGGTTGGTAGCTTTGGCTTTCCACAAGCAGGCCTGACACTGAGCCAGGTGTGCTGTGGCAGTAAGGGGCTGGTGGCAATGGTTTCCACCTTTCTGCCCTGCTCACACATCATACCAGAAAGCTCTTGCAGGGCTGCAGTGACCCTACCAGCACCTTCTTCCCCATCTATCTCCTCCAGTGCGAGCAATGCATGATAAATGCATCGCCCTGCACGCACGGGTACAATCCTGACTGTTCCACAGTCAGCAGCAAGTGCCCATCAATCCACTGGAGTCACTTTAGTCTGCTTTTATTCTATTTGTTTCATTACACTGTTATGGCTCTCCTCAGACACAGTGCTAATTAATTTGATCCCATCCTAGCAAGTCCTGGCTCCCACATCATCTCCAGGGTTTCCAGTCCGGGGAATTGTAACAGATCATTTATCCCAGGGGGTCTAAATGGATGCTTTTCCATGATGGAGCTAAATGCAGAGGAACGCATGATTGCAGAGGTGCATTCAAGTCTCTAATTCAGTGTGAAGCATCAAAATTTGTACAGATTTTAAATAATTTGTCATTGGGCTTCAGTAAATTTAGTCATTAAAATTAGGAATCTAGAATTTTGTTCTGCAGAGAGATAGTGTGTGTCATTGTCAGAGGTTAGCTTTGCTACCCGTGTCCATGCAGAGGAGTTCAGTCAAATTAAGTCAGAGGAAGTGACTGGCAGCAAAACATACAGAAAAATCTGTGACACGTAATAATGTCGTGAGAGCCTCTAGGCAGCTGTGGGCTGGGGGATGCTGGTACACAGTCCAGCACGATGCACACTGCGGAGGTGTTGAGAGACTTAATACGCAAGGAGCATCGCCTGGCATTGCAGGGTTAGAGCCATTTGCCCAGTCTAGGTAAGGTGTTTGGGCATCAACCCATGAGCTGCCGGTGCTTGAGGACTGTCTCCGTCTGTTGCCCCCTGTTCTGTATGTGGATTGCAAACCACTGGAGGCAGTGAGAAGCTTTTGCTCGTTGCTGTGTCCTGCCTTCGACTGTAACACAGGCAATGCAGACACTCGTACCTGTTAGCAGACACAGCAGTGGTGGACTCTCAGTCACAGCTGGCAGAGACCTGAGGTTTGGCAGATACCCAAACTCACTGCAGCGGTGCTGAGTCCCGCTGCAAAGGGGTGGTTTAGAAATACGGACCCATAGCTTCATTTTGTAGCTACACGGTTTCTGGTCTGGATCTGCCTCTGCCCCTTTCTTGGCCCAAAGGAAGTCCTTGAGAAGGTGCTCCAGTAGTGGTGGATCAGGAGGGGTCTGCATGCAGCATCTCCCAGAAGATGAGATCTGCTCAGTGTGTCAGAAGTTATCTCAGCCACAAAGTGCGCCGGAGCCTATTGTCCAAATGATAGTCTGTTTAAGAGGAATGCTGCTGTTCAGGAGGGGGTTAATTCTGCAAGGTCTCAATACCTATTCACCTCGACAGGAGCAGGAAGCACTCAACACCTCTCCTAGGATCTCAGCGCATTGCACAGGGTTGAGACCTTTTGTCTCCCTCTTGTTTTTATGCATTACAGTCACATTACGAAGAAGTCCTGCAGAACATTCAATTACTTACTGCACAATTATAATCATATTTATATACCTATAAGTAGGTCACCAGTGTCTTAGGTTAATCAATTATAATGGCATTCACACCGGTTTCTTTCATAAATCATTGGCTTTTAGTGTATCCACTGAGATAATGGAGGAAAACCATCTAATTTTGATCTAACTAGAATGAAATGTGAACGTGCATAATTTGCTCTTACAAAGTGTATCTAATGTTCTCTACATCTGTATTTATTTGTGCTGTTTCATGCTGCATATCACTTAAGTGGCAAAAAACACAGAGGCTGCTGCACTTAAAACTAAATGACCCAGAGTAATACAATTTATCTGTATTTATTTTACATTGTTCATCATGACAGATATTTTAATAACCCACTTCTGATGGCTGATGCACTGATTACCAATCACACTGAAATTTGAGGCCCAACAGCAAGACTGTTTGGTGTGCTGCAAGAATATTTGGGAGAGTGTTTTGCCATGTACACTAAGCAGTAAAGTGGAGAGGGAGGACCTTACTCAGGCTGGAGGCTGCGAAGGCTTTAAGACACAGCTGGATGCCACCAAATAGTGAACATCTGCTGACCCACTGACACCATAGTGGCTTTAATGCCTACACAAGCTGCAGCTTTCAGACAACTCAGTGGACGGGATAAATCATAACTGAATGGTTTCTCTTTTCTGCCTGCTGAACTTAGGTGCCTCAGCGCTGCTGTCAGGGAAGACGTGTGGGAGGTCCCCATGCCACCTTCCGTGGTGGCCTGGGGCAGTCTGCTTGGCTGGCTCCAAGGGAGTGGGATGCACGTTGTGAAGTACAGAGCAAGACCTAGACCTGTACTACCAGATCTGGCTGATCCCAGTTGAACTGGAGAAACTGGAGAGGAGGGCTACAGAGATGTTCAGGAGCTTGGGATGCCTGCCCTGCAAGGCTCTGGCTGATGGGCCTGGGCTGGTTTATACTGGTGAAGGGGTGAGTTAATAGCAGCCTACAGCTACCTGCAGAAATGATGGAGCCAAACTCTTCTTGGTAAGGCAAATAGTGTCACAAGGCACAACAGCAGCTTGGTAGGCTCAGACTGGGCATCCAGGTCCTGGGAGGTTTTCATGCCATAGCTAGACAAAGCTATGGCCAAGCTCATTTAGCATGGCCCCCTGCTTTGAGGTGGAGGTTGGACGAGAGGCTCTGGAGATCCCTTCCCACCAACACTGCTGTGATCCCATGCTTCAGTACCCCTGAAATGCTGTTCAAGAAGGGTGGTACAATGGGGTGTGAACCCTTCCCTTCATAGCAAATATACCTTGGCTTTTGACTGTCAAGAAAGTGCAGACTGATCCATCAACACCTTAGTGAGAGACACCCCTATGCAAGCAATGGCAGCAAGGAGGTGGAGAGTCTGGGACCAGCAGAGACCATTCCCTGCCATGAGCATGACGGCACGCTCCTTGCAAACAAACTGCTCTCCACCCTGCCCCTCTTGGAGCGAATGTCATAGAACCAGCTTTAGCTTTCTGTCTGCATGAATGTCTGCCTAAGCACCCCTTTGGCTGCCAGCCTGGAAAATGCCAGTGTTGGAGAGGTGGCAATGCAGGGACCGCATCCTGAACAAAACCAGTGTGCAAATTAAAGCAAGAGAGGGCTGCTGGGACTCACCTTCTGCGGAGTTACTGACTACTCTGGAAATGAATTATTGGTTAGGAAATGGACTCTGCCTAAGTGCTGTCTATTTTGGAGCTGTGGAGCAATTTTGTGCTGATTTCCAAACGAGACCTGAAAGAGCAGGTGAGTGCCTGAGCTCAGCTTTGTGAGATGGCAGGTCCTTGGGTCTTCCCCAGCTTCCAGCAACGCTCCCTGCTTAAATCAGCACTGCAAGCTGCAGGCTTGCTCTGGGTACGCTGCACCTTATGGCTCACTTCCACGGTGTGAGCTCCACCTCCCCACAGACTCAAATGGCTCTCTGCTAGCTAACAGGGCTGCGGTCTTACCGTTAATCCCAAACCAGCTTGTGAAGGGGAGTTGACAATAGACCTGGGTGGAAATTGCTCTTTTTCGTTTTTTTTTTTAACCTTAGTTGCAACCTTCTACTAAAAATCTCCATGGTTTTCAGAAGAAGATGCTACCTGAGACACGAACACTGTTTTCAAAACCTCTTGTGAAGGTTTTTTGTGTATGCTTTGCAGAAAAACAAGAGTTTTTATAGCTGAACTGTTTTCTGCTTTTCTTATAAAAAAAAATAGCAATTTTTATCCAAGGGAGGCTTGCTGCATGGAGCTGTTTGTTTCTGACAAAAGTTTTCTTGCCTTTTTTTTTTTTTTCCTTGAAATTGTTTATTGACAAAAAATACTCCAGCTGCTGTGACTTGGCCAACTGGAAGGTCTGGCTCATTATTAACATAATTATTTACTGTTTTGTTTGTGGTAGCAGCAAGAAGCCTTGACCCATCCATGGGCTCATTGGTCTTAGGCGCTGTTCAGGTTCCTGTGCAGATTTGGTGACCGGTGACCATATCCAGGGATGGCAATGTGATGGGGTGAATGAGATGGGGATGGCACCCTGTTTTCGGCGAGCATCCTTCATGCCCACACATGCACAGCCTGGACTATGGGAAGGGGTGCCAGCACAGCCCTCCATGTCGGCTGTGCTGCTGCTCGGCTCTGCTCCGCAGAAGCATTTGTGAGGATTTACGTGTGTCAGGCTCCTATTTTAGGAGGGAAATGTGTCAGTAGATCATAACAGTTCTGAATGATTTACATTCACTGGTGCGGGTGCCTTAGCCCCAGGAGTAGATAAATTGCGGTTTAACATTTTATTTATGCTTTCAGGGAATTTAGTGTCTTTGGAAAGCACCGGGTCGATAGTCCCAGAGGGAAGTTCACTCCCAGTGGGATGGATAACCTGCAGGAAGGGCTCTGCTAGCGCCTTGGGCAGCTCCCTGGTCCTGCTCTGCATGGGGCACTGTGGGGGGTTGAAAAGCAACATATCTCTTAAGTTGTTTTATATCTGAGTAGATGGTTTTAATCCGTTTCTATTTCTATGGAAGTTTGGAAGTCCTACACGTCTGAAATGACAGCAGATGGCACAATAGAAGGTTTAGCTGAGTTTTAGGTATGCAGACAAGTTAAATTAATTAACAGTAATCTCTTTAAAATGTATGGCAGAGTAATACCAGGCTAGTCTATAGAAAGATTCTTTGGGACTTAATAAAGACCTGGGAGTAATTAATAATGCAATAACCCATGTTTAAGCAGATGATATCAGCCGGTCGGTGGGTAGTTTGGATTTGCCATTTTCCAAAGAGGATCCTATGTGTTTGCTACGTGGAGTCAGTCTGCACTGGTGTCTATGAAGGGTGCCCGGAGTCCCTGAAATTCCCATGCGGATCACAGGTGTAATCACCCACGCTTCGCTAAAGGAAAACTATTATAGCATAAAGCATGCGGGCTCAGAGCAGGTACAGTTGCAAGGGAAAATGGAGTATTTTGTTAAGAACAGGTAGTTAGCTTATCACCTTATAAACACCTATCTAAGCTCTGTTCAATTAATGAAACACGATTTCAAGCAAAAAGGATTGGTACCAACCAAACCACTGCACTATAAGTTCTTCTAATTACACAATAAAATAATGTCCATTAGATTAAAATTTTAATTAGCTTAATTTAGAAATACAAAAAGCATTAGATTTCTAGTTCTGGAACACCTAAAATGACCTCAGGGGAGGCGGAACTGAAAATCAGTTAAGCATTGTGCATGTCCTCATGTCTGACGTTTTCTGCGAGACGTCAGCAAATCCCAGTGGGTTTGGGCTCCCGGGTTTGCTTGCAAGAGGCTGTTTGGGGGGGGTTGGGGGGTCTCTGGGTGCAGGGGACAGTGCACAGGAGTGCCCTTGGTTTTCTCCAGCACTTATTTCCAGCCCCAGCTGCCTGCAGTCCCTCTGGCTCCGCTTTCAGAAGGCAGAAACATGCTGGCTATAATAGGGACTTTTGTTCTTTTTTGTTTTTTTGTCTTTCCTTTTCCCTATTCATAAATTTAAAGGCCAAACCAGACCATTAAATCCAACTAATCCTACATCCTGCATAGCAAAGGCCGTCCTGCCCATCGCCTAATTCCTCAATACCATGGCTGACCATGACCTTGTGATTATATACCCTCCTGTAAATGCACTGAGAGCCTCTGTGTGCTCCAGGCACAGAGCAGGACCCCACTGAAAACACCCAGCCTGGACTTAAAGACTTTAAGCGGCAGATGATTTATCACGTCCCTCATGAAACCACTCCAATGCATAATTACACTTACAGTAAAATAAGTCACTGGGGCTGAAAGCATGGGGAGCCTTAACATGCAAAGTGCATGGTATACAGTTGTGTTTGGTTATGAGGTAAAGGAATCCAACAAATCTCTTTTATGTCTTTTCAGGGAAGAAACAAAGACATTTGAACCATTTGCACAACATAGAAGCTCTCCAGCCCACGTCTTGAAAGGGCTAGAGGTTTGCTGGGGAAGCTTTGAGGAGAGGCAGTAATAAAGAAAAGAGGGTTTTACGATGCAAGGTCGAATGCGAAACTTTTATTGGAGGGGCTTGGCCAGCTCCTAGTCCCACAGGGGAAAGGAGGAGGAATTTGAATGTAGTGTTTTTCCCTTTTGGAAGGTCAAAGCCATTCCATACAGTTGCAAAGCATCATAAGAGAAATGCACTTATTCTTCTGTCACAGCTGTCAAAAATGGAGGTGGGGAGGAAGTCCCAAACACTACATTTCATCGAAGCCCTGAAGGTAAAAATGATCCGCTGGCTTGAAATTTATCTTAATGAGCAAAATCCAGCCAATGGAACAGGGTGCAGATGAAAGTGACAGATGGGATCATTTAAAGTTTGATTCTTTGCATGAAAGAAAATAATACTTTTGATAAGTTATTTTTCTTCTGGTTGTTACAGTGTTCTGCATAGTGTCACAGCCTCCCATTGGCAGTCCCAGGTCTCTGGCAGACTAATTTATCCAGAGGCTCTTGAAAATTCAGAGGTAGAGGGAGCTCCAGGAACTCCTCATCTCACGTAAACCCACGGAGCTGGTCCAACAGCCGGTGGCAAGTGGAGATAGTCTCCTTGGCCAAGAGATTTTTGCTAGGTAGGGACTGCAAGCAAAGACATGACAGAGTTTATAACCCAATGTGTGCTTTAATCTTTTAGTTGGTGGACTGCTCCCAAAAATGTGTAAAGGCGCAGATCTGCTGGGGAAATGCATTTTGGTGAAAGTCCTGTGGGGCAGGGGGAGTAATCCTGGGTTGGACAGTCTCAAGGAGAACCCATCCTGCAACAAGGCTCCCCTGCAGGGATGGCTGCAGCAGACTCCGCCTTGGGAGCTCCTTTCCTGAGGCTGGATGTTGCGTATGAAGTTGTCCAGAACCAGCCCTCTAAAAATATGAGCAGGCATCAATCAGGCAGGTTGGAAGAGTGTATAGAAATGTATCAATTTGTTCCCGAGTATTTTCAGACACAAACAACTGCAAGAATTTACCACTGCTATATAAGAATATCACTTGGGACCCAGGCAGGTCCATAAAAGCTCTGTGCAGTTGGAGGATGCATTTCCTTGTAGGAGACCTGCTGAATTTTGATGCTGAGAGGTGCTGTCATACACCCCTTAGTGTGTAGGACCATATTGTTATGTGTTGCTTATCTTTAATAGGGAAAGATGAGCAGGAAAAGGAGTGGAATCAGCCCCATGCGTTAAAAAGCTGTCTTTACCATCTCTTTGCACAGGTAATTTTTGCTACAGTAATCTAGTGCATGCACAACATTCGTGTATAGGAGTGTACACACACCAACAGTGGATCCTGCCACCTGTGACAGGGCAGGAACAAAAGCATTAACCCTCTCTCCTCTGCCCACTTATTTTCTCATTAGATTAATTTGCAGTTAACAAAGGTTCTAGACAAAGAAGAGGTCATCTCTTACCTTCTGTTACTCAAGCAGTGCTGGACTAGATTTTACAATCTACATGGCAAAGGGTTGACTATGTGGCCCTCAGCCTGGAGGATGAAGAGCTCACATTGGCATCAGATGGGCAAGGGGAAGCTGAGGCTGTGGTGGGGCTTCTGCTGGTCCCCAGCCATCCCTTCCAGGGGCCTGTAGCATCCCCAACCTACTCCAGTGCACTGAGCAGGAGGCTCGGACGACGATGGGGCCAATCCATGCTGCTCAGCCCTCGCCAGCCGAAGGGGTGGAGCAGGTACCCCCACATCCACCTCTCCTGTACAAGGCAAGGACGGATCCGGCCAGGGGACACTGACTGCACGTGCGCTCCCGGCCACGCAGCTCTGCGTCAGCTGGGAAGAGAAGAGAGGGATTGCAAGGAATTTCTTCAGATGTATTCCAGCAGCAGATTAAAATAGCTGCTACTATTTTAATCTGGCGAAGTGGCAGCTAAGGCACATGCAGGACTGGGAGCATCTCCCACAAAGCAGAGACTCAAAGAGCAGCCTGTGCCTTTAGTAATGCAAATGTAGGGCTGGCCGTGAGCGCCCTGGGAAAGCCTGGCCCCAAGCCACATGACCCAATGGCTAGAATTTAGGATCAGGAGGTATAAATTCATACTGTCCTGGTTTTCTTTTCGTTATTGCGAAGTGGTGTAATGCTATGAACCCTTAGTGTTTTTGGGAAACAACAAGAAATTGCTGTGCTCAATATTCTTTATTTACATCCAGCCCAGCCGGGGATTGTCTACTGAATTCTGTTGTGGTGACGTCTAGATTTTACGTGTTGATTTTTGTTTTCTTATTCCAGAAGTGTCAGTGTAATATAACATAAATATTCTGTTTCCCTGTGGACTTGTGGCAGCAGAGGAGGGGGCTACAGAGAAAGGTGAGCTTTTTCATTTTTAAGAGTCCTTTTACACATAACTGGAAAGTGAAACTCTTGCTTTGTCCCTCTTTCTTATTTTGTAGGGGGATGTTTGCTGTAGGCCTTTTGCAACTGGAAGAACTAGATTTGAAATAAAGGAAAGAAAATTTATCTTCATGTCTTCAGAAACTGAATTATTTATTTGCTATCCCTGGTAAATCTACTTTTGCAAAATCTCACTGTGAAATGAGCACTTCTTTGTTTCACTGGACTACAAAATCACTCCCTGAAGATTCATCAGCCCTGCTGCTCAGGAGGCTCCGGGAAGAAGCTGGCCTCAAGGCTTCCTTTTTTTATTATTATTTGGTAATGCTTGCTGTTCTTTTTGCTTCACCTTCGTTTATTCTTTCATTCACTTTACAAATTAGGTAATTGCATGAACTCATCTGTGGAAATTGAAGACCTCTTTCTGTGATTTTTTTTTTTGCTCCTGTACCCGATCCCCTCTCACACAGGTTAATCCCACAAGACTCTGTTGCCTGAATTCAGCATCAATTTCAATAAGCAAATATTTATACAGCATCCGAGATGCAGTCTGTGAACAGAATGACGCCAAATTAAGTTAAATCAATATAACTACACCAGGACTGAAGAGTGTCCAGGCAAAAGGGTGGTACCAGCTTACCTAAATCTATTTCAAAAACAGTGTAACTTAACTGGAGCAATTTCACTGTGAAGGGCAGATTTCACCTTTCAGATTTCTTGAATGCCTTTGGACCGCCGTATTTACTCCACACAGGACCACCTATTGAGATAGCATTAGGTAATATTGTGTCTTTTCCCACTGTTCCTTTCAGGGTCATGTGAAATGATTTCCCCCTTGGTTTTAGGCAGATGCAACAAATATTTGTACGAGTCCTTTCTTAGCCTTTCTCTCCAGCATGAAACCACTGCTGAAGACTCTTCTACATTATCTGAGTCAGCCTCTTACCTACCTTTATTAGGCACATGCTGCAGGTTTTGTTCTGAAGTAAGTCAGATACACCAGGTTTGCATTACATATCTTGGAAGTGGGCACCAAATGTCCCTTGGACCATATGGCCTGCAGCCCTGGGCTTCGCTGGCTCACACGCGTTCTAATTCCTCCTAATCTGCTCATAAGCACCTCCAAAAGGGTGCTTCACACACCTCACCAGTAATCTCTTTCAATGCCTGGTTGCTCTTTGGCTCTAATGCCAGATGGTATTAATATACCCATCACTGTAATTATTCAGACAAGCAAACGGTGGCACAAGCGGTCCCAACTTCTTGCTTTTCCCACTGATTAGGAGGCATACTTGAAAGAGCCCTTTCATCCCCATGGATGCTGTTCCCTGGAGTTGTCCCAGGCTGTCCTCATCAAAAGGGAATTTGATGTTTCAGCAGTTTCTCAGCCAATTTCATGCTGGGATAAGAATCAGTGGTGATGGGACAATATCATTTATTCACTCTCTGACTGTTGCCCAGAAACTTGGTACGCGTCCAGATAGAGCCCCACATCAGGTCCTCCTATAAAACCTTTCACAGGACCAAGATCTACGTGTGAAATGGAAATACTGCTGATACCTCGTAACTTGAAAGCTAGCCTGCCTTTTGTCTGGTTCCAACTGATGGTGAAAATCCAAGATTTACTGCAGTGAACAGCCTGGATGGATGGTTTCTGACGCTGTGTGTTGGGAAGGAGGTACTTCTGACAGCTTCCTGCACCCAGCAAGTGCTGTGCAACTACCTCCCACCAAGTCCAGCTTCCTGAGTGTGATTTCTACAAAGTTTATTTAGCTATCAGTCAGCCGCGAAATCAAACCATAAGGGATTATCTTGCGATCTCTTGCAATAATCTTGCAAGTTGGGTCCCTTGAGTTTCCAGGTCTTTGTCTCAAGCTTTTAAAGGCTGCCCAGTTTCCCACACAACCGAAGAGCTTTGGGCAATGTTTGTATTCAGGAAGGCAAGATCTATAGGTAGAGATAACCACTAGATCAGTTCAATAGCTGGAAAAAATAGAGGTGCTCTTGGACACCTCAGGCTCTCCAAGACCCGTCTCGTGATCCAGAGTGAGATGTTACGCTTGCACAAGGTGTGCCTGGTTTTGGGAATGAGCAGCGGTGATGCCGTAGTGACAAGAAGCAAGGCTTTGATGCCCACATTACAAAGAATATGCAAACTTGTATTGTTCCTTTGATTAGCTGCTCTCTGATATGTGAAGTCCATGAATAATCAAGGCTCATTTTCTAATCAGTTTTACTCATCACCCCACTGCTCCATGCCTTTGCTCATTTGCATACCCTTTTTCTAGATAAGGGCCTTATTCTGTGAGGTGCTAGCAGAGCTCCTGTCCCTCTCCCACCACAGCATTTCTTTGGTCCTTTGCTGGCCCTTTCCTTGCTCTCGGGCCCTGCTTCTCCTCCTGTGCAATGACCATCTCATCGCTCTGTGCTTTTCCACTCTTTCTAAGCCCTGTTTCCTCAGGGAACAGGGTGGTGTCTTCACATGGTCTGTCCCCCAGTGGTATCTTTTGACTCCATAATCCAGTTTTACCCAGCCTCAAAAGAGAAGTAAAACTATCCAAGTACTGGGCTTGCACATGTCCTATGGAAGTGATGGGGGCAGAGGTCCTTCCGGGGCAGTGGAGGACCAGGCTGGAGCATCCGCTCCATCACTTTAAGGACCCACAATGGGAAGAGTGGTTTAGATTGCCCTGGCCACAAACGTGTTCAGCCATCAGCCACTCCAGCCAAGAGACAATTCCGTAAAAGAAAGCTGCAGCAGTTGGGCTGGTGATGGTTGTGTTTGTTATTTTAATAAATATGCTATTTTCATGACACGGGTGGCTTTTCTGTAGTTATTTCATCTATCTTCTCCCCCTTCCTGCACAGGTACTGTAAGAAGAATCACATTACAAGGAGATTTAGCAAAACAAAGTTAATGGCTCGTTTGCATTTCTTTTAATCAAGTTATTCTAATTGTGCTATTGTGCAAATATAGTTTCCCCTCTGATATGAAAAAGACCTTATCCTTCCAGCAGCTGCGGGTGCCCCAGCAGTCAGGGTTACCCCAGCCCAGTCCTGACTCTTTGCCCAGGGGGTTCACAGCTGCCTGCACCCCTGCCCGTAGCTCTGCAAAGCTGCGGACGGTCAAGCTACTCTGGTTGAACTGACATGAAACCTCGATCCTTTCAATAAGCTGGAGGCATTAATGCCTAATAAAGCTCAGTTTTACACACCGCCAGCCTGCTTACCTCAAAGCTGATGTGTGTTTTCTGTTAGGGTCAAGCGGTCACCGTTTGCCAGCCAAATGCAGAGGTGAAATTCAGATGCTGTGGAAATAAAGGTCTTCAGAAAATATATGGGGATGTGATGATCAGTCCCGCACAAAGAGCTAACAATAGTTTCCTAAAGCTGCAAAAATCAATGTAGGGCTTGAGGCACGAGGCGTTGTATTGATCTGTCTCTGGGCAAATACCTGGCGCCTTTGCACACAAACCCACGCCTTTCTGAATGTTTTCCGCGGGCAAATGAGGCGGGGGTGAGCCCAAGATGAGATCCTGCGCCAGCTTGGCTTGACCCTGCTGTCGCATCTGCAGCAGCAGGAAGGGGCTGGGACTGGAGGTGCTGGGAGAGGCTGTGCTGGGGGTCGGGGGGGCAGCTGCTGCCGGGGTGGGGGGGCAGAGGGGACCAGCCGGCGGGAGAGGATGCTTGTAGGTGGGAGAGAAGAGGAGCAGTGGCCATACCCATATGCTCGTCCGGGCACAGCCATGCACACACACATGGAGGTGGGAGGGATCTCCCGTGTCAGCAGAGGACAAGGGTGGTGTGTGGGGAGCGGGAATAGGGACCGTGTGTTTGGGGTCTGTGGGGATACCACGTGCCGGGAAGAAGGCAGATTTTTTTTCCACTGGCATTACTAGGCACTCAGTGCTTTTGCTTGACCTCTTAAACCAGCTGCTGTGCCAGCCATCGAAACTTGCCCATGCTGTAAAACTGTAACAGCTCTGTTTTGTCCTACTTTTATCTCATTTGGGGCATTTTTCATTTCTTTAGTGCCTAAGCAAATGTTTTGTGTCCCTGGATCAAAGCTAGGGAGCATCATTTACATACTGTGGGTGAGAAGGCAGCAGACTGGAGACCATCACTCATCAGTGAAAGGATGATCATTGTTTGTTTAGCCCATTCCAAAATAATGGCTCTGCTGGGAACACCAACCCAGTATGCATCATATCTTTTATAGTATATATTAATTTAGCGTAGACATTAGGCCATCATTATTCTCTCCTTTTAATTTTCATGTATTAGCATTCAGGATTGGTTTTAACCCAGCACACATCTTTGTTATTTCAGAATGTAAAATAAATAAAGCTGGAGGCAAACGTATTTTTTTTTATATAAACGACTGTGAGAGAGTGATGGATATAAAGCTCTGAAACATCTTTATAATTTTAAGGCTTGAATTTCAGAACACAGCGTTTTCATTAAATGGTGCAATCCATTCATTTTGGAGATACAGATATAAACAGAAGCAAATTAACTCAGTAGTTCTCATGCCTAGAATCTTTGTGATAAAATTGCCTATTATTGTGAGTGTAAATGTTGTCAAAATATTAGAGACAACTGGAAAAAAATAGGAGAGACAGGATAGGTTGCTCAAGGATGAAAACCATAAAGAAACCCCCTCCAAACACCGCATGTACCTGGTGAAATTACTTACAGTGAATCGCTGTGAGAGGAGGAGAAAGGAGGTAGGCCTTTTTTTTTTTTTCTTTTTATGATGGATAAAGGTCCGGGAGAGTGTTTTCAAGTTATTTTCTTTGCTGTCTGCTGTGCATGTTAGAAAAGTCAGCTCTTGGCTGACTGGCCAGGCAGAGAAACGGAGGCATCACAGGCAAGAGGAGAGCGAAAGCTGAGGTGCGGCGGTGGGGAGGCCTGCTCCCTCCGCCCGCTCGGGAGGGGAAGGAGAAGCTCGGACATTTCCAGCCCTGCCTGAAATCACGGGTTAGTGAGAGGGAAAGAGCGCTGGAAGATGCAGCACCTCTGTGTAACGTCTGCAGCTGAGCCCGCCAGTTAAACACTGGAGCGCATCAGTTAAACTGGGGGCGGCCGAACCCCGGGTCCTGCCCTGGCTGCTGTTCCTTGGAAGGGCAGAAGGACACTGGGGATGGGGTGAAAACCTCCCTTAGCCAGAAACCCCCGTTTCTTTTCTTTGCTTTCTCGAAGCCCCTTGCAGTTCTCCCGGACGGTCACTGCCACAACATCCGCTGCACCCAAGAGGGAAAGAAGAACGGCAGGCTGCCGCGCCGTGCTGCCTTCCCCGGTCCTGCCGGGCGCGCGCACGCGGCGGGCGGGCGGCCCGGCAGAACGGCGCCCGGGGAAGGGCGGCCTCGCAGCCACGCTCACGGCCCGGCCGGGGTGCGCGCCGGCCTGCTGCCGTGCACTAGGCCGCACCGGCAACACGCCCGGAGCTGGAGGGCTGAGCGTAATTTGCATATAAATATACAAAGCACTTTAATCAGAGATAAACCCACAGAGTCCTCGTTATTATTGTTTTATTTACAGAACGCTCTCATTGTGCAGAGGGGTTTCAAAATGTGCTGACAAGCGATAGCGCATGGATTTGCTACCTGAATCAACTGAAACCACTTCGGGCGTCAAGAAAGACAGCCGAGGGCCTCCCTCCCCCCGCCCTCCCGGTGGCGGCGGCTCCGGAGCCGGGCGCGGCTGGCGGCGGCCCCAAGCGCAGCCGGGCGGGATCATGGCGGACGGCGTGGACCATATCGACATCTACGCCGATGTGGGCGAGGAATTCAACCAGGTACGCGCGGGCCCGGCCCGGCTCCTCCCTTCCTTGTCCCTTCCCTCGCCCGCCTTCACCGCCGCGCCGCCTGCAGCGCCCTCAGAGCGGCGGCGGCCGGGCCGCGCCGCGCCGCCGGT
>JAVKLA010000039.1:15048724-15078928 GCA_034782735.1 Sagittarius serpentarius | reverse complement strand
CCCCGCGGTGGCGGCGGCTGCGGCTGCTGCGGCGGCGGCTGTGAGCGGCGGCGGCGGTGAGCGGCGGCGATGCGCGGCGCTCCCGGCGACGATGGCGGACCGGTCCCACAGGGTGCTGCTGGCGCTGGTGATGCTTTTCCTCTTCGCCGTGATCGTCCTGCAGTACGTCTGCCCGGGCACCGAGTGCCAGCTCCTGCGGCTCCGCGCCCTCAGCCCTGCCGCCGCCGCCGACCCGTACCGGGCGGAGGACGAGACGCCGGCGCGTTTCGTGCCCCGTTTCAATTTCACCGCCGGCGACTTGCTGCGGCGGGTGGACTTCAACATCAAGGGGGACGACCTGATCGTCTTCCTGCACATCCAGAAGACGGGCGGCACCACCTTCGGCCGGCACCTGGTCCGCAACATCCAGCTGGAGCAGCCCTGCGAGTGCCGCGCCGGGCAGAAGAAGTGCACCTGCCACCGGCCCGGCAAGCGGGAGACCTGGCTCTTCTCCCGCTTCTCCACCGGCTGGAGCTGCGGGCTGCACGCCGACTGGACCGAGCTCACCAACTGCGTCCCCTCCGTGGTGGACAGCAAGAAGGAGGTGCGGCTCCGGCCCTCCAGGTGAGGCCGTGCGGCGGCCCCGGGCCTTCTCCGGGGGGCTTCCCCTGGACCCCGATCCCTACCCGGCTTGCGGTGGTGGCAAGGCGCCGGTGCGGCGGCGGCGGGATGGGCGACGGACCCGCCGGGCGCAGTCGTGGCGGGGATGCTGCTGCGGTGGGGGGTGGGGTGAGGGGAGGCGGGGGTACCCAGCACCCCGGCACGGAGCAGGCGGCAAACCGGGGTGCAGCGAGGGCTCCGGGAGCCAAACCGGCCCGGGGCTGCCGTGGTGGGTGCAGCGTGCCTTGAGCTCTGCGGAGCAAACAAAACCTGACCCCTGCTCTGCTGCGAGATAAGTGTTTTAAACGATGTCCCGCAGGCTGTCGCGATTGTAACTGCAGGCGGGGAAAGCCCGGGAGTTGCAGAGGCCGGTCCTTGGCAGCCCTGAGCATCGTGCGCGGTGACACACGAAGAGGCCTGGCAGCCCCACGGCCCGGGGACCGCCCGGTGCGGCTCTTCCACCCCTCACGCAGGAGCCAGGGTCCTCCAGCTGCCTGCAGCCTTGCCCCAGAGCTTTTCCGTCTCTGGCAAATCGCCTCGTCGTACTAAGCTCCCCGGGTACACATGCTGTAGCTTCTGTGTACGCCAGGACCTAGTGTTGTTTTAAGAGCGTTCGTGAGCCACTCCGTCTTCTTACATCTGAAGTTTAGCTTACGTGGATGGCGGCCTTGCAAAGTAAAGGTTACTCTTGCAGCCGAATTACCTGCAAATATTTGCATTGTCCTTCAGCCCGAACCTTGTTTATTTTGTATTTACCTTTTGAATTTTAGTGAGACTGCTCTCTTCATCCCTGTACCTTCCTTTGAAGTTGCTAACCTCACCTGACCATAGCTAGGTAGTTGCCTAAATGCCATCCCTGCCTTTTCAAAGCCCAGCCGGCCGCTTCTCCTGAGCAGCGAGGACCTGCTTCCTCTCCTCCTGGAGCTGTTTGATTACAGCCTACCTTCAGTTGTAACAGACTGAGTAGCTTGTCCGTGGCTGTGCACATAGCTGTACTGTGTAGCAGAACAGCTCAGGGTTTTAGTGTCTCTTCACATTGCTTCGCTGGGGTATTAGAAGCAAGGGTATCACTCCTGTTGCACTGTTAGACTAATGGCAGGTCCCCTTACAATGAAGGTACTGTTATATAGCATGCTAACTGAAGTCAGGTCTAAGCACAGATTCACTTGAAATAGAAAGCAATTTCTTTCTAGAATTCCTTTTATATAGTGTGACACTACACTGCCATCTAGTAGAAAAATGGCTAGTGTCATTATCTTCCTGTTCCCAAGAAGCAGCTCTTTATGAGACTTGGCTATTGTGATTCCTGCTCTTTTGTTTTCCCTACTGCTTTAAAATTTAATAATCTCATTTTTGTGACATCCTATTTGCAAACATCGGGAACCAATTCCTTGCCCTCTGGGGCTAATAGCTTCCCGGTTTCAGGCTGCTGAGCCTTGCAGGCTACGTAGTTTATTTTACCTGTCCTATAAATATGTTGTTTGTCAGCAGAAATGGAAATTGCGTAACGTGCGCTCTCTTTTGCTGAATGACTTCCAGTGATCTTTCTTTCTCTTCCCCCAGAGATAGGTCAGGCCTGCAGAGTTGTAGCTATGGGGCACAGATTCCCTTCCTTCCCCAGAGACAGGTCTGTCTGTGCTCGGGATTAGTCATGCCCTCCAGAAAACGGGGATAGTCCTTGTCCTGAACCCACCACCTTAGGCAGAAGGGAACGCCAGGCTCTGAGAGCGGAGTTTTTGCCTGTAGCTTTTGACATTTTTTTTTAACTTCCCCCCCTGCCCCGTTGGATTACCAAACATGCTTTTCCGAGTTGAAGCAGAAGCATTTTGTGTACCTGCCCAAGAGTTCAGAGCGATGGTTCCTCATCCAGCAAACCACATACGTCGTCATAGCTGCCTTCTGAGAGGTCGCTAGGACTTGTGACTTGGGATTGAAGCCAGGAGAGAGGAATGAAAATGAAGCTGTGATGATTTTGTGTTAGGCTGAGGTCTGCTCTCTCAAAGGCTTCAAAATGATGTTACATATTTAATAACCTCCTTACACAGCTTGCTTAATAGCTGCAGTTATTCTCCCAAATAATGTCTTGACAACTTCTAAATGTTTAAAAATACAGGAAGAGAAGAAATTCTTAAATGAACAATAGTCCCTTCAAGTCTTTGTGCCCATTGTAATACTTTGTCTTTAATTTTATTTTGCGTTCTCAATTTGGCAACATTCAGCTGACAACTAGTTAATTAGCACCTATTCCTAGTGCCAGTAACAGACACTAATCTAAGCACTTTCTGGACAGAGAATAGCTTCTTTCAGAGCAGCAGTAGGTGTGGGATGAGGGTGTCTGAGCGAAGGAGCCTTGCTGGCTCTGAGCGGGGCCAGCCTGGCTGTTCCTGTGCTGGGGTTTTTGGGGGGAGGCCTGACCGTCCTGGGTGGTGTGTGCTGGGTTAGCGCTGGCAGGGAGGGAAGGAAGGGCACAGCCCCGGTGTGCAGATCCTGAGAGAGGGGGCAGCGATTGGGGGAGTGCAAAGCCCATTTGGGGGGCATCGTCAGGGCAGGGAGCAGGATTTGGTCAGGAGCAGGGGATGTCTTCCTCAAGTGAAGCTTGGCTTGGGCAGGCTGGGAATTCCTGCATTTATAATCGAGGTGATTAAAAAGTGAGACCTGCTGTAAGAGTGATTTGAACTGCTTGGCAGCTGCATAATGCGATCTGTAGTTACTGTCTGTGGGCTGCGTAGCCCTGTCTGGGAATAGCCAAATGAGCAGTCATTGTTCCAGCAAACTTTTTAGCTTGCACCTGTGTGATTGCTTTGCACAGAGGTTTGCCTTGAGGGGCATGGAGAGTCTGCTTGTCAGATTGCTGATTAGCTGGGCTGTTCTGTAGGGGCCTTTTCTTTTGTTTAGCAGTTGAGCCTTTGTTAGTCTGGAGGATGCTCTGTCCTGGATCTCTTATGGCTCAGCACTAGGTACAGAGGTATCACTGTGATGTGATCTGATGGGATCAGCCTGGAGGGTGTGCCCATGGAGAACCTCGTTGCCTGCAGCAGTCATCCTCCAGCCTCTGCCCTTAATCTCATACTAGTCTGCCTCCGTTTTCTTTGTGAATTGCGGGTTTGGAGGGCAGATTCCTGCAGTGAAGCAGCAGAAGTACTCAGGATGGCTGTTGTGACTTTTTTTGTTTGTTTTGGATTTAACACAATGGTGCTTTCCTGTCTATGAGCATGTAGATTCCCAAAACTCCTCATGTTGCTTTGTAGTGGTGACCTGTGCTCCTTAATATGAAGTAAGTAGCTAAATGGATCTCCCACTCCTCCTTTGGTCCTTCCTTGCCCTAGAGGAACATGAATCTCTGGGTGTGGGGAGAGGGATTTTGGTTTTTTTCGTCCCTGGGTCCCATTGGGGTACATGTTCTGTACTTCCCCTTTCCTGCTTGTCTCCTGTTCCACCAGTGGCACTTACCACTGCGGCATCCAGAAATCTCAGGAGAGGGAAGGGGGAAGGTGCAGGCACAGCTGATGCTTTGAGCGCTCTGGATTTGCTGCTTGGGAGGTTGGTGGAATGGGCTGATGGTGGTGGCAGAAAGGAGGGGATTGTCTCAGCCGCTTGGCATCGGTGGTGAGAAAGGAGAAATGTGCCTTTTCCTAGTCACGAGTGACTGACTTGGGTCACTTGATTGATTGTGGAAGCCTCAAAGCTTTTGGCACACTGAACGGAGGCAGCATCCAAAGTAACTGTGCGTGAGAGCATCACAGAACTGAGATTTTGCTTGGCTCTGGCTAATTATTATGGGAAGTATCTACTGAACTTGTCTATAGCAATAAATCCAATGGCACTGTTGCAAGAAACAAAAGGCCTTGGGGTTAGACTGGAAAATGTAGTGAGACATGGGAGCAAATACAGATACCTACATTCTTAAGTGGTGTGTGGCTTCGTACCCTCAATGGGTGAGAGACGTGGCTGTGGGTAAAGGTCGGACTGTATTTGGTGTCCCTCCCAGCTAGCATTAAAAGAAAGAGAAGCTCTCTATTGAGAGGAGAACGAGCTTATGCAACTGCCTCTGGGGCCAGAAAGTCTGAGATTGGAAGAAATTTTATGCTGCTGGTACAAGCCTGTTGGACCAGGAACAGGGATGGTGCCTACTGGCTTTTGGGAGGCCTGATGCTGGCACCACGTTGTTGTGTTGTGGGACGGAAGCCCTTGGCGATGCATGGGTGTTCTTCTCGTCCCTACATGTTAGTTAAACTCTTCCAAGTTAAGTCTTACGAAACTCTAAAAAAAAAAGATGCATTAAAACATTTCCCAGCAAACTGGAAGTGTTTAAGGTATGTGGCTTTATTGGTTGAGCAGATTAATCCCCGGGCTCTTGGAAACGTGGTGGGATTTGCATCTGCAAATCTCATCTGTTCTGTGGTCTGCGGTGGTGTGCCCGACTCCTCGCAGGCCGGACCGCTGGCCGGGCCCTGGGAAGAAGGCGGCTTTGCTGCAGCGAGCGTTGCCATCAGCCCTGGCCTGAGCTCGGGTCCTCCTGGAGCAGGCTGGGCCCCGCGCGTGGGTTTTCCCAGGAAGCCGCTTCTGTGTGGAGCGGGGCGGCGGGGGGAAATCACGTAATGCTGCCAGGGAGAGAAAAATCACTTGGGGGGTTTGCTTCTTAGGGAGAGGCCTGCGCGACAGCTGCTATTGAACCAGCAAAGGTGATAGGTAGCTGTGCGAGGGGATGAGCTCCGTTGTGTCACCTGTAGTGGTGGAACTTGGGGAACAGTTAAGCCCTGTAAATCGGCGCTAAACCCCTTGTAGGCAGGAGAGATGCCATAGAGGCACACGGTGCCCCAAGGCTTGGGGTGGATAATAAAGGCTTTGGCGGGAGGTGGACAACTTAAAACCTCTGGATGCTGGTGGAGCAGACGCCATTTCCAAGGTTGGAGTCCCCCAGTGCTGCCGCTTTGGGGGTGAGTGAAGCCTGGCCGGGGGGGCTGCTCAGGGAGAGAAGGGGACCAGCATGCCTGAGCTGGAGGTTGCGAGCGAGCAGATGGGGTGACCTGCTGTAACTTGGGTCCCAGCCAGAGCACCGGGAGGGTGCCTGCCTGCCCTTGAAATATGCATCACTGAAACTCCCCGGGAAAAACTCCGCAACAATTACAAAGCCGAAAAAAAAGTAACGGAGCGTTTGCAGAGATGCCGCCAGGCCCCGGCGACTCCGTGCCGCTCCATTTATCAGCGGGATTTCCTAATGACCCTGCTCATTTCGGTGTGGTGGCTGCGGCGGCTGCAGGAAGAGAGATGCCGTGACTGTTACCTCGCCACCTGCGAACCTGTGCCTGTGGCAGCTGAATTTCCCTGCCTGGCAGCTGGTGGGACTGAAGCTGGGTCTGGTTTTGGGGTGCTGGAAGCAGTGGGCCAGCCTGCAGAGCAAAAAACGGGCTTTGAGGGGAAGGACAGGTGATTATTATCCCCAGTACAAGTGGTTCCTTTACCTAATCCCTTTACAGGGCCTGACCTTGAAAGTCTTGGTTATAAACTTAAGTTGGTGGGTTTTTAAGTTTGGACTATAGGACTTGTAAAGCTGTCTAAATTGATATCGTTGGTTTTGCAGATAAAGTGTTGGACTTCTTAAAGGGCATCTTAAAGGGATTAAAAAATCATTTTCCATATTAAGTCTCTTCAGTTCTCCTCCAAATCTTTAATAAAGTGCAGATTGACTTTTAGTTATTTAAAAGTATACTTTTCCTACTGCCTTTTATTTTAAATTTAGAGATTTTTTTTGTGGGTAGAGAGAGGACATTAATTGTTGTAAAAATAGATCTTGGTGATTGCAGTAGAGCAAGAAACAAGACACAGGCGTTACTCCTTGCGCTTTTTATTCCGTTTGTTATCTGAGTCGGTCTTCCCTAAAGAAGAGAGTGGGAATATGAACGCTGTGGCATGGTGCTGTTCTGCTAAGACATGATTACTTTTTCTTGAGAAGGTGCCTTTCTGGTAATTTTTTCTAGGAATTTATAAATATTAAAATGAAACTATAAATACATGCTTCGACTGTATTAAAATAGACACAGATTGTGCCTTGTGATCTCTCTTCATAACTTTATAACCTTTAATAAGGTTATCAGTGGCGCTTGAAAGTCAGGCATCACCAATAGGCTATTTATTTTTATTAAAAGACAGATTTTGAAGTTTAACAAATTGAGCATCAGTTCCAAGGTGTATTAACTGAGAATAATTTGTCCCTCACTTATTTAATCTGAATTGTCAGGAATCATGTTCTCTACTGATGTAAATGTGGGCAAAAAGGACTTATTAGTAGATTTGATTGCTTTTTAAATTTAACTAGCAGAGATGCACTGGCATGCCTAAGAGAATTGGTCTGTTTCTTGTGAACAGTTCAGTGCCTAATGAATCACTTCAATGTACTTTTCTGAAGGAAAGCAGAGCAATTTAAATGGGCAATGCATTGATTTACCTCAAATGGATTAGGCCTCTGTGTGCAATCTTTTGCATTAATTTACTTTCTCCACAACTGTAATAATAAAGGCAGTGTTTCTGTACGGCATCAGCCCAAATTAGGTCACGTAACTTCCTAGAAAGCAAAATAATTAATATGCGGCTGAAAATGGGATGCGGGAATGGATCTTTCTGAGAGGACACGGGTCTTGGGAAGTGCCTTGGGTGCAGGATGCCTCTGGGAGCTGTGCCGGAGCTGGAGCCCACCATGGCCGGGACCTGGCGGGGGGCTGTCTGCGTGCCCCGTCTGCCTCCCATGAGCACTGCTTGAGAGTGAGGAGGAGAGAATTGTGTCCAAGGTAGTGGTGATTTCTTGACTTTGTTATGGGGAGGAAAAACTACATGTATTTGTAATTTGGTGCAACTTTTAAGAGATTTTTTTTTTTTTATGTGGTCAGGTTTGGTTTTTAAAATGACTGAGGAAACAGTACAAAAATCCGTAACTCTGGCAGATTCAAGCATATTTTATTGCTGTGGTAACTTTTCAGTCCTCTCTTCCCCTCCCGTAACGTCCGACCTGCCATGCAGTCGCAGCAGCGTTGGGCTAGCTCTGTCCTTGTGGAGCAGCCAGTGGCCAGGATGCAAAACTCTGGGTAATTCCTTATTTCCTTATTTAACCACTTAGCTACAGAAATGGCATCGGGGCTTTGTTTCGCTCTGTGAGGATTACTGTGGCCGAGCAGCCCTCGCAACTCTCAGCCTTTTTTGGAATTATCCTTGTAGGCTTCTTACATACTTGTGAGGATTAATTTTCCCTCCCCTTCTCAATCGGCTAATTCCCATTGCTGGGCAGCTGCCTGCCCAGATGTAAACCTGCAGGGAAGCAAAGCGATGGAGCATCCCCCAGCCACTGCCTTCCTCCCTAGGGAGCGTGGTTCCCTGCTCCCAGTTTGGGGCTGGGATGCTTGCCCGAGCAGCGCCTGTTGGAGTTTGCAGCATCTTGGATGCAAGCAAAGCCAGCGAGGACGGGAGATGCAGCGTGGTGTTTTTGCATGGGAGGATGAAGGCAGCATGGTGACCAGGGTGGGGAGGCAGTGCCTCTCCTGCCTTTCTTCCTCCTCCTCCTCCTCCTCCTCCTCCTCCTCCTCCTCCTTCTCCTCCTCCTCTTCTTTGGCAGCTGGCACCGGAGAGCGAGTGTGGATTATTGTTTGTGATTGATTTGCTGATGCTGGCAATTGTACAGTGTGTTCTGGGACTAATAGGGTAGCACCGAATTATTCAGGCGTTAGTGAAATGAATCACGTTTGCGATGAGTAATAAGTAGCAGTCTTTGGTATTTATGAATAATTAACATAGTAAAGTTTTTCTTAGACATGAAGAAATGATTTAATTTCTACTGTGAACACTCTGTAAAATTAATGAAAGATAATTGCATTTGCTAATGTGACACTAAGAAGCCAAAGCAATCTATTTTTTTGTGTTTAAGTTGATATTGCTGATGTAAACAGTGAATGTATAATTCCTTCAGTATGTTTTCAATGGATGGGACCTGTGTTTAACATCCAGTAGGGTGTTTCTTGTTGAAATAAAAAGTCTATTGGTAAACGCTGAACTCGTTGCCGTTTCCGTGCGCTCACATATCTCTGGGTGGGTAGCATATATATGCATATAACAAGATAGTGTTTTTGAATGAGTGGCAATTACAACTGGCTTTTTTTAGCTCTTCCCTGACTCTAGCCTTTTTCCTCAGCTGTTCATGCTTTTAAAGACAGAATCCATTTAAGATATTGCTTATATACAGCTTTGAGTGAAATCTCTGTTTATTTAGCCTTGAAAAAAATCATTAGTCTTTAGAGACCTGTAAGTTATAAGATCCATTAGGGTTGAGACTCGGATCACATTACTTCTTGGTTCTCAGCTGCTTATCCAACTCTGAAGGAGCCAAACTTTTGATGTGATATAACTAAATATATGCAGCTATAAGGGAGATAATCTTGCAGCATTAAACGATTTTGCATGTCTCCGTAAAAGCATGAAGACGACTATGCCTTTCATGAGATCCTTGTACCAAATGCTCCTAATTTCCTTTAATCAAAAGGACTGTGAAGTTTTGATGCTCTTAGAGGTCCAAGTGGCTGGAAGATCAATTCTTTCTTTACTCTATTTTGTGTTGCGCAAATTAAAACATTGCAAGGCTCCTAGCAGTGGGAATCTGCTCATTCACACGGCTGTTCGAACTGTGGGATCCTTCAGCAAATACCCAAATCAAGTGAGTAAAGCACTCTGTGACTGATTATTTTCTCCAAGCTTCCTTGTGTTCAGAGTAAAGCAATGGTTTTAACCCCCCTATTAAGAAAAACAATGTTTCCTTGGTCAAAGCCAGAGAAGCTGCTTCTTAGAGTTGCTTTTTCAGGGTAACTGAGGGGAGAGCATTTCCTTTTGCCTGTGGGAAAGCTATTCCCTGGAGCAATCCCAAGCCATTCTGAGGTTTGGGGGTTTTTTTTGGTTTGCTGTTTTTTTTTGGTTTTGTTTTTTTTTTTCTTCTTGCAGGTTCAGAGAAAGTTATTGGGAATGTGCCTGTGTCCTACTTGAGCAAAACCTACCAGGTGTTAACTTTCTCCCTTTTTTTGGCATCAGCTAACTCGTCTTGATGGGGAAGATGCTGTGGGAGTCCTCTTCCCATGGTACTCATTGCCTGCAGAGGACATTAATGGGGCTGGATGTGGGTGGAGGCATCTTGTCCATGCAATGCTCTTCTGATGTTCCCAAAAGAGCGGCAGGCTTTGTTCCTCCTGGAACTGATGTCACCAACTGTGTGTATATGGGGGAGGAAGATGGCTGCATGGCTTCTGCCTTTCACAGAGCTGTTTGTTTTTCTGGGGGGGTGTTGGATCTAATCAGTGCAGTGGTAGCATGGAGAAGACAAAAGTGCTCAAGGAAATGTCAGACGCAACAGGATGTGTCTGCCTGATGATAGCTGAGTGACTTGCAAAAACATAAATGGCATAAATTAGGCTTTAACTCCTTCAGTTCTTGTGTGCTGCAAGTCAGTCACTAGTAAGAGAAAAAGCTTTTGTGTTGGCATGGTCCCCCCATTACATTTTCTCTTTTCCTAACTGTGCCTCTTTAGCTGAAACTTCAATAGGTTGTTTTTGGATTTAGGTAATTTCCGATAACTTTAGGTCAATAAAATGTGGAGTAGAATTTTGACTTTCAAATAAAGCTGACTTAAAGCTCGGTTGTTTGGTTTTCTGCCGGCAGGTTGCTGCTGGGGTCTGTTTTCTTGGCTCTGGTCTGCGTGGGAGAAAAGTGGTGGCTAAACGTGCGAGTGCAGTTTGAGAAGCCAGGACTTTACACGTGGGATGAGTCCTGTCTCCATCACCATGCCTGTCCTCTTCCTCTCGGCCTCTGCTTTGTGTAATGCAGCTCTTTGCATCAGGGTATCTTTCTGTGTGTATGTAGCATAAAGGATGTTGGATTTCCTGGCCTGACTGCATATGGTAGCTCTGCTGCCTATACGTGACTAATCTTAGGTAGAGGCACTGGAAGTACTTTTACGTGTTTAGTTTGAATTCAGGGAAGCTGTAGTTTTTAAATATAAACCCACTGTACTGTGCTGACAGGTGACTCCAGCCTGCTGTGTACACTGTCCCATGCTGATGTCGTGTAGGGGCTGTGTTGTTCATTCTCTTCCCAGTAAGGGAAGAGGGAAGCTCCCTGACCGCATAGCTGCTGGTGCGTGGCCACGCGGCTCGATGCTTTCACATCAGAGCTCTTGCATGATCTAGTTTTCACCCCCTTTCATGGATGAAGCAGTCTCTGACTTCAGTCTTTGGAAGGAACAACTTGGGAAGATCAGAAGCCTGGTACAGTTGTTCTAAAGTGTGGTCTAAGCGTGCCCTAAAGGTGTGTCTGTGAGCCTGGTGCTCTGGCTCATAGAAAAGCTAGGACCTGCTTTTCTAAATAGGAGGCCCTGGGTATCTAATACCAGATGGCCTGACCAAAGTCAGTAGGAATGAAACATTGCTGCTTTGCTTTAAGCTTTTGCTTTGTCTGGTTGCAATGGGTGAACTGTTAAGACTGCATCTGCTCCAAGTGGAGAGGACTAGACTGTCAGAAGGCAGTGCTAGCAGAGATCTAAGAGAAGCTGTAGTCAGTTCCTTATATCTTTGCAGAACTATCTGACATAGCCGTTTAAATCAGTCCTGCTTCTGGAACAGGTCAGATAGACTCCAGGTGAGCCCATATTCTTGAATATAACTGATGCATTTTGCAAAGTAGAGTTATAAATGCCTTTTCATCCCATTTCCAGAGGGGAGGCAGAGAAAACAAATGAAAAGAGTAGTTGCACCTGCAGCTGCTTCTCCTGAGAAGCTACTTGCTCACTTTCCACGCTGCTAGTTGCGTTTTGGATGTCAGCAGCATTCTGGGTTGGAATATGAGCACTCTCAGAATTTTTATGGATAGAGGGAACTTCCGTACTGAGATAGATTTATGGCGTAGTGCTGAGGTTCAGCTGGTAATACCTGCTGGAGTTTGGAGATCACAGCTTGCTAGCTGTGATGCAGAACAGCTGAAGGAGAGGGCGATGGCTAGGGATGAATTTTGACTGAGGAGTAGTTCTGCAGTCTACCTTATTGCCCAGTGTTTTGTGCATACTCCACATGCTACCACATGTAAGAAGAAAATGCAATTTTGTTAGAAGTACAGTCAGCAGAAAGTGGTGCAGGGGAAATGTGTGAGCACTGCCCTATGTTTGGATTACTGAGCTATTTTGTTGCTTGCAAGGACAAAAGCATGTGAATAACTGTCCTTGTCTGCGAGCATGGTTAAATGCATTGGACCTGAGGTTTGGTACAATGCAGCTTTTGGAAAAATCTGCCCCAAATCTTTTTTAATTTATTTATTGAGACATGTAACTGAAGGCATATAACTGAGAACAGTGCTAATATTTCTGGAGAAGGGATTGGAAGGAGGTTGCGCATCACTAGGTTTAAGGTGCGCACAAACTACATCTTGTCAAGCCTGATCTCTATTGTGTGAACAAAAGTACTTAAATATATTGCTTAAGCATATATTTAGTGTTTAAATGTATTGCTAAGCGCTTTGCAGAGTAGGGGTCAGTCTAATGGCGTGAGCACCTTTTGTTGCTCTCGGGTGGTGAAGTTTCCTGCTCTGCAGAGTTGGAATTTCATGTGTCTTTGCTCTCGTTTGGGATGCCAGCTTTCCCTACTGTAGTTCTCCTTTTCCTACAATTTGGAACTGGTCAGTGCTGCAGCTGCCTGTGCACCAAGATGAGCAGAGGGTGTAGGGTCTAGAGACTTGCTGAGACAAGTGAAAATTGAGATTCCCTGTTACAGGACCCAAAGACCTGAAGAGCAGCTTGAGTAAGTTGATGCGTCCATGTGACGGTGTCCGTCCTGGCTAGTATATCGCGTTTGGGTTGGGGACCTGGAGAACCAGAAGCAGCAGCTGTTTCAGACAGTATAACAGCCAGGGTTCTGCAGGAGAAGGCTGTAGGAATAGATGCCTTTCATGGGCAGGTTTGGTTTGAGGGTGTAGGGAAAAAGGGGAGTTTGAGACCTCTTTTCCACCAGCATCTGGGAGAGCATACCCAAAAGGCCAGCTCTCCCTGACCTGAATCTGGACCTCCCGTCAGCCAGTCCCTTTGATAAAGTTGGTCAGTGTATCAGGCAGCACAGAGGAAAAAAAACCACAGAAAGGACTTAAGAATAGCTGAGCTCATGGCGAGATAAAAATTTCTCAGAGCCTGGATTATAGAAGGATCTGGTTATTTGTAAAATATATAAGCAGATTCTCTGCCTTGGCTGCAGTGGCTCGGCAGTCGTGCTGGAGGATTTGATCGTGTGCTCAGCTCATCCTGCTGCTCTCCCAGGTACAGCTGAGGTCTGGAAACTGAGGTTTAAGGCTGATGACAACTTGTGTATTAAATGTTGCAAATTAACTGTACTTTGAAAACTGCAAGTACAGGCTTTTTTAAGGAATGTAAGGCGCTCTTATTTCTTGTCTAAAGGGTTGTTTTTGCTTATCCCGTCATGTTATGTTATTTCCCTGGAATAAGCAGGACAGTTTTGCTTCTGCTTTTCCTCATGTATCAGCTGAAGTCATGAAGGTGAATTGCTCCCTGCAATAAACATATATTCACAGAACAGTTATGGGTATGAAGTATCATACTTTATTTTTTCCCTTACAGTAAAAATATTTAATGTCTCATATAACATTCTATCAAGATAAGTGAAATTCTGGTCTCTTTACTCCTGTGATTAAAAGATCTTTTTAAGGATATTTATATGTCTCTATACATTTTGGAATCGAAGTACTCGTACCTGTTGCTTATAATGGAGGGTAGGTTGGTTAAACCTGAGATCTGGCATCTTGTGATGATGGATACTCGAGCTGAAATCTGATCATTGAGAGAAACTAAAACAGCCTGTGAAGCATTTTGCTCTTTTTTGGCAGCCAGCATTACCAAACTGCTTTCCTGTGACTTTCACCTGTGCATATTCGGCTTACCTAAACCTGTTTCCTTATTGAGGACAGCTTTGGGGTGGAAACCTCATCTCCTCCCTCTAAACACAGGGCAGGTAGAAGTCATTGGACACATGAGCATTTGCAAGTGGCTTGCCTGTCTAGGGCCGCAACTTTTACAGTGCAGCTAATAGTTTTGGTTACGGCGGAGGGCTGACTTAATTTTCTATGGAAAGGGAAAGCGGGCATCTGGGATGCAATATAAAGGCAGCAATTGCAGTTCTGGGCTGGCAGAAGTCATTGCCTTTTTGTATTTGTGGGAGTTTGTGTTGGGCTCTGTTATAGGACTTGGGAGACCCACTTTCTTTTGGAAGTGGGCTATGGTAGGATTTATAGACACTAAAGAGCACGTCGTGTCCTGAGGGCATGACCTGTGCTAGTATAAGTGATCCTAAAATCTGCAGTGTGCTAGCTGGCTGGTGGGAGTCAATTTGGGATGTCTGGAGAAGGGGGGGAGCAGAACACAGGCTTTTTAGCTCATGTGAACAGCATCCTTTTATTTTACAAGTTGTTTTTCATCTTTGCTTGAGCAGCTGAGATGAAACATCCCTTCCTGTTAAGAACAGAAGCAAAAGCCTTCACTTTAATGCAGGTACCAGGGCTGGGATGTGCTGCAGTCACTTATTGCATTGCTTGGCTTTGATCCTTGGTTGTGGTGTAAGAGTGCAACAGCACAACTCAGGAAGGTGTGGTGGTGAAGTGGTTTTAAGTCCCTGGTCTAGACTGACGCCTGTGTCCCTGGCCCAGAGTAAGTTAACATCACTCCAGGCTGCAAGAGCCATCAAGCTCTTTGGGGTCACCTACAGCAGTCGCATCCCCTGGTGCACACAGCCCAGCTAGCTTTTCCCTTACCATCTGCTTTCCCTCCTCGTGGGCTCCCCAGGCAGGCAGACTGGAGGAAAAATTGCTGGGAGGAATGTGAAAAGGCTGTCTGTTCCCTTCTCTGTTTGAAGATTGGGATTCTCTTACTGGTTTTTATTTTCTACACAGTTTTTGTGTTAAACAAGAGCAGCCTTTTTGCAAGCTCTACTGCTCCTTGGGCTGGGAGCAGGATGAGTATCTGCCTAGCAGAGACTTTGTGGTAAAATTTATTGTTGCTGTACTTGAACACTAACCTGAGGGATTTTTTCCCTTCTCTCTTTAAACAAGCTTTTTTTTCCCCACTAATGGAAAATTTCAACTTGTTCTCCACTTAACCATAGTTAAGGCTTTTCCAGGAAAATGGAATGAATTGGTAATGCTTCCCTCTTTTGCTTCTTGTGTGCTTAGCTAATTGTATTATTTTTCTTGTGGGTTTTGATTGCATACAGGCCTCCTTCGGTCCTCACCAAACTGGCGTTGTTTTCTAGACAAGAGAGGACAGCAAGGACCTCTAAGGTGGTGCTGCTCCCTCTGGGGCTCTGTTACCCCCAGACCTTCAGAGTTTGGAAATCATGGATTTAGGAAGAGGATGAAACTGAACAATGGCAGACAGACACTTCTTACAGCGCAGTGTTTTACTATGGGCTGAGGGGTTTTGATTCAAATGATGTGCAGGGCTAAGCATCCTCGAGCACAAGGACAACTTTGAGTTTACCCTTTGGCAGCCGGGAGAGGCAGCTTCCATCCACAGCTGCCAGGCAGCCTCTTGGTGCTGCTCGGCTCACTTGCTACCACACACTCCTCCTTGCAGCTCCCAGCACTGTCCTAGAGGTTTGGTTTTGGTTGTTTCACCTTTCACGTAGACTTGATGCTCTCTAGATTGATGTCTTGAAGTGTGGGTTTAAAAATCACATAGCAAATGACTGCACTGTAATGGATGTTATTGCAGTAGACATTGTTATAGAAGTCACTGTGGTTAAATGGAATATCTCTGGAATCTTGTTTTATCAAGACGTTTATGTTCCCCTCCAATTTTTGTGAGGAGTCGTTTAGATGTTTTCCAGATTAGAGCATAATGGAACTGCTAGCTATAAATGTTCGGAGGAATCCATTACACATGGTGATTTAGTGGTTAGTCACAATTACTTTGGAGCTACAGTGTCAAATTTAACACCAACCTTCAAAACCATGTATTGTGAAATCCGGTCATTCTTCCTGTGAGGTGCTCCGCTAGCCTCCCAGAGAAGAAAAAGACATTTTGTACAGCAAGATACAAAAGCAATTTGGAGGGGACAGGCTGATGCTGGAGGAACAACTCAGTGTGAGAAGCAAACCAGCAGGCAGTTTTTCCCCATAGTGTTTTGGCCTTTTCGCTTAATTAAAATCCGAAAGATTGGTAGTGCCAGTGGGTTGGTGTGCTTGTTCCCCTTCCTGCTGGAGGTGCAGGTGGAGGCAGCGACTGATGGAGCTGAGGCAGGACAGTCCCACGTGCTGCACGCCCGGGTCTCCTTCCTGCAGCCGTGCACAGTGCAGGGCTCTGGCTCCCGCTGCAGGACAGCCGCCTGCTCCCGGACGGCAAAGAGCTGGTTCTCTTGAGATCTAGACTGCTGGCTTTGTTAATGGTAGCGAAGATGTTCCCGCAGGTTTGTTGAAGAAAGCACCAGAGGCTGTAGAGGTGTGGCTAATAATTAGAGCAACTTTTGCATAACAGAATTATCAACAGACATTTTCACTCACTGTAACTATATATAGGCACCTGCTTTAACCACAGCCTGCGAGTGGAAGCTGTTGCTTCTGTTTAGCTTTCGAAATAGCACGTTTTCCCCGGGATTACTACCTGCTTGTTGCAGCTGGCTGTCTGTTCCCATGTCTGACCCAAGGAGAGTGCCTTGAGCTGCACCCTCTGCGACCTTATGGGGCAGAAATTATTGCTCTGAGTTCAGCGATCTTCATCTTGCTGGTTTTTGTTTGCTGAGTGGTTGTTTTATGACCTGCAAGGCTGTGTGTTTCCTTGCTCTCAGCTTGTGAGTTGAAAGTGAGTTCATCTGAAGACTGGTGTAGCACTCTGTGTCACAGGTTTTAAGCCCAGGGTGGAGGCTGTCAAAATGAAATGCGTAAACCTGAGATTTAGAGGATGAGCAAGTAAATCCTGTTAAATTTGTGTGTTGTAGAGTCTCAGAACAAAATTTGGATTAAGGGACGAGCTCATGCAGTTGGGCATCCTAAAGCTCAGTCGTTTTTGGGCATATTTGTTTCTGCAGTGGTTGGTGCTAGAGATGCCCGCAGGATACCTGAAAGTGCTTCACTGTCAATATTTTAATAGCAGTGAAATGATTTAATAACACATTTTAAAAAGAACATGATTTGGGATTGATAAGACTTGGCCTTGGTTCGGAGTTTCTTCTTGATACCTGGAGGAGATATTGAAATTCTAGATTTGTGCAAACTTGAAAGGGTCAGTGCCCTGATCGATAGCTGAGTTTATTAGTAAAGCTTTGTAAAACAGCTAGGAATTTTTAGCTAATTCAGGTCAGACCCCCACTTCTTACCAGCTGTCCCGAAATTTGAACAGTTAAAAACCTGTGTAACACGCAGATCATCTAATCCTTTCATTCCCTTTGGTTTAGAATGTTACTTTCATTCACGAGCAGAAGATAAGCTTTTAGAAGAAGTAACATTAGAGACTTCAGTTTTGTGTTGCAATTAGAGCTTTCTGGGAGCTGCAGCATAGCAGCAAGGTTGCCGGGAGTCTGAAGTACCTGGGGAAGGAGTTTGTTTGTACTTGCTGTTATGCCTTCAGCAGCTCATCCTTGGCTTGCTCCTGGAGGCATCTGAATGTCAAAGCGGACACTGTGACCTGGTGTGCACACACGCTGCTGTCCTCTGTGTCCTGGGGTGCTGCCAGGTTTGATCTTGGCTTCATCTCCAGTGCTGCCCGGTCTGGCTGCTGCATAGTCGAAATTTGCACAGTCCCCATTGCCTGTGCCGTGGGCTTTGCAGGGGTGATGCTTTCATGGCCTGACTCATCCCTATTAGATACAACGGTGCTCATCCCATTGATTGAATGAAGAGCCCCGTTCCCCAGAGGGGTGGCCTCCCTGGAAAGGAGACAATTCATGCCCCATGTCTCTCTTAAATCAGTTGAAGAACAGGATCTGGTTAGCTTTAATGATAAGAGTTGGGGTTTTGCAGTGTCAGCTGTTTTCCACTTGGTTAATGCTGGGACCAGAAAACTCATTAGAGTTGTATGATGGGATGAGAGGTTAAAAGCCAGTGTGATACCTACGAAGTGCTCTAGCCGTACAAGAAATGTCACTGCATCCTCCTTAAACACTTGTAATTAGTAATTCCTTATTTGCCCTGGTGCATCAGAGCAGTTTGCTGGGAGGATAAGCTTGTGAACAGCACTCGGCTGCCTGGCTAGGGCTGTTAAAGAAGTGTGCAGTTTTTGACATTCTTCATTTTTAGAACTGGGTTTTCACATCTTGCTTTATCTGTTGTCATTAGCAATTTGCTGGGCTTCATTTTGGTGATGGGAGAGCATTTTGTGATCTCTGAAGCATTCTGTAATGTAGCAGTGTACGGGAGTGATAGTACATAAATGGGAACCATATTATTGCTTTCTAAGTGTATTTTTTAAACTTTTTGTCTCTTAAACTAATTCCTCTTGGCAACTCAACTGAGCATATATCATTCCTAACATTTTCTTAAAATCAAATCTGGTATCTACTTTTTTTACTGTTCATTTTAAAGGACTAATTTTTTTTTTTTTTCAGTAGACTCTGTTCATCCTGCTGTCATGACTTTTTTCCTGTTTAATTTCTTTAGTATTGCATTGCATTCTGCTTTCACTTTTTAATTGGCAATCATATCATGTCCATGGTGGAAGAGAGGGAGTTTCACCGTGGGATTAAAGGCAGAGATTTGGACCACTGTGTTTTCATTTAATGAGGAAAATACTTCATACTTCTCTTTAAACTGTACCTGCTACAACAGCAAGCCATGTCTGCTTAAGTGAAGCCTATCAGATATATAATACACACTTCAACTCTCTCTTTAAAGAATGATAAATTAGGGCATCGATGGCAACTAATCAAGACTTCATGCCATGGCACAGCCGAGGAGGAAGGTCGGTGCTGGCATCACGGCGGGTGTGGGCTGCCGTGGGTGGTAGGGCTGCGGTCAGAGAAGCCTTTGCTGCTCTTGCTCCCGAGTGGATGGGTGACAAGGGTCTCGCCTTGGCTGATGGACAGCTCTGTGCTCTCTTCTGTGGTGGCAGGCTCTGCATGGCAAGCTGGTCAACCTGGCATTAGCACTGCAGCAAAATGTGTGTAATCAAGATGATGTCAAGGTTAGAAATTTTTTTTTTTCTTCCCAATGGGTTGCGATGCTCTTGCTGCCCTTATATTCTCCATGCATAAATGCTTAGATGCAGCTTTCATGTGTTTTCTTTGCGCTGGTTGCACTGGGAGCTGGCTCAGTGTAGAGCTGTACCTGAAACTGGGCAGCAGAGCTGCTCATACTTTTGCCAGCCGCTCTCCCTGGGTCCTGTTTAAACCACTCAGCCAGTTTTGTTAGCAGATGAACGCTTCAGCTCTGCTGAGTTAGTATATAAATAGCTTTTGATATAGGAGTTCAGCCTGTATAAATGCCGTAATGTCTTGTCTGTGATGGTTCCTGCACTTAATATTTTAGGGTTCTTAGGGTATGGCAGACTACTATTGATTACTTCTTATAGGTGCCTGTAGTTAGCATAAAACAGGAAAGTACAACTTGTATTGTGGGCACTTATTTATAAATATCTCAGAGCATCCAAGGAGCCTCAGAGGGTGCACTTTGGGCCCCTTGGGGTGGGGCTGCGTACTCGTCATCCAGCACCCGGACCAGGGAGTTCAGAGCTGAAAGCTCTGGCCCTGCTATCAGCAAGCACGGCTGCCATGCACCTGGAGCTCGCTGCGTGGGTAAGGAGGCATGAAGGAACAGCAAAGCAAGTTGCACTTCTGCATAATAACTAAGAGTCTCATCCTGCCACCTGCCTAGGCATTGTCGCTTTGAGGTCGCGTTGATGGAAATATGCTGTGCTGTATGTGGGGAGAGCATGCATCTTTCCTGCCACTTTACCCTTTTGAAATGCATGCTGCGCAGTCCTGGAATTCAACTTAATCAGAGGCAGGAATGTTCGTACCAAGATTGGCTGATGTATTTATTTTACCCAGGATTAATTTATAAACTCTGTCTCTACCTGGAGAAGTTTGATTAGCATTATAAATCCAACGTGCAGTGGATACCAAAGGAACTTGATCTTTAAAAAAAAAAAAAAAAAAAAAAAAGCTGGGAAATTGGTGGGAGAATTCACATTTAAATTGCAAGGCTGCCTGTGGTCCTGGAAGAGCTGAAGTGGGTAAGGTTGTGTCCCCTGAAAAAATGTAGCCCAACTGGGATTTAATTTTTTATTTATTACAGGTATCCAAAACATGCTTAACATAACATCTGGACATGTCTTAATGGTTTAGAAGTGGTAACAATAACAATACTTTTTAAAAAAAAAAAAGCATAAATTCAGTTGCTAAACTACAAGATATTTCATTCCCTAATATGACCCAATGAAATAAAAATGGAAATCCCAACAAGCAGCTGTGATTTTGGCTTTTCATATCTGTGATGCACAAGATTTTCAGCAAACATTAGCTGATGAAACAGTGCCCATGTGAAAGCACATCTGTCATGCAAGCCAGATGTGTGTCTAACCCTTGATCAAGCTCCTTGTGGCTATCCTGCAAACATTAGCAGAGCCGCTGCTTGGAGAATTCACTTCTATGAAGCTCAGAGCGCTGGGATTTTCCTCCAAGGGCAGATGCACAGCTTAGGGGACAAAGGGAGATCTTTTCCTGAAGAGCGTTGCCCAGTATTGATAAAGTTTATTATTGAAATTGATTGTAACTGCAGGCCTGTTTGAGGGCAAGGGATATTTTTTATAGAATAAGAAATATTATTTTTTTTCCTGTTACTCCCAGAGAAACATTGCTTGTTGCAGCTGCCTCTAGGATTTTGGAGTCGTTGGGGAAGGTACTGACTGGTCTGATTATTTTTTTTTTGCTTTCCCAGCTGTTCTCTACTATGTGCTAGATGGGTCTTGTAACCTAAATGGATGCAGCTCATGGATGAAAGAAGGCAGCTAGAGGGAGAGAGGAAGAAGTGAGGAAATATTTCATAATGGAGTTAAAGTGAATGATTTTGCTGATTGGTGAGGTGGCAGGCGGCCATCTGCTCGCTCTCCCAATCCTTACCAGTTGACCTTAGCTTTGTTCTTGGTGGCGTTCTCCTAGAGCTCGTCACAGAGTCGACAGAGAAGCGTTTATGGAGAGGGAAGACCTTCACCACAACCCAATCCACAGGAGATTACTCCTTTATCTCACACCTTGCCTCTCTTGTACCAGGTTGCTAAAGCCACTCTTGAATCATCTGTCCTTATCCCAGAGCAAACGTTAATGGACCTGGCGTCTCTGTACTGCTGACGCAGGCAGAGGGTCCTTGAAAGCAGGCAGTGACAATGCAGAGTTGGCACTTTCCACTAGGTCTGCTAATTAATTAAGGTCACATGTTCCAGCTATTAGTTTGGCCATTGCTTTTCTCCATTAAGCAGGCAGTGAAATGCCAGGGAAGGGGAAGAGGGGTTCTCCCTTCCGCAGAGCACCACCATGAGACCTGGGTGATGGTTGCAGGGTGCTGTTGAGCCATGGGTAGGCCAGCCTGTTGATGGAGCAGTATCGTTTGTGGTTTCAAATAGGAGAATTTGGTTTATGTGGCAGTAAATTGTGAGAGATTCTGCATGCTGGAATGTTTGCTTGATCTTTGTGAGGGTCTGCTACGGGGAAGGTTTGTTAGAGAGTGAGGTGTTACTAGCTAAACTTGCTAGGCATGCCAGCAATGCTGAGAAGGCAGCTTTGGTATTTTTAAATAAGCAATCATTGCCCTGCTTTAAAAAAAAAAAAAAAATTTTAATCAAGACTTATTGTTGAAATCTGGAGGACATTCCAGTGCAGGGTACGTCACCTCCGCGATTGTCTAGACAGGTTACCCGTGTCCCTGTTAAGCAACCTCATTATTTATTTATAGTTATTTATTATAATAAATGTGATTGCCTGCAGTAAGACGCTAACTCCACTGGGTCATATTTCACATTGCACAGCTGTGTTGGTTGAATTTTCAGAATAAATAAAACATTTGCACCTGCACATAGAGCAGCCTCTGACTCTCAGATGGCTCCAGTAGGCGCTGTTCCTGGGAGAGGCGCAAGGGGAGGAGATGCTCAATTTTGGGGAGGAGAAGGAGGCATCCTTCAAGCTTGCATGCTGCCTGACCTTGGATGATGTCCTCGTGGGGTGCAGGAGCTGGTGGAGCTTGCTGTCGTTGCTGACTTCAGCAGGGCTAGGATAGTACTCCGGGTGCCACGTTTAAACGCTTTTAACAGTTTGAAAACATCCAGTCTGTACACGAAAATGGAGGTTTTGTGGATTTGGTGTGTTATCGCAGGGATCGTGTTCTCTGCTACAGGCCCACCGACTTTGGTAGAGTTAAGATTTGCCTCTCTCAGTGGCTATGATGAAAATTTAGTGTGTTTTTTTCCCCGGAGTTCTGTTATGCAGAAGGAGCTTGTTGGCATCCTGACGGCTCTGGTGTACTGGCAGAAACCAGAAGCTTGCAGGTATCTGACTTCTGTCCAAAGGGAATGACTTCCTTTTTGACCATTCACCCAAAATCTGGGGTCCTCTGAGCTGTTTGGCTGAGGAGGGGAGATTGACAGTAAAGCTAGAGATCTCTGTGTGTCCTTTTCGCAACACAGGAGAGAATTGACCAGGGGGAACAGTTTCCTTGCTCACCCTTTCTAATTAGCGTTCAACCTAGAAATGGTCCTTGCTTTTTTTCCCCTTGGAGTCTCAGGTCTGCATCTTCTGGAACTGCTCTTGCTGCTGTCCTGGTTGTTAAGCCTCTTTCAGAAGCTTTGCAAAGCTCTTCTGTGTGGATTCCGCTAAATTTTGGACGTGTGCCTGTCCTCTGGGTGTATTGTGATTGCTTCAGCTCCTTGGCTCTAGGGACAAATAAGCTCCTTTATTTATCCTAAATGAGGTGCAGCCATCACACCCATCTGTTCGGTGAGGTGGGACCCAAGCCTTAGGCAGAAGACAACCTTGTACGCTGCCAAGGAATGGTGGAAAGCTTTTTCCAGTAGTATATTTTGTGTTCTGAGTGGCAGGATTATGTATAGTAGATCTGTTTTGGTTAGGTTGGTCTGATGGCAACATATGGTCAAAATGGTTGAGCTTGGCTAGACGGATGTTTTCTTTCCTATAGAACTTAATTTTATTAAAGTGTGAAAGAACATTAAGTTTGGCATTTTATGAAATTACTTGAGGGAATTGAAGTTAGTTGTTCCCTGTAGCATTTGATAAAATATACAAAGGCCAGAAGGAATGAATGAGTCACTTCTTGACTGTCAGCTGTGGTGGAAAAATGAGGTGAAGCTGGATTCGTGATTTGAAAATCTGTTCATCAGCACTGGAACTTGTCAAAACATAATTTCATCTTGTTAATTTTAGTGAGTTATTGACTCAAAAGTAAATCATAAAGATTTGTAGAAGGAGAGCAAAACAGTGTTTTACACTGAGTGCTTTTTTTTTTTAAGCTTGATTTTTTTTTTTTAAGGAAGATTTCATAAAACTTCCTGCTGTTATAAAGTTAACATGCTCTTGCTCCAATAACACCTGCCTGATTGCAGAATTTGAGGTTTAATTATGCACCATCAAATTCTATTTTCAAATTTAGAGTTAAAACAGTCTTTCAGGCTTAAGTTAACCTGCTCACTTTCATTTCAGTGCACATAGTGGCAGATAATTATTGTGCATGCTGTATTTCTCTCATTAACATTAATAGGTTAGTATTACAGCTTCTGCCAGACCACAAATAATTGAGGGGTACTTCAAGTATGACTTTAAAAAAAAAAAATTCCAAGGAATTGTACGCAGTGAGGCAACGAGGGTCTTGTAGTAGAGACCAGGTAAGTGACTTAACAAGTCCAGATCAGCTGATAGTCAAACATAAAACCTGTTCAAGCTTGTTAGCTAATCTCATCCATAAAACTAACTGCCTATTCTTCATGGATGTTAACCCAGTTATACTAATGTTTTAAGGTAAAAAAACCTACAAAAGTGGAAAAGTTACATTTGAAAAGGGAATAATAAATGAGGCTTTCTGCTGTAATTAAGCAGACTGTTGATTAAGCAGACCTGTGGGCTGATTCAGACACTGCTGTGTACAACTGGTTGTGTTCTGTCACCACTATTGAATGTGGTTGACCACCTGCATCCTAAGCAAGCTGTTGGGATGGGAACTTCCAAATTTCTGTGCCAGTGTGTGCATGCAGCAGATAGACTTCTAAGAGAGGGGAAGAAAGAGGCTGGCTGTGGGAAGGATGTATGTGGAGGGGAGGAGTGCTTACAAGCCCTCTTGTTTATCACCATTGACTTAGATGAGTTCATGTCTAGTAAAATATGCAAGTAGTGCAGCATTTTAGGACTGCAAATTAGGATCCCTGGATGAAAAAGACTCTATTGCTGTGAACTGCTCATAAGTAGTTTTGCTGGAGCCCTAATGAAACCGGAAAACTTGAATGGTTTGGGCTGTTCTTGGGCAGCGCAGGGTGTGCCACGTCCTTCCTTCCTCCCGTCGTCTCCAGAAACACTCTGCAGTGGAAAATGCACAAAGGCCCAGTTTTGTAAGAGGTAGTGGGATGTGTTAAAAGTAGTGCTCATCTTCAGAACCGACTTGTCCGGCAGGGTCCCTCAGCAATGCATATTTTTTCAAGTGGTCTTTGCTTTTTTTACTGTTAAAAAGCAGTGCAGTCTTGGGATCCAGCTGTTCTTCTCATTGCTTTTGGAAGTGTACACCATAGAGTTGCTCCAAGGTGTGTCATGGTCCCACCTTCAAAGAGACGTCAGTTGGCACAGGAGGGCCCAGGGCAACCATGTCTGTTGGCACCATCAGCAGAGACCTGGAGGAGCTGGAGGCTGAAGGTTCTTGTAGACATCTCAGAGCACTCTTTAAAGTGTTTTTGTATAAGGAGGGGAGCTGCTTTCCAGGTGCTTTCCTTTAACTTTATGGAGAGGCTTGCTATGGGAGAGGTTGACTGGTTTGCTTGGCTTGCTTGGCTTATGGATGGTGTGGTCAGTTTGGAGGTGGGAGTCAGCTCTTCCCGGCAGGATTGGGAGGTGGCAGTCAGGAAAGGGTGGGAAGGGCCGGGAATCTGAAGCCAAACAGCTGATTTGGTAAAGAAGCAGGGATGGAGGAATATATGGATGGAGGCGCAGTCAAAGTTGCTGGCTAGGAGAAGGACCTTTCTCCTCGGCTTTCTGAGTGGCTATCAGCAGGGCAAGATCCCTTTGTCAGGGTTGAGGAATGTGCTGTAATTGAGTTGTGAGATGAGCGGTCCCTGGGCGGGAGCTGCTGCGTGTGGCTGGGTAGGAAAGGCTGTTCTTTAAATCTTACGTAGAAAGAATCGGCAAACCTTAGATACAGCCTGGCTGCGAGGATCTCAAGTGGTTTGTTAACAGCATGTTCTATGAGTGTAGAGATGAAGGGAAGACGTGGAGACAGCTGGAGAGACAAGTGCATCCAAGCCTGGGAGAGAAGAGCCTGTGTGCAGGGCGAGGGCGATGAGCAGGAGGGTGGGCAGAGGAGGGCTGGGGGTTGCAGGTGCATGGGTTCATCGCTCTGGATCCAGCGCTGCTCCTCAGCGCTTTGCATTTCTGGTGATGGACTTGGAGAACTAATGTGCTGTGTTGCTGAAAGGAAAAAAAATCCAAATACTTCTTTGCCGTTGAGGGTGCAGGGTGCTTGTACAAAAACCTGGAAGAAAGGCAAGCATTAAACAGTGAGTGTAGTTTGACCCATTGTTGGTCTTTGCGTATTCCCTCTCGCTGGTTTGCTGAATTGTAGTAGGGTCTTAATAAGGGAGGCAGAAGAAGGTATTGTGATCAATTTGCTTTGCAGTTATTTTGGAACTAATTTCTGGTGGCTGTGGCTGCAGCTGGGGTGGGCGGGCATTAGGGGAAGGAGTCTTTAGCAGAGAGATGCTCCCTGGAACACCAAATCAACCTCCTGGCTGTAACCAGCTCTTCCTCCCCATGTCCTGCTTTTACCCTCCAATTTATCTTTGCTTATTTTGAAGAGGAGGCGGCTTCTAGAAGAACTCAATGGTGTGTTAGTGAAACCACTCGGTGTTGGGTGTTTCTGCTGTTTCCTTCACCAGTGCTATTGAGACTGAGCTCTTCTGTGATCTCCCATCTCAAATTCTGCATAGAAGTTGTAGGAGCAGGGGGAATTGTTCACTATTTTCCTGTTAGTTTACCCTGTAACATATCCATGAAATTGGTACTTGGCAGGATATTCAATATATATGATCTATCAAAGAAATATTCTTGAGTTGGAGGTGAAGAGCTGCAGTAGTAATTTGGGGGGGATGCATTTCTTCCTTCTTCAGCATATTTTTTTTCTTGCTAGTGTTAAGCTCGATATTGAGTAAGTGCTGTTTTGAAAAGATTGACATTCAAGTGGCCAGAAACAGTAAACAACAGACAGCAGTTGAAACAGTCCTAACATGGCCGGGTGGAGGAAGGTGATCATTCATCACGCTCTCAGTTCGTTAGAAAGATAATGTCTGAGGAAATTAAAGTGTGGTACAGAACTGCTCAGGGGTTCTTTCCCTGGACCATGCATATGCTCACACTTTATTTGCAATTATTCTGCTGTTATGTATGTTTGGCTGCTAGCAAGCACATGAAAATCTAATATGAAGCTCAAACTGTGCCTCCTTTATTTATAAACAGCTTTTCTTTAGCGTTACGCTGATAGAGCATGATACAGAGACATCTTGTGATAGACTATTTCAGTATAAGGTGCCAAAAATGAAGAGGAAACATTTTGTGATTAAACAACTGAGACGTTCTGACAGATGTTTGCCTGACAGAGTTTGCAGGAAAAGCAGCGCTGCTTAGATCTGGTTAGTGCTTGTGCACGTGTTTACGCCCCAAATTCAGGGGGAGGTGTTAGTATCTGGCTGTCCCACGCAGACTTCTAGGACCCCTTCCCATTTCTGTGGGCTTTGTGGTGTGCGTTGTACAGTGCCTCTGAGTGCATTTGGCATGGACTCCGTTCTTGGTGCTAGGCTAGCTGCAAAATCCTTCTCCATCCCTGTCCCGACAGCTTTCTCTCCGGTCCTCTCTGGTCTTCCTTTTCCAGAGGCTTCCTTTTTCTTAGCGTCTTTGCTTTTGGTTTTCTGGCTCATGGCTCTGTGTTTCTTGCTTGTACTTCAGCAGGTTATTACTGGTTTCAGTGAAGGCTTTTAACGTAGATCTTACTAAAATAAAATCACAGCGAAGGTACTGGTTCTGACCTCTTGGTCCTGGCTGAATATCCTTCCACTTTAATTCCCAACCAGATGTTTTTGTGCTTTAAGGGCAGTTTATGTTGGGGCTTTGACAATTTTTGAGTATTAAAATACCTTTAATTAGAAGTTTGAATTCAAGATAATACAGCTATGGCTTTTGAGAAGTTGCAGTTGATTATTTCATATTCTTATTTAGGGCCTTTCTGCCGTCTACATATTTTGAAGCTGTATTTGGAGAATAAATAAAAATGAATTCAGACCTATCCAAGCTAGTCTGTTTTTTTTTTTTCCTCAGATTAGTAGAGCAGGATGGACCTTTTTGTGATGCATAATCAAGTTGGAAACTTGTTTTGAGTCAGACTGCAAAAGTTTAATCCCCTTCAGGGATTATGGTACATTTTGCATATTGCCTCCAAGTGCCTATCTGAGGATTCAATGGATGCTTTAACCCTGCTGCTATCTATAGCACTTTGGAAAGCATTCATTCATAAAAATGGGTTTTAACAACAGCTTTGCAAAGACCTGAAGGAAAGCAAGGGTGCTGGGAGAACAAGGAACATCATTGATTGCCCGGGAAGACATTGTGATTCACATCGTGATCCTAGCAACAGCAGTGATGAAAAAGGACACCTACCTCGTGTGCCAGGAGTACTGTAACTCATTTGGGGTTGAGTTCACCCCAAAAAGGAAGAGCAGGGTGAATTAATACAAGAACAACTGTGGGCCACTGGACATGCAATGCTCCTAGAGCCAGCTTGGGCAGTTTTCACCCAAGTTTGCCCCCTTACATTGTGCAGATTTGGAAATAGGGTGAGTTTAGAATAAAAATACCCAAGAATTGCATCCTGTGATTGAGTCAGATAATAAGTATTTCTCCTCCCCCCAACCTGTGCAGCCTTCTCCTGGGGAGTCCAAGCAGTATTAGTTCTCCATAGACTCCTGCTGCGTCCTTCTGTTAAGCTATCTCCCCAGCTTATTGCATGCCCTGGCATGAGTCAGTGCACCAACAAAAGAAGAAAAAAAGGGTGTATGTGTCATCCTTTAGTCTGCCAGCTCCCTGAACCTGGGTTTTACTACAGGAGCACTAAGGTGAAGTCTTGTGCCAGCAGTATCTGCCAGGGATGCTCCTGTCTGGGAGGCACAGCTGTTCTCTTGTGGCCCTGTTAAATTGCCAGCTGCATTGATGCAGCAAAGTTAAATCCATGTGAGGCTGTCTGCACATCTGCCAGGTCAGACTAAAGACCTGTCCAGCCCTGACAGCAGATGCTTGGGGACAAGTATAAAAAATAATCCAGATCTTTTCCCTTCTGTACTTGACAGAAGTCAGCAACCCAATGTAAGCTGTGAGGCATTGCTAAAGTGCCTTTTTATATGTGTTTAATGGCAAGAATTGTCTGATTTTCATCAGTGGAACTCAAGATATTTTAGCAATGAATGGCAAGATCAAGAGTTCGTGTTTGCTTTCCTAGGCCAGCTCTCTGCTTGTAAACAGCTCGTTGTGTTGGAGTAAACCAATCATGGTTTGCCTTTAAATCTTAATTAGGTAACAAATGGTAATGTGTTACATTGTATCTATTTAATCTCCTTTGAGTGGGGTAGAAGGTAGTGCGAGGGCTCTTAATTGTGGGTATGTGGTTAAGAGGATTAGATGTGGCTCTGGAAAGGTGCGGGCAGGATGGCGGGGAGCTGGGAATGTGGGAGAACATGTGCCGTAGTGTCGCTTAGACTGTAAACATTCATATGAAAGAAAACTCTCCCTTTATCCTGCTGTGCTTATGTTGAAGGAAGCACATTTGTTCCTTTTGACTCGGTTGTGAGAAAATGCTGAATTATTGCTTCATCCTACAAAGGCACTTGGTGAATGGGGTGGAGAGACAGCATAAAGGCTAAATAAGTGTAAAAGATTTAAGCGTTTCTAATTTATGGCACTGCGCTCACAGGGGAATATGCTCACGAAGACCTGCGGCATCTTTTCCTATTGAATGAACGGATTAATGATGGCAAATTCTGCCGTGTTAGGGGCGTGTGTGAGGTCACTCCTTGTGGCTAGCTGTAGGAAATACTTCAACTGGAAAAAGCCACCGTTTCCTTGCGGCTGCTTTGGATTCTGCTTTTACAGTTGAGAGAGCAGACTCTTTTTTTCTGGGATAGTTTTGGAAAATATTTAATTAAGCAGCTCTAATGAGGGGCCATTATAACTGCAAACAGAATTATTGTTATCATCATTTCAGCTGTTAACATTTTAAGGGCAGTTGTTCACAAACTGTTCAGTAATTAGGGCCCAATTCACTGTGGAAAAATTGTAGCTGGGCTGCTGCTGCAGCAAGCGTAACATGGAAAGGAGCATTTGAAAAGAAGTCATCCTTCCCAGGATGTGCAGATGTGCAGTGGACACATGGACCCATCACTTCTCCATAACGTAGTCTCCCTTCAGTGCAGGCTACAAAGGTTTAGATCCTAGAAGTGGCGTGGGTTGCTTTGGCATGTGCATGATAGGCTCATTCGCTGTCAGGAGTACTGTGAGATTGTTTCATGGTCCTTTTATACGTGTGCAGAGCAGAGGCAGAGGTTTGGGACAGAACTGTGGAAGCTTGTACTTCTGGCACAGCTGCTCTAATGATCATGGTGTATGGCAATTCTGCGAACATAGTGGTATTGTTACATTAATGGCCAGGTGAGCCTTTTTAACCTCCTAGGAAATTAAACAGTATGAGGAGGGGAAAAGTGCAAATTACCTTTCAGTTCTTGGTAAGAAGCAGCACCTTGCACAGCTTGATGCAGATTGTTTCTAGTTAAGGAATGTCTTAAAATGCAACTCTGCAGGGTTGCTCAGCTGTAGCTATAGTTAGAGCTACAACTATAGGTAGCATTAAATTTATTTAAGTGCTAATAAAGTGTAGTTTGGCATTTCCTCTGAGGCTTATTCTAGAGCAAGTCTGAGTTGTTTAGCAGCTTTGTGCACCTCATGTTCAAGCACCTTCATACTGCTTAGGCTGGACAAGTTAATGCAGGGCTCTGTCGGTGTCTGGCTGAGCGAGCGCTTTGCTTCCTCAGCCTGGTTTGGGCTGGTCCTGCAGAAGCTGTGCTGGTTGCACCAGCTTTCATAGAATCATAGAATCATAAATTGCTTAGATTGGAAAAGACCTATAAGATCATCTAGTCCGGTCACTTAACCGAACACTGACAAGTCCCCCACTAAACCATGTCCCAAAGCACTACATCTACATGACTTTTAAAAACATCCAGGGATGGGGCCTCCACCGCTGCCCTGGGCAACCCGTTCCAAT
>JAVKLA010000039.1:15023730-15048624 GCA_034782735.1 Sagittarius serpentarius | reverse complement strand
TGCGTGATGGCACTCAGGATGATCTGCTCCATCAGCTTCCCCAGCACCGAAGTCAGACTGACAGGCCTGTAGTTTCCCAGATCCTCCTTCCGGCCCTTCTTGTAGATGGGTGTCGCCTTAGCCAGCTTCCAATCTGCTGGGACCTCCCCGGTCAGCCAGGACTGTTGAAAAATGATGGAAAGCGGCTTGGTGAGCACCTCCGCCAGCTGGCTCAGAACTCTTGAGTGTATTCCATCCTGGTTTCCTGCTGCTTCTAGTCCTGGCAAGGTGGCAAAGTGCAGCTGGAGTATGAGGCTCTGCTTCCTCAGGGAACCATCTCTGTTATTAAAGTAACAGTGTAAATCTCATGCTGAGAAACCCCGGTTCCTCTGGTTTTGCTTTCTAGGTTAGAGCACAGGCTGCAACTCCTGATCGGTAAATCCTCTAAGCCGGGGAGGTGGTGAATGTACAGTGCTGGGCACGCAGAGGGCAGGTTAGGAGCTTTAGCTCAAGAATGGGGCTTGGTGGCGACACAGAAGGAGCCCTGGAAAATGTTTGGTGCCACATCTAAACCCTGAGACTCTCTGAACTTTCTTGTATTTTCTCCTCTTCAACTTAAGTAAATGTCTTCTCTCCTTAGAGCAAGTATGTAACTTCTGTTGGATCTGGGCAAGGCATTTTCCAGTTAGCGGTGGTTTGATCTTGGCAGAGGACATGGTAGGAAGTCATTAGTGGTCTCAGAAAAAGTGCTGCCAAATGGCAGTGGTGGTGGTGGGAGATCATGGTGTCCCTATCGAGTGACTGAGTGGGAACGTGTCGCCTGTCGTTACAGGACCATCCCGTGGACAGTGGGCCTAGGGGTTAGGGTCAGGGACCCTAGATGGGTTTCTGGCATGAGAGCTGGCTTCCCACAAGACCCTGCTGTCCTGCAGAGCTGCTTACCCATTTTACAGGTAGGAACCATGGATAAAATGGTAATCTGGTTTGGCACGCATTGCAGCTGTGGGAGAGCCTGGTAGCGAAGTGCTGTGTAGTTTTGGTCTGAGAAATGGTGGTTTCCCAAGGGAAGAGGAAGATGTCTTATGCCCTGAACAGTAGCTCATGGTATATTTTGGGCTACTGCAGAGAGAGGATTAATGATGCCTTCAGAGACCTGTGAGCCAGCGAAGGAGCGTGGTAGTCCCAGGATGTGTACTGGGGTACGGAGGAAGCCGGTACCACTCTGCTTCCTTGCAGGCTCGTTGCTGGAGCTAAGGCAGAAGCTGATCAGGCAGTGAACTGAAAAACCTGTTTGAGTTAGCATTTCCAGTCCAGGGAATAGCCGTTGATACCCTGGAGCTGAAATCTTGTTGCTTTGCCTGTGGGATAGAGTCAGGACAGGCTGAGCAGCATCCCAGTGAGCACTGCCTCTCCTCACCTCATGGGCAAACTGTTGCTCCTTGGGGGTCCCTGGAGCAAAGGGTGGTGTGAGGGCACTTTTGGGAGGGTTTGAACGTCAGCTTCTCAACGAAACACCTGTGACTCCTGGTAAATCATGTGCACACTCTCTGCCTCAGTTTCTTCCGCTTCCCCATAGAAAGATCTCCTGCTTTTTGTCTTCTCCGTATAAGGTACAAGCAGATCTGCAGTGCCTTGGAGCAGGGAGCTGTGTGGTGACCTTGCAGGTGTCCCGGGTCCTTTGCAGGTTTGTAGCGAGCCAGGCACAACGGTCTCATGTGAGAGCTCCTCCACTGCTGTACTGCAAGGAAAAAGCTGACATTTCCAGCCCTGGAGAAGCTGATGCTCGTTTCTGTTCCCATCCTAAGCAGTCTGCTAGCAAAGGAATTTATGATAACGAAAATATTTTTCGTGCAAAGTGCAGTAACATAGAGCAATAAAACCCCATAATTGCAGCAGGAATATTCCACGTTAAACCAAACTATCAATTATAGTTTGCATAGAGGTTTGCTAGACTAAAAAGGTGGTGCTTTCATGTGAAAAAATATTCATTATCTTCTTTCAAACACACCTTAATTGCCAACATCAAAGTTATTAATTAAGCAATACATCTTGCAAAACTGGATTGGCTCATCCAGTGCGTGTGGAGTGTGGTAGCAAGGGTACAGGGGAGCGTACGAGCCTTCTGGATCCTCGTAAGGGAGAGCTGTTAAGGTGAATCCGTTCCTCCCTGTAAAGACTATACTCAAAGGAGTTGATTTTTTGAGAAATGTCACATTTTAGGGTGCAGTGTACTTGCTTTGGCAGCAAAGTTGTGACAGAAACGGTGACAAATTCTTCAGCTAGTCCTTTATCTTAGGTTCCCTGCTCGACAAACGTTGCACAGTCCTGTGCTGCAGCCGGCTCCGGGGATGGCGAGGCTTTGCAGTAGGCATCACTGCTGCCGGGCCTGCCTGTCCCTGAGGCTTGGTTCCAGATGGTCCAGGTGCCCCAAAATGTGATTTGGAAACATGCATAACAAGAGTAATTGGAGCAAGAAAAGGCAAGGAAGGAATTTGAGTTTTGTTTTACTTGTCTGTCCCCAGTTGCACCTGCTGGTTTCCAGTTGCTTTGAGTGCTGTTATGAAAAGCACAGCTGCTTTAAAAAAGAGGTATCCTTCTTGAGCTCCTTATTCCTACATCCTTGAAGCATTTTGTATTTCCACACTAGCAGGGGTCTCTTGCCTTGGATAAAATTCAGTTTTAAGACTGCAGGTAGAGACCTGGAAATTTAATTTCTTCAGCTTCTGGGAACTCAAAAATGGCTGTTCTGTATAATGTGGTTGGCCAGCATCATATCTGATTAGTGCAAGGAGAATCTCAGATTTAACTCTGTTGTGTATCAGATGCTTGTTGTTTTCTTTCTGTTTTCCTTTAATTTCCTTTGTTATATCACTCAGGAACTCCCCAAAATTAATGGTGAAAAGCTGTCACAGAGAATGGTCCTCATGGTTACGGGTGAGACTTCAGAGTACAGCTGGACTGGTGGGTATCCAGCTCGCGCTGTGCCAACCAGACCTTCCCCTCCGGGTGCCTCAGTGCACCCTTCCTGGGCAGAAACTCTCCTTACTCTTTGCTAATGTGCTTAAAGCCCTTTTTGGGCTTGACCCTAATTTTGTTACAGGTGTGAACTTGCTGTGATAATGATAAATAATTTTTTCTCCTCTATATGATTTTAGAGAATGATACTATCTTGTTTCTTGCTAGCTCTGGAGGAAACTGTACCTCTAAAGTATTTGTCTCATCAATTTGCAAAGACATCTTTATTGCCCTTGGTGGATCATAAAGGCTGTTTTCCAAGAGGGATGTTTACTGTAAAAGCTAATGAAGACATCATTGCTTTCTGTGGCATCTCATAGCTTGTTCTCCAGAAAGAGCGATTGACTCCTTATTGTGGTTGTATTTTAACTTGTGCTAGGTGTGTGTTTTCATGAATTTTTTATTGGGTTGTTAATGGTGGAGTTGAGGTATCAGACAAAGAGATTGTTGTCTAAACTGGCAGGGCTTGCTCGCAGCAGGCAGGGAGGATGCCTGGGTGCTCTATTTTCTCTCCAGGTTTTCTTTGAATAAGAAAGCGCTATTGTGTGCGTCACTTAAAGTTAGACATTTAATAATTAAACAGTTTTTTTAAAGATTTTCCTCTCCCTCATCTTGGTGCAAGTAGGAAGAGTGTTCCCAATTACAATTTTATAACTATAGATTTTCCACTTCGCATTCTGGAGAGCATGAAAACATGATTAATGTAAAAGATTGTCAAACAGCATTAATCACTGTTGATTTCTTATCGATTCCTGCCCTCCCCTTTTCCCAGAGAGCCGGTGTGCTTGCACTGGCTGGTCAGCTTCTGTGCAGTGAATAAAATCTTACACCTTTGTGCGTGCCCTCTTGCCCTGCGGTTCGAAGTAGTATGGTGAAAAGCCAAGGAGCTGCTCATCTGGGATTACTGGGAAGCTTTAGTCACAGTGGAGAGAAATAATGGGAGGAGACGAGAAGCATATTTTATTTGATGCCATTGCTTCACTGTTACATGCGCTAAACTATGCACGCAAAACAAACGGTTTTACATCTAATGTATATTTTCAGCCAGTGTGGCCTTTGTGAGACACAAATGACATAAGGTGAACAAACTGCTTATTAAGGTAAGACAATGAAGGCCCAATTTTAAAAGGTTAAGATGTACTAGAAAGTATCAGTGCATCCTCCAAGTCATTAATGCTATACAGAATGCACAGCGTGTGGTATTTTGAAAGGCCACTGTAACCTTTTCAAGCATGAAGCATGCTAAAAGGAATCTATTTCCTTACTGCCTTGAAAAGGGAAATCAGTCTTAAAAAGCCTTAGTTTTTATTTGTTTAAAAAGAAACCTTTCCTTGGAGTGTAAAAAGAGAGGGAGGATCCTTTAAGCTAAGCGAGCAGTGAGCTGTCTGTTGCAAGGGAGCAATTCTAGAAGTCCATAAGCTATGAGATGTGAAATTTTGTTTTTTTAAAGAGAAAAATATTCTCACTGTTTTACTTTCTTCCCCAGATCCTTAGTTGAATTTTAAATTTTGCAGAAGCTTGTTTTTATCTCTATTCAAAACAGTGAAATGCGGCAGGTGGACGAGTGTTGCAGTGTAGGATTTCTGTGCATCTACATGCAATGTTTGCGGTGGGCAGCGGAGGTGAGGAGGCTGCGGAGCGGAGGAGGAAGGGGCAGTTTCGCCCTGCCTGTGTGTGAGTGATGTCCTGGGCTGCAGGGTCTGAAGTATTGAAACAGCAATTACAGACAAATGCGTTTGGGAGTCTTGTGTTTGTTTTGGAGAAGAAAGGGGGAAAAAATCCAACAGAGAAAGTTTTCAGGCAAACAAGCTACAAAGACCTGAAAAAGGGTTTATATGTTCCTGAAAGCTTGTCTGGTATTCTGAGTTAGATTGTTTGGCCTTATCTAAAGGATGACAGCTCCCTGCAGAGCAAGGCTTGCTGTCCCGTGCTGTCATGCAGCAGCAGCAGTGCTCCCACTCGACAGGTCTCTGTGCTTCAAAACCTGTTGCTTCTCATTACTCCGAGAGCAGGAGCAGCCATTCCCTCCTGCCCTGCGGATGCTGCAGCCTTGTGCCTCTAATCGGTGTTTTGGGGGCAGCAGTAGCACCCAGACAGCAAGTGATTGACCCGCTGCCCCACTTCAGATCTGTTAAGGCAGGTTGGGCAAGACCACGCTTTCAAAGTGCTGTGGAAGTCCAGTTGTGCCTCATCTTGCTTGCACCGTGCAACTTGAGGACTATTTTTTTTGTAATGTTCCCCTGCCTGCTTTGTATTTGTAATTCCATTGTAACAGAGAAGGTTGTGAAGAGTTAACAAGCCTCCTCAGACTTGAGGAAGCCCTCAAGTTGCCTTTTGCTTAAGTCAACTTGACTGTTAGATGGCAACACTGAGTTGAAGCAGCTGGGCTTTGCAGCAGGCATCTTGCTTTTGTTGCTGAGAAGGTCTTCATGAAACAAATTAACCAGATGCAAGTTTTGACTTAAGCCCACTGGGAACAAGGGAGATAGCAGACCGTCTTGCCGTAAGTTGAATATGAACACTATGAAAGAACAACGTAAGTGCTACTTGGAGTCTGTCCTTGGCATCTGTTGGCTGAATGGCCTCTTCAAATACACACTACAGCTCCAGCTTCACTTAGCTGTAGCTAAGCTTCTGATTGCAAGATGCTTTTTCCTCCTGACTATTCAGCCTTCGACTCTTGCAGTGTCAGTGGAATTAAAGAGCATAAAGAGCAGGGTTTTACAGTCAGTGCTCCTGCTCATGAATCCTGAAAGCTGCTCCAGAAAAGCAGAGGTTTTGTGTGTGGAGGGAAGAGATGAATTAAAATATTCTATCCCCTCCTGAACACAGAGAGAGAGAGTCCTTATGTTTAGATGATCTCATTCAGTGGGTGTCTAAAGACTGAGTGAATGATGTGCAGTGTGCTGGGGTTTTCAGTACATGTGGCATGGGAGTGGGCTTTTTTGCTTTCCTGAAGGGATGGAGGAGATTTTGGTCCATCTGGGGTTTCTCCAAGTTTGGGATTTGATTTGCAAGCTACATTGTGCAGACTGGCAACCAGGCAGTTGTCACCCGTGTCCCTCCTTTTAGATGTTACAGCTCCATTGCCCACCTCTAGCTCTCATTTTCCTGAAAACCAATGGCAATTTCAGTGCCCTCTTTGGGACTCCTATGGGACTGCTCCTGGTGTGACACATTCAGTGATCGGATCATAAAAGGCAAGTCTAGAACATGCAAGGAAGGGACAAAGCAAGGATCTTGGCAGCTCACCAGCCTCGCTATCTTTCTTGGCTGAGGCTTGCAAGCATCAAGTTGCACTCCTGTGTGGAGGAACAGTGGTTTAATGTTTGATAGCGATCAGATCAGGAGGAGAGCAGAGCACCAGGCATCCGACAGGTTGTCAAACCTGTCACTTCCCAGCCTTTTCTTCCCCTTGACAAGGTTAGCCACTGACTGACAAGGGTACACTTTGCCAGGATGGCAACAGAGCCTTTAGAAGGAGGAAAAATGCTTTCAAAAATGAGTTCGGCTGCTTTCCACGTATTGTAACGTGTCTGCGCAAAGCTGTAATCTCAGATGTCTTTGCAATGACTTTGAGTCTTTTCCTTTCTCCACTTCCCTGTTACTGGAACAACAAACACACGCAGCACCTTCTCCACAGGCTGCAGTCGCTTGTTGGGTGAGAGGTGGATGGGCTTGTGAGCAAGATTGCAGGCCCTTAAGCATCCCTTATGATGGCTCCTGGTGTGGGATGGACACCTGCAGTGTGAGGACTGGGTGCACCCAGCCATACAAATACGTCTTTGGTGATATTGGTATTGCAGATAAGGACACTTCGGGAAGCGATTAATTTCTTGTCTGAACTGAAGAGGTTTCTGTCTTGATCTCTTCCTCCCCTAACCCACCCTTGCCTCTTTTCTTTTTTTCAGGGTATTGAAGGGGTGAAAGTGCCACAGTCTGCCCATCTATTCATTGTGCAGTGTTGACTGCTGTGTTGTTAAAACCAGTGCTAGCTAAATATTTTTTTTTTAAATGCACATTCAATACTCCCTCACCCACAAGTGCCTGCGCATTTTTGCAAGGCACCTTGGCTCTAGGATTTCGTAAAGCAGACCAGTATACATTTTGTTGCACACTTTCCCCTGCTGTGTACACATAATCATACATAAATGCATGTGCCCTCAATGTTTTCTGCAAAAGGAAATTCTCTTCCCAAACTGTGGCCAACCTCAGTCACATTAATATTAAGACTATAGGTTTAAAAAACCTTAGTGGAATCTGCATTCGCTGTAGGAGTGGAAGGTTGTTTGTTAATCCTTTTCCCATGACACACTTTATACTACCTTGGATCTGGTATAGTTTTTGCACTGTCGAATCAAAATCATAAAGATGATCGTCATAAGGCATAAAAAAGTTAGCATGCTCTTATCTATTTTAATTTTGTTTGAATGATGCCATCTGCTTTTCTGAATATGGCAGGTAGTTGAAGGAGGAGAATGTACCAGTTGGGAACTGCAGAAACAAAACAGTAGTGTATTTCTTACGGCTGATGGATTGTTATTTTATCTTTTTTTTTTTTTTTTTTTAGCATGCTCGGTCATGAGTGAGAAAGCAAAAATCAATGTTAGGGAGAAACAAAGAAGAAAAATTGAATTATCAAATTAGTTTGGGTAAAGGTCACAGGTGAAGAACTTAAAAAGTGAATGTTAAGTGAGAAAGCCATGCATTTCTGTAGGTCCTTTGTACAGAGTTCATTCAACAGCCTTTCAGAGTTCCGAGCTCTAATTGCAGTGCTGGTTTCCTCTAAATACCAAATTGCCAGATAATAGTAGCCAGAAAGAGGTAGATATGTGTGTGCTTTTGCAAGGTAGGTTAGCTGCACAAATTTTCCTTTTGGGAAGAAGTTATGCTTGCACCCTCTTTGTCGGTTCCTTGGGAGGGTGAAGGCTGCTCACCTGTCCCTCTGCTGTGGGAAATGCCACTGGGATGTTTTTTATCCCACAAGTGAGGATGTACTTGCTGTGATCTCAGCTGTGAGAGAGATCCCAGCCTTTGCAGATGCATGTGTTCCCTCACCTGCATGGGGCAATGGTTTGGGATTAGGCCTGAAATGCAAGACTTTCAATGAACGCGATTATTTTTCTGCTGAAGTATTATGACAACAGAGTGGGTGTATTATGTAGAAAGCTGCATATCTGGAGTACTTGCTGCTATTTGCCATCAGATCCAGAAAGGTATAAACTGCTTTTTTTTTTTGGTTGTGGCTTTTTTTATTAGAAAGGCAAGAAGCAGCTGCTTAGCTGAATGTTGGTGCGCAAGTTGGTTGTTTGATATTCATGATGTTGCTCTAAGCATCTGTTGACAGGTGGGGGAGAGTTCTTGGTGAGCAGGCTCCTGGCTTTATTGCCTACCTTGTATAACTGCTGCTTGGAAGGCTGACAAGTTAGCAGAAAACCACTACTTTGTGCTCTGCAGAAATCTGTTGTTATGGGTGGATGTGGACCGAGCCAAGCAGGTAAGAAAAACATTAAATAAAAGTCCTAGACATGAGAATGAAGAGCTGAAGCTGAGCTGTTGTCATGCTGATGCTGCACAGGAGCATGTTAAAAGTGGTGAGATATGGCAGTTGCTTCACTGGATTTAGCTTCCATGTCATGTTGGGAATTAAGTTTAACTCTGGAAGACGGTACTTGTCTGATGAAACTGGTATTAGAGCCCAGCCAAGTGAAATAATCAGCTTTGGAGACTGAGAGGATATAGGGCTCTGGAAGGTATTTGCCGTGAAGTTGGGTAACTTCTTTGTGGGTGTAGAAAGCACGACCGTTTAAGTGAGGTTCATGGTGTCTCGGTACTTCTCAACTAGAAGCTTCCCATGTTCTTGATGACTAAATGATCTAAAAGACTTCAGTTGGAAAAAGAAAAAAAAAAAAGCTCATCTTTTGACACAATGCTGTATGCCTACTATATTCTTCAGGATGTATGACCTGCACAAATATCAGAGGTCCATACAGTTGCTTTAAGGTCACTTGAATAACCCTGTAGAATAATATGCTGGCATTGCCTTTGACAGCCTGGACATTTACTTACTGAAGCCAGGCTTCAGAGCCACTGTGTCTTGGTAGCAAAGACTGTAATAAAATTGTTCGGTTCAAAACAGACCATTCTTCATTTTGACTCGTAATCAATAATGGTCTGTGGCTGGTGTCGCCTCGGACTCTGTCTCACAGGGACTTAGTGTACAGTCAAGTCCTCTATGCTAATCTGTGTCTATAAATAAAGATCCATCTCTGTGAAGACTTCTGCATCCTTCTTAGGCTGGTGGAGAGCTAGGGGCTGAGAGGGGAGCCCTTTTTGTTTAGGGGCTTGATAGACTTTGATTAATTTGGATTCTGGATTTGCTTTTTCCTGAAGAGATACAGGATTTAGTATATTTAGCTGGACAAGTGGTATGTTTGCCACGCCTTTGCCAAATATCTTTGCGTTCCTCGAGGCTGAATAAAACAACAGCCACAGTATTTCTCGCAAATGAGCATGAAAGACAGGTTGTGGCCAACCCATCTTGTGTGTGGTGGAGTTACAGTGTGTGTGGGACTTGTCTTCATGACCGGGGCCCCCAAGTCGGTTGAGCCAACTGCCCATCTTTGGGCCAGCTCTTGGTGGGTGCACAGGGATAGGTTGGGGAGCAGGGCAAGCCTGCGGCAGTGCTTCCCTTACCCCTCTGCTTGACAGAACTATGTGTCACGGTGGTACCCTGCTGCATTCCAGTGAGATGCTGGTTGGAGATGAGGATTTATTTAGGGATGTGGCTAAGTGTGGCTAAGTGTCACAGGAGTCTGGCTGGTTCCTCGTGTCCCCATTTAGCAGCGGAGATGATGGGAGGGAGCTGTGGGCAGAGCATCCTGATTGAAACGTGAGGCTCGTGTGGGATCTGCTGATTTACAACTTGCTTCTGCTCTGCTAGAGTAGTGGGATTTTTTTTAAAGATGCCTGCAAAGGCATCTTTATATGGGTGTCTCAGGGAGAGGCTGGTGGCGTGGTGGGAGGATATTGAGTTGCTTTGAGCTTCTGTAGGATGCAGTGTCTGTTGAGCAGGCAAGTCTCTATTTATATGCATGGCCGATGGTGGGTGTGTGAAAGCTCTCGGGCTTTTGCGCGAGCTATTGTCTGCGCTGATGTGAAACAGCCAGATGGATGCTGGGGACGTCAGAAATGCTTTGCGTTCCCAAACCAGGGTTGTACATAATATCTGATATATTTGCTATCCTGTTACCAACTCTTGCCATAGCACGTGCAGGATGCAACGTAGCTGCAGCAGAGTACCCACCTTTAATGCCACGGTACCTGCCAGAGAGGCACGGCCACAATGAGCAGTAGGAAAAGGGACACGCGGCTGTGGTGTGGGGTTATTCCTGAAGCCGTGCTCCCTCGTGGGCTTGGAGGGGGTTTAGGCACAGCCCAGCAAGGGGAAACGCCACATGCCAGGGAGGGAGCAGGATGGCGGTGCATGGCTGAGCTCCCAAAGAATGGGGGGAGCGCGTTGGTGGCTGCTTCTGGATGATGATAAATATGAAATAGGAGCAGGAGAAAATGGATCTAACTCAGTGTCTACCCACGCTGTTTCAGACCATGGCTTAAAGAGCATTTCTCTCCATCAGCTGAAGCTGCTACTGCTCCACTGCTGTGTGGTGAACCAGGCTGGGGAGTCAACGCGGGGTAAAAATAACCAAGCTGAGAAAGAGAGTGCAGCTATGGCACGCTACATCTCCGAGAGAAATACTCACCAAAATGTGCCCACAGGGGCAAAGCAAGAACATCGCATTTTTTGAGACTTAGATGGCATGCTGAAACCAACCAAGAGCAGTTTTTCTGTTTTTACACTGTTGTTTTTGCTGCTGTTTGAATGCTTCTTCCTTTATATGAAGTGTCTTATGCTGTGGGGGAGGCTTAAGACTGGTATGTTGAGGTGTCCTGGCTCTGCATGGTTATCTTACAATGTGGGGTGATGCTCCAGAACGTGTAGCTTTGGGATCTTTCTTCCTTTGGCTATCAGCTTCCACGCTTAAATTCCATAGCTGGCAGTAAATGCTGCCAAAATGTCATGTAGATGAAGCAGCTTCATAAGAGCTTTAGTGCCACAACCTTTCCCAGCCCCTGCAATTACATTTTAATTCAATATTTCATTGGAGTTTTCAAATAATTTTAAATTAATAGGAACCAGATTGTAGGGGGAAGAGCTGGCATCGTCCTCTGTTTGCTTACAGAGTCTTCTGCGCTGCAGATACCCGGTCGATACACACAGCTGGGAAACCAGGTTTTCTCCAAGGACAGTTGAACGATTCCTGTTACCAGCGAGAAACCAGAGCCCACCCAGAGCTTAACTGCTGAAACAGGTTCCAGGAAGGGAGCTGCAAGGAAGGGGGGGTGTTACACATTGCGGGGGGGTAGGTGTGAGGAGGGAAGGCACAGAGAAAGGCACTATTTTAGTTCCCTCCTTAGTTTAGGAGTGTTATTAACAAGCGGCAAAGCAGTTGCACAAGAAGTCCTCTGTTGTGGTGCCTGGCTCTGGGCTTCTGAGTTTATGAATTGTGAGCAGGCATGCAGCGGTGTCGGGGGGGGACTGCTTGATTTTGGGTGCTGATCGTGCTTCTGTCTTGGTAGGCATGAGGTCTGCGGTTTGTTCTGCGTTTGGAGAAATCCTTGCAAGCGCATCCACGGGGAGCTTGGGCACCTTCCCCTCGCCCCTCGTCCACCACACTTGCAGTTTTGGCCTGGCTCTGGCTGGCCGTGACATCTCTAGCTAAGCTGTTTACTTGCCACAGGGGCTGAGTTACCCTCCCTGATGCCAGGGCTGAGGGATTTGCTGCCAGGGGCTGGCTGGGAGCTGTGCATGGCTTGAGGCTGGGTTGCTGGCTTCCCAGGCAATCCTTGAGCAAAGGGCATTAAAAAGGATGGCAAAAATCCCACCAATTCCTCCAGAGTCAGGATTTCACCCTTTTCGCTTAAAAACAATAAGGCGAGGAAAGTACAGCAACGATGGGCTAGCGATGGGCAGGCTTGCGTCAGACCTCTTAAAAGTGTTAGGCTTGATTGATTTAAACCACTGGGTTTAGTCACAGTTTAGATCAGCAAGCAACAGCCTTCATTTAAATAATTGACTTGAATAAATGCAAAAAACCAAGATTCAAGTGACTCTCATGGGCTGGTAGCCACTCTTCCTCAGTATATTGTATGGCTATGTTGCATCCGATTTGGTGTTCCTTCTTAGTCAGGAAAAAATCCGGTGTCTGTGCTTACATGTTTAATCAGTTTTGTAGATTTATACGTGTTAGGATTTGTGGCATTCTTGATATATTAATTACTGTTGTTTTGCTTGTGATTTTGTCTCAGACTCTCTTTGGAAAGAAAGTGGAATTCAATTACTGTGCACAAAAATAGCATTTGCAGAGCTCGACTAAAATACAATTGTCTGAAGCATATCAGATGCATGCAAGAAATACTGAAATGCCCTTTGCATTAGGGCTACTCTTCTAATGGGGAAGCTTAGAATGTGAAAAATTTGGAGTGATTGCCAGTTTGTACCATGCTGCTAAAAATCTGAGGATTAGTAGATCTCGTTGTTTCTTCAAAAGCAAGAAAACCCAAGCAAGTTCCCCACTTTATCTGATTCCAGTTAGTTTTTCCAAGTCTGAGAGGATGAAGCTGTTTGAAAGCCTGGGACTAGGGCGGTACCTTCTTGCAGGGTGGATTTGCTGAGCTCCTACATGCCGAAGTCACCTTCTTAGTCCAGTTAAGTGGCTTGAATGCTGTCAATCTTTGTCACCAAACCTTTTATAAATTCTCTTTAAAACAAAGGCTAAAATCCCATTTCTGGTAAAAAATAATAAATGTAAGTATTTGGGATCTTCAGCTGATGGTGGGAGAGTAAGAAAATGTATTTATGATGTGGTTTGAGAATAATATTTCTTGTTGGGGAAAAAAAAATAGCGCTGCAGATTCCCGACACAAATTACTGCTTCAAATTCTGGGCTTTGTCTTGCAGCTGTATTGCTTTCAAGCGGGAGTCCCAGTGAAAAAATTGTTGCCCAGATGTAAGTGCAGGCTTTGAGCCACTGAAAGTATTTCTAATAAATTCACTTTTCAGGCAGCTGAGGGAAAAGCAAGCTTCTGTTAATAAGAATCTTTGTTATCTTGGAAAGTCAGTTATGAATGGAGAAACTGTAGCATCATCAAAATGTGTAAAAATAAATAAACTGCGTTTTGAGCATTTACTAAGGAAAAGATGACAAGACAACAAACCAATGTTCTTTAAGACCTCAAGATAGGAACTCTGATCATGAGAGTGAAGAATTGGCCATCTCTGGGTTGCTGTGGTTTCTGAAACAGGAGGGAAATGCATTAACTTCATTCAAAAGGGATAAAATTGTTTTTTCGTCCTATGTATAAGCAGTTTCATTAACTTTTCATGATCAGTAGATTGTGAAAAAGAAACAATAACTGTGTGACAGACTTCTTTGAGGTCAGAAATTTTGTAATGTTAGTGGGAATAAAAAGACTATGGTTCTTTGTTGGCGTGGCTTGACATAAATTAAGCCTGACATTGCCAATAGTATTTAAAAAATTGGTAATGCGGTTAGTGATTTAATGCTGACTTTACATAGAAACGTTCTTAATATTTAATCAAGTTAAACAGAGCTTCAGTCATTTTTCCTTCATGGCTTAATTTTCCAAGCCAGCGTGGACACTTTGGAGATGGTGGTGGTGTGAGACCTTGCAAAGCTGCTGTGGCACATGCCAGCACAGTGCAAGCTGGTCACAGCCTGTCCCCAGGTCTGAAAGGGCACCTCTGGCTCTCTAGAGCAGTGAAGTCCTGGTCCTGCTGGGATTTGGTTGAGCAAATTTGATCTTTGATTGCCACCACCATTAGAAAAGCCCCATGGGGTCACAGTAACAGTCTGGCCCTTTGTGTCTCTGCTCTGCCCTGTCAGTCCTTTTGGCTGCTCCTGCCTGGATGCTTTCTACCTCAATGGTACCTTTGTGGTACCTTTATTTGCACTGAAGCTCATCCACTCCCTTTTTTTTTTTCCCCTCTCATTCACTCCATTTTTAAGGTCTCTCATCACTACTCAAATCAGCAAGAGAGATGTTTTGAATCAATCGTTTCAAACTTCCCAAGCTGGATTGACTGTTTTTTTTTAACTAGTTCACTTTTATCAGTGGATAGGAGTGTTAAAACGTGCTGTTTACAGTTGTTAGCGTTCCTGCTCTAAATTTGTTGTCACACTTGCTGAACAGACAGGCACACTCCGAGCTAATGATGTGGCTTAGCACACGTCCATCTGCATGTATTTTTGTCGGGAACGGCTCATGTTTACTACAAACTCCTTTTCTTGGACGGGCACCAAGTTGCATTTGCGCAGGGGTTGGAATTTAATTAATAGAGAAAAGTGGGCTTAATTTTTTTTATTAATGAAAGGTCTTAAGTGTGCTAGATGCCTTAAAAATGTGTGTAAACATTATTTTCTGCTGATTTACTAAGCAAAGGAAAGATGGGATCAAATGGGTAACTGGAGTCACTTTTCAAGGGAGATGGGTGCCAAGGCCTATTTGTTACAGCTACGTGAGGACTGTAAAGTACTCCTCTGCAGTTGGTACCAGTGGGAGTTGGGTGGTTGACTGATTTTAGGATGCTTGTAAAAATCCACTGAGCTCCTGTTGACACTGTTTGGATCCAAGAGAGCTTTTAATGTTTCCATGGTTCATGCCCGGTGCCCAAAACAGCTGGCCCTGGGCTGCAGTGCTGCAGAGCTTGCGTGTTTGATGGCTTTTCTGTAGCTGTGGTCCAGCTCTCTGCTTGAAGGGATGGAGACCGGGGCCCTCCAATGGTTTTCTTGCCATCTGCTACACAAAATACATGTGCTTGCTGGTTAGGCAGCAGATTTTAAAACCTAACCTACTATTAGTGGCTAAAAAGTTCCCCATTAGGAATCTGATTTGTCGGTGGGTTTTCACACTTTGACATGAAACAAAATTTAAACTTTCTTTTCTTCCCGGAGCTGCGGCTGGCAGTGGCCCCAGGGTAACTGCTGTCTAAATGGATGCTTGACTACATGGTGCAAAAAAGCTGCATTTTCAAGTTGAAGGCTCCCAGGCGCTGGGGTAGATTTCCCTGGGATCCACGTGCTCGGTGTGTTTGCATCCGTTCACGATCGCGCAACAGGACGTAGATGAGAAGAAAGCTGGAGTGGAGCATCAGATGCTTTAATATCCTACCTCTGACTGAAACAACCTCCCTGTGTGGAAGATAATAAACATTTCTCGTCTCTTAAGGGAAAATCATGCACAGACAGAGACAAGCACATATAAATAATTTACAAAGCTGTAATACACTGTAAATAACAAGCCTACTGAATAATGAATTAACCCAACTGCTGATTCATAGGTAAATATCTCTTGTAAAGCAGAATTTTTATAGATTTTTACAGCTTAGTTAATATCCCCTCGTATTTTATTAAGGCTATTCAGGTGAAGTATTCTGGTAATAATATGTGTATCTTTGGAAGAGAGACGGGGTGTTTGCGGGCTGCCGTGCTGGCGGCAAGCCTGTTGTCCCTCTGTACCGAGGAAGCAGAGCCTTGCTGAGCCTGGGCAAGCTCTGGCTTTTGTTAGTCAGGCTTTTCTTTCCCTCTCAAGCAGGCACAGAGATTAAGCAGGAAGAATTTTGATGTGGCCAAAGAACTGGAGAGCTACAGGGAGGAAGGAGTCTCTGAGCATCTTTTTTTTTTTTTTTTTTTTTTTACTTTTTTCCAAGATTCTGGTAATAAATAATGCATTCACTCTGCTTTGGCTGTCCTCTAGACGTGGTGAGATTTCTCCATGCCTTCGAGGACGGGGAGGCGGCAAAGCTGCTGGGTCAGGATTGCCACACACCAGTTCCTGAGCCCCTCTGTGAACACCATATCCTTCCTGGCCGTAACAACCGCGTGTCCTTAGCCCCTCTCATCAGCCACTCAGAAAGAAACCAAACATGACATTTGCTTCCTTGATGCTGTTTCATCCCCCTTTTGCCCTTCTTCCCCAGACAAGCCTTAAGAAATAAAAACAGTTGCTAAGCTACCAGATAGGGAACTTTGCAGCATTTTATTGCAGTCCGGTATTAATGCGGCTTTCTGAGCACCGGGCAAGTGGGAAGGGCTCTCTCGTAGCTTGAATTGTTTGTCAGTTAAAGTGTTGTACTTCTAATGCAGATGATATTGAACGTGTCAGTTTGATTTATGCCCAAATATATGGGGCTTTTTTCCCCTCCCCTTCCTCTTTAATGTAGGCTGGTGGAAAAAGGTATTATCTGCTTTCTTTTTCATCTGTTTTGGGGCATGTCACTTGTCAAACATGTTGCTGCTTTGTTTTATTTCTGATAGCTTAAATAATTGCTTTCATAAAAGTTAACTAGATTTCTTTCATCTGGAAGTACATTAGTTGTAAATTGCGTTTTCTGTTAAAGTGTAGATGTCAACACTGATATTTTTCACTGGCAACGTACAGTGCTGCCATTGAAGGTATCTGTGGCAAAGGTGCATCTTTAGGGTTGAAGAAAATACTTTATGAATGAGAATTATTCCAGGATGATGTGCATGGGGTGCCCGCTGTGCTAATCGGGTGATTTTGGTGTGTTTTCTTGTAAAGAAGTGGACATTTTGCTCAATGTGCAAGGCTTTCATATAAAATAAGTTCCACACCTGTTTCCACACCTGAGGTGGGATGTGCCAGCATGAACGTGTTTTCTCTCCTTGAATGCTCTGTCTTCAATTCTGGCCTGCCTTAAGCACCTTACCCTATCAGAGGACAGTAGATCCTGAGATATTCATTGCAAAAGAGGACGCTGCTGCCCGTTCTCTTCTAGGTAGCTCAGGATGGGAGTATACCCGAGTTTAAACCTGTTTTCCATGAGCGTAGCTCTTCCGTGTAGAGTTTCTTTATATATCGTGTTAAAAAACAACCAGTGCCACTAGTGACACGTTTTATATAGGTTGCAATGAAAGTAAATCTGAAATAGCACAATATTCTGGGTTCCTGTTTCCTTTGCCTGTCAAAATACCCCATGAAATCCTTGCCACTGCTCGACGATGTATTTAATTAAGCGAGCCATAAGTTCAGCATGCCGCGTGGATGACTTTGCAATGCGCTCGATGCCACTGTTACCAACAGGGAAGTGCAGTAACATTTCTCTGTGCCTGGGGAACAAGGGGAAATGCTAATTGATCACACATCTGGCTCTCCTTGCACACTGCATAGCTCTGTGTAGCGTTGGACCCCAATTAATTCAGAGAGTTGGTGAACGCACATCTTTTCACTTGTTGCCCTTCTGCCAGGAATAAGCTACTGGATTTTTACGCTCAAAATGTCTTTTAAAAAGTCCCACCAAATTACTAGGAATGTAACTTGGGCTTGAAAGGAGGAGGGTATAGTCAGGCTCAGGGCAAAGTGTAGATTTTTTTTGTGTTAAAGATGTTTCTGCAGTCTGGCTGGCTGGAGAATTTCAGTGTAGCTCATTGAAGCTTCAAGGCATAGCAGTGCAAGTAATTTACAATGCAAAATGCTATTTTTTTCCTGTTTTAAAGATTAACAGAGCCTAATTTGAAGGCAAGAAAAGTGTGTGAAATTAGTTCTCTAACATTTGTAGCTTGTTAATACTTAAATTCTTCTTGATTAAGAGAATATAAAAATGCTTCTGTAGTACTCTGTTGTGGGGTTTTTTTTTGTCCATGAAGCATTTTCCTTTATTCTTTCCATTCTATGTAGAGGAATTTCGTGGGGACTGAGCAAAACTTTCTGTTGTAAGGAAAAGAGAAGGAAGAACCACTATGAAGACTTCCAAGACTTGCGGGGGGGGGGGGGGGTACGGAAGAGCAAAAAACTATTTGGTGAAAGTCTTTCAACATTTTTATTTTTATAAAACAAAAATTTAAATTAGGGATATTTATAGTTCCAAATAAAGCTTGTATTTGTAAAGATTAATGTGCCGAGAGCTCAGCTGGGGTCTGACTTTTTAGCCTGCCAGGCACTGTGCTGCAAGCACCAGCGTGCAATGCTGCCGGGGAGAAGCTGCCGGCTGCCCCTCACTCCCTCTGGCTGTGGGACAGTGTTCCTGCAGAGGTGGAAAAATGGAAATGATAAAGACCAAGTCATTAGTGGAAAATCCTATTTAAAACTTTTGTTCCCACCGCTCTCTATTTACTCACTATCTTCTATCTGAGCAAAAAATAGTCTTCCGTTTTCTGATGAAAGCATTAGACTGTGAGCAACTTCTCTGGTGTAATCTCTTCTATGTAAAGCCTTTGAGACCTGTTGCCTTCTGCCCCAGGGGGAATGTTCATGGTGGTTCCCTCTGTATGGTGGCTGCAGGTCGGACTGAGAGATACCCCAGCAAATACTGCAGGAAAGCAAGACCTGCTGGTGCCTCTGCCCAGTCCAGCCTTCAAAGCGGGAGAAAGCTAGTCTTGTCCCACTGTCCTTGTTTTTTTTTTATAAGGACTCAGGTTTGATGCTGGAGCATCAGTGTGCAAAGTAATCTGGATTTCATGTCTGAGGGGAGTGAAGCTTTTTTTCATAGTAAGCAGCCTGAAGGACAGATTACAACCATTCTTCTTCCACCCCTCCCACAGTGTTGCTGAGCATCTCTTAAAGCCATCTCTTTGTCATCTGCTATGCAGCTAAAATAAGAAAAGATAATAGATCTGCTCACAGGTTAATTGTTTTTTTACATCTAACCATTGTCAGCTTAAGCCTCTATTACTTACCGAGACTTCTCTTGACATCTGAACGTCCTGTCCCTCCCAGGACTGTGGTGGTTCCTCTCTGCGTGGGTGACACCCCATGGTGAGCAGCAGTGACCGCTGTATCGCCAGCAGCAGGGCTGAGCTTTAGAGATGCACACAAAAGAGAACATGCGCTGCCTGGAAAACTGATGGTGGACGATGAGCGTATGATCAAAACCTGCAAAACCATGTGTGGCTTGGAGGGACCAAACAGGGGACGACTGTTTGCTGTCTCTCATGGAACAAGGGCCAGCAGGCATCAACTTCAAACAACCTGTGGGAAGTGGTTCCTGATTACTCCTCATCACTGTGGATGCTCAAAGTTTGTATCAGCTCAAAGACTGGACAAATTCACCTTAGGATGCTGGGCTAGAGAGATCTTTGGCCTAAGCAAGTGTCACAGTCCTTATGTTTTAAAGAGGCCTCACTCTCTTGGTGCTGAAACCAGCCGTGCTCTTCCCTGAATCCTGCTTTGAGAGAGGTACCTTCAATGATGTGCAGCTTCCTGGGCAAACTCAGGCATGCCACAAGGTGCAATTGTGGTGTTTCAGCAATGCTCTGCAGTCGTGGTGGGATCTCTTCAACGCTTGGTCTGTCCCTGGGGTGTCCATCCCAAAAAGAATTCATTGAGGATGCTGGTGCCAGATTCAACAGTATGGTGCAGGGCTCTCGCACAGTGCTTTTTGTCCAGAGTTCCAGTAGTTCTGTCCTAGAAAAGCGCATACCAAAATCTTGTGCCAGGAGGAATGTAAGTTCAGAGACTTGCTGTGGCTTGAACCAGATTCATGGCAGAGTCAGACTGTCATCATAACCTACCAGTTTGATTCCCCTTCAAGTATACTGGAGCTGAATGCCTTATAAGAAAAATCTGTAATAACTGGTATTGCTGCTGGATGAAAGGTTAAGAAACAAGGAGAGACTGTTGGCTAAAACTGAAAGTGTTAGCAATTGAGAGGTACATTTGGGTGGGAAAGGCTAAGCATTGCCCTAGGCTTAAACATCAACAGGTCAGCAAGTCAAGTGGTCTCACAAGATCCTTCAGCCCTATCTTCTCTGATTTTCTGCTAGAGGTGGCTTCTACCTTTAATGAGATGCTTTCTCCCTGGGTGATCTCGGCCCTAGATGCATTTCTATACTGCATGCTCTTGCCCTCTGAAGGTGATAAACCAACAGAAGTTACCTGTCAAGACCCTTGGCAGCCAGAAGTAAAGATGAAAGGGATGAAGAGAGACAAGGTCTTTCCTGTGAGGCTTCAGACGCTTTTCAGCACCACGTGCTCGGAAATCTCCATTCTGATACCAGTTCACCCAGTGTAAATGAGATGCTTCACACGCATTTCGCTCTTTGTGCACCAAAGATGGACTATGGACTAAAAATGTGGCTATAGTGTCACTGGGCCTGGTTATAGGTGGGTATGTGCAAAAGCTGTTGCAGCTCTTTGGTGTCACTAGAGAATGGGCATGGGAGGACAAGCTGTTGTAGGGACAGGTATGAATGCAGGGCACTTAGGTGCACGTTGCTGGCCTTGGAGCCTCTTTTCAAAATGAGTCAAAAGTATCCCAGTCCTTTGGTTGAGTAACGTTTCTGTAGAAAACTGGATTTGGCCCCTGGCATTGTGCTGTCTCCTGCTTCCTAGCTACCCTTGTTGATGAAGTCATGTGTTCTGTGCTGTTTCCCTTTGAGCTCTTGAGTCTTGAACCATCACCTACCCATCTGAACCAAGGCAGAGGGACACCTCTCCTCTGCTGTGGGACTCACCACCCCAGCCATCTGCTGCCCAGTAATGGCTTTAGTCCAATACTGCTTCTTCTGTGTTAAATGAAAAAAGTAGCCTCCATTGCTTTGTTGGCCGTTATCATGACAAACGGTGAGTTTTCATCTCTGTACTTGTGGGTTCCATTTAGACTCTTTGCCAGGGTCTCACAGGCAAATACTTTGCTGAAGTGTCAGAAATCAGTGGCATAAGGTCTTTCTGCTTCAATACCCTACCATTTCTCCTACAAAAGGGGGTGTGTGGGATGAAAGGGAAGAAGGAGAGAGCGAGCACATCTCTTCCTATCACCTCTCCTTGACTCTGACTCTAGAGCTCAACGGTCCCTTTCTTGACATCTTGGGATAATGAAGAACCATGTTGGGAAGCAGCCTGATGCACAGATGTGCTGATAGATGTGACAGTCGATAGGAACCCCCTACATCAGCTTTCCAACATGGACTTTGTTAAATTTAAACTTGTTTAATGACCTTAAATTACAACTGACTTTAGAAGGATTAATGTGTTGTCTGGAGCCTTCTCAGCAGAGTTGTTTATCTGCAGGGAAGCAGACACATCATCTGCTAGCAAGGCTCCAAACCTGAAGCTAAATGCTTATGGGCAGTGTATTGCTGTGGGGATGAGCTGGCCAGAAATATGTTTTGGCTAGGAATTGAGGAGCTTGAAATGCTCATTAGAGCAAGAGGTTGTTCACAGCCTCCTGGGGAAGACAAATCCTGATTATTTCCAGGCTAGAGCTTGCTTAGTCTTAGGAGTGGGGTTGAAGCCATGCAGCTGCCTGGGAGAGAGAGCTCAACATATGGGGATGTTTCCAGGCTGGTGTCCGTGCCTTGCTACAGCACCCCTGGGCAGAACGAGATTCAGAAACAGTTCTTAAAGGGCAGTGAAGGAACTGCCGTTGGCCCAAACCTTGCAGACTTCCTTGGTGCCAGGCTCTTCTTCAGGTGAGGTAAAAGTGCATGCCAGGTGATTTTTGATTATGGCATGGTATAGATGACAAGCCACCATCTGATATGTCTCCTGTTTCCCTGGGGAGGCATTTCCCCCTCGTGCTGCTTCATGCCCTACTGCAGCAGGGCTAGGATTGTCGTATTGCTGTGCACACTTTCGATGGCAGAGGAGACGAGTAGAATGAGGGTTTGCACGTGTAGTATGTACACCTCTATATGCTCAATTTACCAGAATTTGAGGAGGTTATGTTGACCCCTGTGTTTCTACAAGATGGTTCCTTTTGGACTGATCACTCCCCATAGGTGACCTTGGCTCCTCTTCCAAGCTCATCAGATACTTCTGGCCATGCTCTCTTTGGAAAACCTATAGTTGCATGTGCAGGCCAAGTACTGCGTCACCTCTTACGAGTGTGGCATTGCTCCTGGTGACCTCAGCCAGAGCAGTGCGGTAACATCTGCTAGAGTATCTGGGTTTGGACAGAGGAACACTCTAGCCCCAAATTATTTTCCTGGAGATCTCCCCTAAAGCACTTTTAATATTCTGTAGTATATTGCTTTATTGCTCTTGGATGAGTACTCATCTTGCAATGTTTCCTGTCTGAAAAACCTTCAGTTGTGTATCATTGCTTGGTTTTGGATGCTACTGAGGGCGAGCGCGGGAGGCAGCCCCAGCCAAGGGTGCTGCAGGGCTGTGGGTGCTGTGCTGCCCAGGCGCCTTGTAGGGGGAGCAAGGGGCTGCCTGGGTCCCTGCCTGCACCTCTGAAACCCTGCCAAGCCTCCTCTTACAAAGTGAAGCAGTGGGTGCAAGGGGAAGTTAAGCAGAAAACTCATTTGAATACCAAGATGAATCTGCTTTTGATTTTCATCATTTTTATAGTGAGTTGTAAGACTTCCAAAAATCCTCTTTTTATGTTGTTCGTGACTTTTTTCTCTAATTTGATACTCTGGGATGTTGTTTTACATTTCATTTTAGTCTCTAATCACAGAAAATTATAGCTGGCCGCACACGCTGGCTTTGCATTCTTGCATCTTGTTTATGTTCATTGGTACTAAGGGATAGCACTCACTGCGTCTGCCCAATTTATTTTTCTCTGCAGCAGCAGGAATTTCCAATACTCTGGAGCTTCATTACCATGTGCAGGAAACTAAATTCAAGGTTATCTTATTTGAACTTTATGACTTCTTGATGTACAATGTTTTATTTATTTATTTAAGGTTTATTAAACCTTTCAAAAAAGAAGACCTTTAGAAGAAGTGCATGATATGTAGCTTATTAAGAAAACTGAATTTAATTTTGAGATTTAAGGAGCTTGAATTATGAATGTCCCAAATATTTGATTTCTGCCCTGAGATATATGGAGCGGAGAGATGAGCTGTTGGAGCCAGTGCCTTGACTTCTGATGTCTGCAAGCCAGCAAAGCATGTTTTCAGAGAGGGATGAATGCATAGATTTTTTTCTAACAGTTCTCCTTGGTGGTTTTTTTGCTATCTTGTTTTAACGTTTGGGTTTTACCCCATGACCTTTCAAAATCTCCCTTTACTGATGACTAGAAGATAAGGATTTTCTCCCCCCGCCCCAGCTGATTAATAATCATTTTATGAGTCAATCTTACTGCAGGCTGATTTTAGCAGTTGGTTTGTTTATTAACTGAAAGACTATTTCTTAATTCCAAACACACCTATGGTGATCAGAAGAAAATCTCCAGATACTTTATAGGGCTTGCTTAACGGCAGCACCTGTTGGCTTATATTTTGAAACCTTTCCTTGGATAAAAATCCCTGTGAGGTGGTTTTCTGCTGTAATTACTTCTTGCCACAGGAGGTGGTCCTTTGACACTAAATCCACTCCCTGATCTAACTCACAGCATTAAAGGTCACGTCCTAGCCAACGTCTCCTAAAGCAGAAGAGCACTTTTTTGGATACGTGTAGTAAATGTAAGTCACATTAATTTTCAGTAGTGGCTGAAAGATTCTGCCCCACCCCCCGCCTCCCTTTTAGAAAGATGCAGTTTAGGAAAGCTTGATCTTTGCCTTATTCCAGTAAAAATGCCATTGGCTGCTGGGTTTCTGGACTTGCTCCCATGGTTTGTCTTGTCTTGCTGGCCTTGGTCATTCACCAGCATGGGTGGGTGAGAGAAGTGCTTGTGGGCTGCGAGGTCTCTGTGACCCAGTCTGCTTGGAAATCTGGGTCTGGGGGCCACAGAAAGTAGGGTTTTCTGCATTGCTGTTGCTTGAGAAGCACTTCTGGCTTCTCCCTGCCATCGTGCGCGTTCAGCATAAACTCACGCTTTACTCAAGAGGGCTGTTGTACATCGATGTCTCCTTTTCTTCTTCGTCATCTAACAAATAAATAACAACTTAAGCACCGCATAATGCTGCTTTCAGAAGAAGCCTCCACGCTTCTTCCTCCTCTGCGGGGAAAATACTGTCAAATGTTCTAATGAATTAGTTTATTTTGGTGCTTTGGAAAAGACGTGGGTGGTGGCTGTTGGGGGGGTTGTGCGGGTGTGAATGGGCGTCTTGTGAAGCTTGTCGAGATGGCAGCACGGAGACTGACGTCTCTGTGTTTGGACAGCAAGTGCTCTGTGGGCAGCGGTTGTGGAAATGCTCCCGCTCCCCTGCCAGGTCGTCCTGGGCTGGATGCACAGGCGGTTGGGAGGAGTTGGGGACAGATGGTCTAAGGGAAGTGGGGGATGAGCAGAGTGCTGGGACCATGAAGATGGAGTTTCAGATCCCGATCTGGACATATGGTTCCTGTTGAAGCTACTTGCATCAGGTCTGTCCTGGGGAGGGACAGATTTTATTTATGTCTGCGGTGTGCTGAGATTCCTCCTTATGTTACAATGCAGCCACAATTATTTATTTAAGGCACTCGTGCCCTTTGTGTGCCACATGGACCACACATCTCTAAATAGCGTATGGAAGCCTAAAGGGCAGCGTGGTTTCCCCTTTCCTTGTTTTATACTGGCATGACCTGTTGTGGAGTCTGCAGAGGAGGGGGCCGGCTGCTCTGCGGTGGGGACCTGCTGCCTGTGTCCAGCCCCAGGGTTCTTTGTGATGCTTCTTTGCGGGTTTGCAGGCTTTCGTGCATGGCATGCAGCAGGTCCTGTGCTTGCGTTACCTTGTGCAGCTTCCCATCAGTTACAGAAACCCTCAGCCTCTCTCTTCTGTAAGATAACCAGGCATTGATGAAGGATTAGTGAAGGATTTTAGTTTAGCACAAATAATTGGATTAAGCTGGAATTTGTTTCCCGTTAGTTTTAGATTAGCCAATATAAATAGATGGAGCTTGACTTTGGCCTGTTCAGCATGTGCAAGTGCTGCATGGAGCTGTTTCAGGGGCTGCCAGCCACCGCTGATCCATCAACTATCCGTTTCCTTATTT
>JAVKLA010000039.1:14924954-15023630 GCA_034782735.1 Sagittarius serpentarius | reverse complement strand
GGCTGCCAGCCACCGCTGATCCATCAACTATCGGTTTCCTTATTTGCCTGTGAAAATGGTGGGTGGTAAGAAATGTAGTTTAAATCTACAGACTTGAAAATATTACAGAACCTGAGTAAGACAAATATATATTATCATCAGTGATTAGTATGGAGAGAAAGAACCGATAGCTGATAGATCAGCGGTGGCTGGCAGCCCCTGAAACAGCTCCATCATCGTTCCTTGAGACATACAACCTCTAGGTGCTCTTTCTCTCCATACTAATCACTGGTGATAATACATATTTATCTTACTCAAATTCTGTAATATTTACATGTCTGTAGATTAAAACTACAAAGGAGAGGTGCCATGTCTGTTTCTGGCGTTAAGGATGTTGTAAAAAAATTTGCTGATGGAGGGGCTGCAAGGAGAGCTGGAGAAACGCTGGGTGTAAAGTAGTCATATCAACCTGACGTGCCCCAGGATGTCAGAAGCAGGAGGGGATTTCTCTGCTGTGTGAGCACAATCATCACCCTCAGACTTTACCAGACAGAAGCAGAGAGGCTTGTTTTATAGCCCAGGAGATACGGTGCATTCATTAGTGGTCTGTTCATGGCTATCTCATCTCTTTGCTGGAACCTTTCTTCTTCTAAAACTTAGCTTAAATCTCCTTGAAGGGAGATTTTTTTTGTAGTACCACTAGGCTGCTAATTTTTTCAAAGCGGCTTCAAAGCACTCCCTTGAACAGTCTTATTTGCAGTCAGCATTTGTCCTAGGGATGGATTTTTACAATGGGTGCTTTGTAAAACTATTTAGCGTGTGGAAGATCTTAGTTTTTTTATCTTTCTGATGCCCCACTTAATTTGATTTTTTTTCTCTTTCTTATCATTTCTGTTTAAGGGTTTGTGAACTGATCCCTTTATTTTCAGAAGAGAATACCAAATAAACAGTGATTAGCACGAAATATGACTCATGACTTCCTAAAGGATGTGCTTTAGAACTGGTAAACAGTTGTAATTGCTGTTAGATGAAAGTAGCAAATTGAATACATTCTCATAATAATTATAAAGAGAGAGATAGACTATTCTTGCTCTCAAATCTAATTGGGATTAGTATAATGTTCAGTTTTCCTTGTAGAGGATGATCTGTATAAAAGTTAAATGTAGTTGTAAATGTGTTCATAAAAGCTGGTTTTAAGTCGGTGAAAGAAACCTGCTTCTACACAGAGGCCAGGGAAGCGACTGTGGTGTGGTTTTTTCCTGAGGGCAAAGAATTGAATGTAATATTCTAAGGCCTGGAGACTATCTCATCTGGAGTGGTGTTAAAGCTTTGCTGGGATGGTGCCAAACTACTAACGTCTTTGTATACAGAAGACCCTTAAGTGTGAGCCTTTGAAAAGTCTTGAAAGCTCTTCCGTTTCTGCCAGAGTCATGTCTGAGAAAGGGTGGAAGGGGGGCATTTTTGCAATATCACTGATTTAAATCAGAAACCTTAAAAGAAATAATAATAAAGATAATACTTATGAGTAATTCATTACAGAAAACCTATACTTTTCTTAATGCAGCTGCATGCTATCTTGTAAATTATTGGTTCTTTTGAATCCAGTCAAATCTTAGAGAAAAGCCTAGGGTATCCATATGGTGTGGGCATGCATCCGTCAGCATCTCTGTGCCATGTCTGGAGGTCTATCAAAGAGGTCTACCAACGAGAAGTGTCAGGTCTGTTCGCACTTGTCCTTTAGATAGGACTGGCTTATGGCTTTTCAGAAAATGAGGGTCCGCTGGAGCTGTCAGATGTCCCCTCACTGACCTGTGCACTCTTTGCTTGTGCTAAGCCCTGGGGATGCTCCAGAGGGATGGCCCCCAGCATCCCAGCTGTGATGGGCTTCTTGTGTGTTGTTCAACTGAACTGACAGCCAAGAGGAGAAGGAGGAGGCTCTCTGCCAGCGTGCCGTGCCCCCTGTGCCAGCGTCCTATCCTCCCATGCTGTCCTCCATGCACACTTGTTCCAGCAAGTGTGCAGGTGTGCACGGAGGGACACAGGAGTACTTGCAGGGAGCTTTTCCTGCCCTTCACCATTTGTTATGTGACTAAAATGGCTTTCCAGCCGCAGGGGAGGTGGATTTCGGTTCACTTGGGTCGCCCAGCAGTAAATCACTGTGTCAGAGCCATGCAGGCAGCGGTGTGATCCATGCTGGTTGTTTCATCAAACAGCACAGGTAGGGAGCGGATGGCGGGGCTTTTCTTCTCAGATGCCCTGGCTGGGATGCCCCGTGCCACCCACGGGGGGAAATGCCATAGGTGCCCGTGGGTTGCTGCCTTCTCCTAGTGCTGGCAGCACCCAGCTTATTGCTTTGCGGTGCCAAGCAGTGGCCAGAGGCTCTGCAGTCAGCTTCTTAACAAGGAATTTATTTTAAAAGAGCCAGTTTTGTACCTAAACTTAGTACGCTTGGATGTCGTCCAAAACTCCGCGGCAATAATGCAGCAAATACAACTGGTTTAAATTACATTAAATATGCAGGTTGGCTCATGGTAGCTAAGCCCTTGCAGACAAAGAATAGGTGAAAACCACTAACTTGCACTGTGTGCATATATAGCATGGCTAATCATTTGCAAATAAACATCCAAGTGGGGAAAAAATAGTAAAACAAACCATCAAATTGCAATGTTATAGGAATGTGTTCTTGGCAAGAGCTCTAAACTGAAATCCTTACTCAAATCTGAGCTGTAAAATATACCAAAGGAAAAAAAAAAGATAAGCCTGTTTTAGTTAAACAAAAGCAATGGATTCAGCATTTGCTAGAGGCAGATTTTGAAGAGAAACTCAGGCTGAAACTAGCACAGGAATCCTAATTAGTGCATTTTCCTAACAATAGCATCATCTTTCCAAATGAACAGAGGCGTACAATTGAGGAATTTTTAGCAGAGTGATGTTTTGGTTTTGAGGCACAATTTGATGAATCTGCAGTTACAGTGTTCCCAAAAGTCTGTCCTGATGCGGTTCTTCCAGATTTCACCTTCTTAAGTACACATACGAACACTGATTCACCGAAGTGTTCAAAAATAACAGCAGTTGGGCTCAAAATGATAGCAGGCAGATGATACACATTTTTAAAGGTTAGTTGTGTCAAGGTACATAAGTTTTTTTTAAAAAAAACACCTCACAGCCATTGGTAATTTCTGTATGTGGCTATTAATAGTGGTTTTAATGTATATTTTCTTAAAAACATCAACAAAAACCCCACCACCAACCCCCAAAGAGACAACCCCCCAGCCCAGCTCAGTTAGACATTGACGAGCTTGAGTTGGATGCAGTCTTTTAAATTTATTTAAGCAGTCTGCAGCTTTGCTGTACCCTTTTTATGGTACTGAGATGGGGGTACTGCTTTTTAATTAAACAGTGACTCAAGGGGAAAATAGATGGATATGTTTCTAGGCCAGTTCAAACTGTATAAATGTCAGTATCTTGTACAGATGTAGGTATCTGTTATTTTCAGTCTCTACTATGGGTTATGCTGGCATTTATGGTTTTATAAATGTTTGCTGAGAGCTGATGGGTCAGGAGCAGAAGTTGTGCCAACAAAGGGATGCCAGCAGTAGGCAGAGGCTGAAGAGGAGGAGGTGGATGAAGCTTGCTCTAATACCAGGAAGACTCCTAGTTGCAGTCTGGGCTCTTGGTGGGGCTTTGGACCACCTCAGTACCAGCTGGACTGCAGTCTTCTGTAGTATCCTTGTAGCCAAACTGGGGAGATACGGACTGGATGGGTGGACTGCAAGCTGGGGGAAAAACTGGCTGGACCATCAGGTGCAAAGGAAAGTTGTTACAGGTTCGGTTTCAGAGTGGTGTTCCTTGGCGGTGGATACAGGGACCAGTGCTCTTTAGCACCTCCATGCTAATATGATGGAGATGTTTTGCATTTCCATGGTTATAGAGACTATGGAGGTGGAGTATGTTCTGTTCCTTTTGTACTGGAGATCCAATTGCTTTAATTACCTTTGTCAGCTTAGCTAACAGGTGCAGAGAGAATATTTTCTAGTTTGGATTTGTTTGTTTGAAGTTGAGAAGTTGTTTGGGAGCTGGGAAAAAAAGAGGGAATCGATAGCAGTGGTGATACATATTCCTCCTCCAGCCCCTTCTCACAGCCTTGTAGTAATAAAAATGAGCAGCAGAAGACCCGACCCCTGGCTCTGCAACCCAGGAGGTGCAGAGTCCCATCTTCAGTGTGGGAATACATACATTGAATTCTGGAGCAGTCACCGTGAGCACCTAATCAAATCCTATATCGAACTGCAGCTGATTTCAGTAGGTAATACACCTCTGTCTGCATTTAGAAATGCTGAGCTAAATTTTGGAAATCTAGTCTGTCAAAACTGGAGACAAACCTGTCAGCCTTGCTTTACCTACATTTACACACCTTTCATTATAGAATCATAGAATCATAGAGTGGTTTAGGTTGGAAGGGACCTTAAAGATTATCTCATTCCAACCCCCCTACCATGGGCAGGGACACCTTCCACTAGACCAGGTTGCTCAAACCCTCATCCAACCTGGCCTTGAACACTTCCAGGGATGGGGCATCCACAACTTCCTTGGGCAACCTGTTCCAGTGTCTCACCACCCTCACAGTGAAGAATTTCTTCCTAATATCTAATCTAAATCTACCCTCTACCAGTTTAAAGCCATTGCCCGTTGTCCTGTTACTACATGCCCTTGAGAGAGTCCCTCCCCAGCTTTTTTGTAGGCCCCCTTGGTACTGGAAGGCCTCTATAAGGTCTCCCCAGAGCCTTCTCTTCTCCAGGCTGATCAGCCCCAACTCTCTCAGCCTGTCCCCATAGGAGAGGTGCTCCAGCCCTCTGATCATCCTCATGGCCCTCCTCTGGACTCGTTCTAACAGTTCCATGTCCTTTTTATGTTGGGGGCCGCAGAACTGGACACAGTACTCCAGGTGGGGTCTCACGAGTGCAGAGTAGAGGGGGATAATCACCTCCCTCGACCTGCTGGCCACGCTTCTCTTGATGCAGCCCATGATACGAGTGGCTTTCTGGGCTGCTAAGGCACATTGCTGGCTCATATTGAGCTTCTCGTCCACCACTCCCCCCAAATCCCTCTCTGCAGGGCTGTTCTCAATCAGCTCATCGCCCAGCCTGTATTTGTGCTTGGGATTGCCCTGACCCATGTGCAGGACCTTGCACTTGGCCTTGTTGAACCCCATGAGGTTCGCACGGGCCCAGCTCTTAAGCCTGTCAAGGTCCCTCTGAACAGCATCCCTTCCCTCCAGCGTGTCGACCGCACCACACAGCTTGGTGTCGTCAGCAAACGTGCTCAGGGTGCACTCAATCCCACTGTCCCTGTCGCCGACAAAGATGTTAAACCATCACCGACCCCAGTACTGACCCCTGAGGGCCACCACTTGTCACCAGTCTCCACTTGGACACTGAGCTGTTGACCACGACTCTCCTAGTGCGGCCACTCAGCCAGTTCCTTATCCACCGAGTGGTCCATCCATCAAACCCATTTTTCTCCATTAAAGCAGTTTCAGCTGCAGGTATGTTGTTAAGAGGATGCAGTTTGTGCTTGCCCGCCTTCAAATTCAGCTGCCTTAAAGGATCCAGAACCTGTCCTCTGGTATTAACAGTTTACCCAATTGAAGCCTTTGCCTCAGTAGTTTCTGTGGGGTGACATAGGCTGGGGTATGCTGCTATTTTATTTTCTTTTTGGCCTGTGGTCATGTTGTGTCAAGAGCATGGTTATCAGCTAATTGCAAGTAATATCACTTCTTCCTCCAGATCCAGTTTTCCAGGAGAAGGGGATTGCTGGTGGTGAAGCCAGGCTTTGTGAAAGATGCCCGGCGGTGGGTGCTGGTGTGGGTGCCTCCTCGGAGAGCCTGGGGACAGAGGGAAGGCTGTGCCGCCCAGCAGGATGGGACCGCGCGGCGTTTTATACAGGAGAGAGGAGTGAACAGCTTATTCCCGGCAGTGAATTTGGAAGTGAAGCAGAAGTGCTTGGCAGATGCCTGTGTGTTTGGTGTGTTGTTTTTTTTTTAACAGCCAAACAATAAAATGTAATGTTTGGAGGGGGCAGGGGGGGACTGATTTTTATTCCTTCAGAATGTTTTCTTGGCTGCTGTTCCCAGGCGTTGGAGTTGTCTGGATTCTTTAGGACTGTCTTGCCTGAATGAGCTCTGCCTACCACAGGAACGAGGACAGGGGAAAGGATTTCAGGAAAGGTAGCTTTTAAATGACAGTGCCTTGTTGAAGTTTATGCAGGTGCTGTTGCTGCTGCACTCTTTTATGACCTGAGTTTCTAACATTTGTTCAAAGCCCCAGAGAAATTTGGATATAGCAGGACACGGGTGCAAGTACTCAGACAGGTCCTTTAATGTGTTATTTGAATTCTGGCTTTTCTATCGATGGCTTTCAATGGGGGCAGGCAGTCGCTGTGGGAGAAGGGAGGAAGAAGAATAGGCTGACTGCCTAACCGGCGTTATTTGCAAAATGGGGATCTCATTTTGTACATTCAGCTTCGGTCTGGGCTGGGCTTCTGCTTTTGTGACACAGCTTTTCTGCGTCCAAAAAGAGAACCTGCAGCAGTGCTTTCACAGTAAAACTTCTGGTTTAGACAAAAAACAGTTTGCTTGCTTAGAAGTCAAGGTTTTGCTCCCTATGGGGATGCCTGTTACCTCGTTACAAGATAATACATGTTGGAGGCATGCTAAAGAGTGGTAATACACTAAATACTGCAGCTGTAATTGAACCGCACCAAACATCACCTGCTTTTAAGTTATTAATGAGTTTGAACTATTTATAAACAACGAACAGTGTGAAAAGAGAGTGCTTGTTTGTCCCTGGAAGAAAGCTCTTTTAAGGTCTTGGAGCATGCTTTTATGTTGTATATTCTGATAATGCAAAGCCTAGATGGGGTGGCACCGTGTGTCTGGCACTGAGTAAAACATCTGGTGCCAGCATCACGGAGCCCAGCATCCATCTTCATCTGAGGATCCTCCTCTTCCTCCTCGCTCCCCACGAGGACATGCAGCCTTTGGCTATTTCATGCAAAGCTAAAATGGCTCTGACTGGTTGTCACGCTTGGGCCAAGCAAGCGGTCAGGTGTGGTTGGATTGAGGTGTCTTATCACTGCCAGAAATGTTGCTGTGCTCGGTTGGCTCCGCTGCTGCTGGGTGACCCTGTATTACAGTGGCTTTGGGAGCATCTCCAGAGTGGCACAGTGTATGTCACTGTGCTTCATCTCTCGCAGTCTGGAGGAAGTGGGAGGGAGGCATTTCTTCCTCTCCATTTCAAGAACTTATTGCCAAACTGCCTGGTGACATTTGGTCAAGTGAAAAACTCACAGGTAACAGTATAGCGTAGGTCAGTGTTGGCTTCCGAATAGGAAAATAAGGGGATGAAAAAACAATGGTATGGATCAGATTTCAGGGGAATTAAATAGACCGCTGGTGGTGTTCTCAGATGTGGTTTGATCTTGAAGAAAAACAGATCTTCACTTCATCATTTTAAACCAATTTCATGCTTCGGCAGTTCTACCCGCTTCTGTCATCTCAGCACCACGGGTCGCAAATGGGACCCATGCAACTTGCAGAAGCCGAAGCATTACTGCGAACACCCTTCCTGCGCTCAGCCCTGTGAGTTATATAGAGCTATAAAGGCCAGACAAAGTTCCTTTTGATGTCCCCCAAATTGAGACCTTAAATTGGGCTGTTTAAAAGAGTGCAATATCTTATAAATGATGTATTGGAGCAAAAATAGAGACTGCTTGTCTGACTTCAGGGATTTAACTGTGAGGCTGTGACCTCTAGAGGCTAAAAATAAGCAAACATCTTTCCATCATTCTCTGCTCCAGCAGAAATGTGTTCCTGTGGTGACACATTTCCATGGCATCTCGTGAGCTCTCGCTTTACACGGTGATTCCTCTAACTTTGGAAATGCAATTATAGTACAATGTAAATTTTTCACTTTTGGCAAGATTATTAGCGATGGACAGTTTGTTTGCAGAGGTCATTTTTATAGCTGTTTTTAAACTAATACCTTAAATTGGTAATGGACATCTAGACTCAGTAATACTCGTGCCTAAAGGGCCACATTGATTTTTTGCACATGCATATTTAAGTGCATGTTACATTAGATTTAACTTTAAGTAACCTCTGCTACTGCAGTGGGGCCGTTTCTGGGAGGTAATATACAGCCACAATTTGTTGTCATTGGCATTGCACAATGAGAATAGCTTCTCTAGCCGAAAGCACCGTGCCCAGCGTGGCTAAGCTTACAAGCTCAGATGGAGTTGCAGATGGTGCTGCTGATATGACCATGGGTCTTATTGTAAACAGCGAGCGCTGGGCATGAAGTCTTGTATACCCTAAATAAACCAGCAAAGTGGTCTTGATTCCTGTCTGTGGAGTTTTCAGCATAACATACTGTATAGCTTAGTGTCTGAATCTTACAGTTGTTTTATATTCGTTTTCAAGGTGTAAATGGGACAGTTCCTGTGCTTGCCCAGCAGTAAACAGAAGAATTGCTAAATGGGATCAGATCCATGGTGCTTCAGAAGAAAGTGCAGATAGACCGTAACCTAAACCGAGGAGGATAAGTTACATATAAGGTCTGGAACCACATTCTTTGTTCCAAAGAACATTGGATTTTGTGGCAAGCCCAGAGATCCTGGTGATGTCTGCAGGTGGCAGGTCCTCCTCTCAGACTTGCTGGCATCCCTGCCTCCCTTCTGCATGCAGCATTGAGTTCCACCGTAACCTTACATGCTGCAGGGGGGGAAAAGGATAATGGGATTTTTTCTGTACTATTTTATAAAAGCAGGTTGCCATTTCAGGGCTGTAGTTGCTCCTAGCTGACCTCGTTGCTGCCATCAGCCAAGGTGCTGAGGACTGAGCAGGATGCCTGTGAAAGGACCCCGAGGCTGCTCTTTCAGTCTGGTCTCTTTGCAAGGGGAAAGATGGTAGAAGAGGGGTTGGAGAAGTGACTCTGTGCCCTGGAGAGTGGGGAGTTAATTTTTAGTTGCTCTTCTGGTGAATTCGGTGTGTGCGGCCCCTTCCCCTTTCCTGGTTGTGATGCAGAAGGACCCCCTCCTTCTCGGAGCCGGGGGCGGGTCTGGGGTTCATAAGGAACCCGGTGTTCAGGAGACCGTGCCTCTGGGGGTGACGTGGTGTAAGGGGAAGTACTTTGGTGACAGTGCATGCATTTTTCTTGAAACAAAGACTTTTCTTACGTAACCAGTGCTGCGTTTGCCCTGTTGCTTCATAGGGCCGACGTTGTAGCAGATGGCTGTGCTCTGTTGTCTGGGAATTGTCTAAATGCAGTGGTGTTGATTTGGCGAGCGTTTTTCTTCTGTTCTCTTGATTTATGCTTGTGAACCTTTTTACTGTCTGGGTTTTTTTCTTTTTTGTGCATTAATGATCTTAGCCTTTTGTTCTCAGTCTATTTTAAGGCTTAAATTGTTCCACGTGCCACGGCGGGAGCTTCACAGAGCATCGCAGAATGCCACTATTTTCTTGACTCTCTTAGCCGAGATACAGAGCATAATCTTGCACGTCCATCTGCAGACACCACGGCCCCTGGCACACCTGGCGTGAAGGTTTCTCCTCCCTGCCTGGTGGGGCAGGCGAGGGGAGCTCTTCCAAAGCAAGGGTCTGCCGCACAGTTTGCAGAGGGTGGCGCAGACCACACAGGTGATCTTGGAATAAATGGGAATTATGGACTGGGCAGGTTTAGGAGAATGAGAAAACCCTAATGAGCATCCAGATAGCTTTGTAATACGGCGTTGCCATAGAAACATAGTTGCTACAGCACCTCATCATCGGAGTTGTGCCAATACTCTCTCCTACTTCACCCAGTTGTAGAGCTGTTGTAAGCAGCTGAGAGCCCTTGGCTGGAGTATCATGGGGTTTTCTGTGCAAGTTAGCAAAGATAACACCCATCTGGCTTAAAGTTAGCATCTAGCACAGTGGAACCACTGGGTGCTTTCACTTCAGGGGAGTGCAGGTGCAGTGCAGCGAGGGCTGGGACCCCCCCCGGGTGTTGCTGGTCCACCCTGAGCGGAGGGTGGGCTGCTTAGCTGTACTAGCTTGCAATGTGGGCTTAGTGACGGCTCCTTTGGTCCATGGGACTGCTCTCTGCAAGGAACACAGCTCGTCTGTCATCACGCTCAGCGCAGTGCCTGTGACTCAAAGCATTAATGGCTGTGGTCATTATCACTATGTGCAAATGAGGCTGGGCATTTTCTCTGTGGAAATATACCCGTGGAGAGATACTCCCTTTTATTTTACAGACAGTGCTAAAACTTGTTGTTTTCCCACACCGTTCCTTTCTTCCCTGCCATTGCTTAGGCTCAGGGTGAGCCATTGATGAAGGAAACAGCACGCAGCTCTGTGACAAAGGGGAGTACAAGCATTTTGTGCAACACTCTCCAAATGCAATATTCAGCCTCCCAAAACAAACTGTGAAGCAAGCCTGTTCAGGGGCAGGCAGCGAGAGCAAACCCCGATCCAAACATCTGAGGAAAATAAAAAAGCTGCCTTGTGAGTCCTGAGGGCTGCGCTCTGCAGAGGGGCTCAGGGCACCACAGGAACGGTGCCAAGCATCCAGGGGGTCTTTTTCTTAACGAAAAACAAAACAACCCCCCCATAGACCCCTGTGCTATAGGGACTTAATTAAGCAACAGCATGTGGTTCTTGTACTTCTTGATGATAACCGAGTGCCAGATGATGGGATGTAGCAGAGCTTTTCTCATGTAAGGACTAGTATTGTGCTGTGAAAATGAGAATGGCATTAAAAACAGTCGCCCCGATTAATGCTGGAAGTTGAGTGCTCTGGGTTCTTATGTATGAAATTAAACATTGCGCGTCTGATGTAAAATGCTTGCAAGACAGGTAATTAATAACATTAGAAACTAATTAACTGGAAGTCCCATGTACCTGATGACAACTACGTGAGCAGACTTGATTTGCAAATCACTCTGAATGTTGTGGAGAGGTCTGGGGGTTTTCTTCTCTCACAGGCTCCTGCTACCTTGGGTGGGGAGGACACAGCCCCAAGCAGGGGCTGGATGCCATTCCAGGCTTGGAGCGACCCTCGTCTTCCTCTCCTGGAAACATACGGCTGAGCAAACTAGCAAACAAATACGTCCTTCCATGTTTTCCCATCCCTGTGACAAGGATCCAGTGGGAACCGATGGCTGCCACCTGGGAAGGAGGATGCAGCAGGGCTCGAACTCAGTCTGCGTTAATGAGACGGTGCCTGCCTTGGCCCGGGCTCCCCTGCGCCCAGACCATGCTGCGTGACGTCTGCCAGGGCTGCAGCGAGGCAGAGCTGTGCTTCAAGTCTAATTAGCAGCGAGACCTCCTCCGGCATAGGATTCTTTCGCTTCTCCCGTGTTCCTGCCTCTATCCAGCAGTAGCAGCGCAAGGGCGGACACAGGTGCTCAGAGGCAGAGGGTTTAGTGAGCCCTTGTCCTGACCGCATCCCGTGGTCCCCATAATCTGGTCCTGGAAAGCTACTGCCTTGTTTCTCTGTTGGGTTCAGAATTGGTCAGCTCAGGATGGATTTTTGGGGGAAGAAAGAACCAGAAGTTAGCAGCTCTGCTGTCTAGCTGTCCTGTGTCCCTGGCCCCTTGCTAGCTGGCAGCATGGTTTTCAGTCTTGGACATGGGTTTTGGAGCTACTGTGGAGGGTGGTAGGGAGGTGCAGGGACAGGGCAGCGTGCGCAGGCTGTGGGATTTGGGCACCTTGCTGCAGTGTGGGGTGGCTGCATTGTCCCCCACCATTCCTGGCTGCAGGTCCTGTGTGCGGAGCAAAGATGCTTCGGACATAGGTGCTGCTTTTAATGCAACCTCCCTCCATCTGAGCACATGGAAACCATGACAGAAGAGGGCCAGAGACCTCAAACCAGTGAGGCTACGGGGAAAAGTTAAAGGGGGAAAAGTGTAAGAGCAAGCTGCTTGTCTGCTTGGCTGGTTTGGGATGTTTTCCCAGCCATGAGGGGTAATGCAGGCTGGTCCCTGTGCCAGGGGCACTGTCAGTGTGAAGTGGCTGCTTGGAAGTGCTGAGGGTGAGCGAGACCCTTTGGTGCTTTTTGTTGCCCTTCTGACAGGTAATAAACAGGGCGCTCTTCTCATTATTACTAAATCAAAACCCTATTGACTCCTTGTGTGAAAATCCAGCACAACATAAAATGGTTTATTTATGCTTTTAACCTGGGCTTGCCGCAAAAATGCTGTTTTTGTAAATAAATGAAATGAAACTCATTGCTGAGCCAGATACTCTAAATTTAAACAGCCCATCTCTCCCTGGCGTCCCCCAGTTGGTGGGAGGCTCAGCTGAGCCGGCTGGTCCTGGCAGAGTTACGGGGCTGTCGGTGAGCTGCCTCGGGCACCGTGTGGCGTGGGAGCAGGATCTTGGCTCTGCACGTGGTATCGGGACCGGAATTGCTGTCGTGTCCCTGTCTGTCCCTTGTCACTCCGCTTCCTCCAGGAGCTCAGAAACTACCACAGTGCTAAAACACCTTTCCCTTCCCAAGAGTATTCCCTGTCTGCTCTGGAAGAGGGGAGCAAAATGCAAAAGGTTTTAAGAGTAAAATGCTACTCAGCAACACATCTCTGCCCGCTTCGCAGGTGTATTCTGCAAAGGACATGCCAAAAGAAGGACAGGAAGTCATTGATGCTGCGTGCCGCTGCTCTGTTCATGGACAGTCAGGGGACGTGGCCCCATGATGGGTTTGGTTAGTAGGAACCTGCGGAGCTGGTGGGACCAGGCTCAGACCCCGCAGCTGACCTGGTGTAGGGCTGGTTGTGCAGGGCACCGAAGATGGAGGCCTTGTGTGCAGCATGGCACTTCGCTTGTCAGTTCAGCATTAGTTGCAGTTGTTTAATGTGGTGATTAGTGTTGTTTGTTCAGATGTCTAATGTAGCAATTAGCCTCGTCAGGGTGTTCAGTGATAGGTTACGAGTGCTTTCTTCCTGCCAAGAAGTACTCTGCATCTCCAGCCTCCCCTCCCGGCGCTCCTGGGTGCTGTAGTGCTCCTGCACCTCATCTCCCAGATATTGCAGGCGTATGGCTACATTCATGGAAGGCAACGTGACCTCCTGGCAGAGAGATGCTGCTGTTCAGCCAGAACCCAAATTTTCACTGGTGGTGTCTCCAGCTCAGCTCCTGGGATACATGGTGGCGTCCTTCTGGCAGTGCCCTGCGTGGCTTGACCTGCATTGGTCCATCTAACGCTTTGGTTGAACCTCAGCTTCTTAGCAGGCATGGATTTTGACCCAGAGAAGTGGCCTATGGCTAAAACTCACTGTGATGTGCCAGATGTCCTTAGCTGCTGCAAAACCATCACTGATACGTTATCTGGGATCATGTCCCTTGATTAAGACCCTGGGAGAGGAGACAAAATACATCCCGTGGTGCTGAAAGAGAAAGCTATCGATTTTTCTTCCACTGGGTGAGATTGGTTTCTGGGTTTTGATGGATGACAAGTTGAACTGTAACATAATCCCCAAGCTGTGGGGGTTTGGTGCTCTCCAGGGCCAATGCCTTCTGATTCCCAAAGCTCTTAGCACCGACAGGCTGCTGGTATCGCTCCATGCCCTGCTCAGGCAAGAGAGGCGCGAGGGAGAGGGAGGCATCGCAACGGCAGCTTTGCAATGGATTGTTTAATTAGCAGAACGCTTAAATGCGAGCATCAGATTAGAAGGCTGGGGCCGAGAAGTACTGTGGCTCTCAGGGGAGGGGAAAATGTACTAGATTTACGCAAATGGGCTGTAGAGCATTAGCAGCTTTCCCTGGGGGTTTGCTCACCCCTGCGTTGAAGGCCTGGCAGGGGGAGGCTCTGCAGCGGGCTGGCTCGTGCCTCATGTGTGGGATGCTAGCCTGTCCTACCCAGCTGCTCAGATCTGCTCCAGGAGCCCTCTCATTGCACCCTCCACTCTTCATCCTCCGGGGTCCCAGAAATGCATGAGCGGCCATTAGGGACTGTCTGCAAATTGGAGACAGCAGGCTACACAAGCAATTTGAGGAGAAATGAGTTGTTTCTGGTCCTTCAGGGGTTCTGAGCTGTAGCCCAGTGCTGAGCAGCAATGCCTCTTGGCTGCACTCAGTTCTCCAGGTGGGCTGAGGACTGGGAGCACTGGGGGCTCGGGAGAGAGGTTGTGGGTAGGTGAGCCCCTGCAGAGGTGGCTCTGTAGTTTTGGCTGGGGTCCTGCCACGTGGCTGATGAACATATTCACTCGGGAAGGTTTCTGGGTAAAAAGGAACCAGAGAGTTGCTTCCAAGCCAGGTGAACTGCTCTGGTGGGAACAATTTCCCCCGGTTCTTCGTCATCTGAAAAACAGATCCTTTAGACAAAGTTGCTTCTCAGACTTCCCGATTTTTATCAGGAAAGCAAGCTGACTTTTTCTTGTTTTTAAAAGTAAAACTGGAAGAAGAAAAATAGCTGTTGGCAGTAAGTGCATGTCATGGGAAAGCAAAACATAAAGGTGCAAGAGATGAAGCTGTAGCAGACATGTGCCAGGCGTCCTGCCATTTCCAGCAGCCCCTGCCTCGGTGGGCTGCTGGACCACTGGCTGTATAGGCATCTGACCCAGGGAAAGGGCTGCTACCTCCTCACCTCCAAAAAACCCATTCTTTGAGGAGGGTGAAGCAGTTCTGATGTTTACAAACCCACCAGGGAGGACGCCAGTGCTACGAAATACTGTCTGTTGACTCGGAGTTTACAGAGCGAGATCAACTGTATGTTGGTTGCTGCTTCATGCCTGGAGGCTGGGAACTTCAAAGTGAATTATACAAGTATTGCACGTCCATGCCAGGAGGGAGGCTGCTGGAAGGAGGCTTCTTCCACTCCCTCTCTGGCAGCCCTTAAGGCGAGAGTGGAGCTGGCTGTAGAAGAAGCACTAATTCAGCCCTGGGGCCAGCAGCGCTGTGGCCAGTAACAACAGCTTGGCTGGACATGTTTGAGTGGAAACGCTGAAGCGTAAGAGAACAAGGGAAAACATTGCAATGAAGATGAATTCTAACTGTGGTGTCAGGCTGTGTCTCCCTGGGGGTGTTTCCTAGTCTTCCCTCCCATTCCCACACGTGTACCCACACGTGTACCCATCCACCAATGTTGTGTGCTTTCTGTTATTCCAAGGCATGTCTTCTCTTTGGGCACCCCTGCCTGCCTGGGCTGGGCTGAGGATGGAGCAGGGCTGCTGGCAGCGGTCAGGATTCTCTGCTGCATCAGTGATGGCTTGTGGGAGGCCAGCCCCAGGGTACCCGGGGCGGGGACTGGTGCCAGGGGTGGCTGTGCCCTGCTCAGCACAGAGGTCCTACGGCAGAGCCCACCGCTCCGGGTCCACAGCCTCCTCCACCAAGGAGCTCTCCACAGGCTTTGTGCTCCCAGAGGGATGCAGACCCCTGCAAGGCCTGACGTGGTGCACCAAAGTCTGCCGCTGCCTCTGCTTTGGCTAATGAAGGTTTTGCTTTTTTTCCAGCACCGCTCTTTTACTAGAGTAGTCTGCTGTATAAAATCTCGGTGTTTCCCCAAATGGTGGGAGAAGTCTGCGGAGGCCATCCAGAGCAGGGCGTTTGGATGTCTCCCAGGTACCTGAGTGGTCCTTTGCCCTGGGCTGTTCCTAGGATGTTTATGGGATGAGGAGTAGGGTTGTCCTGCAGACCCAGGAGCAACAGGCATTGCAGGGAGGAGCACTGCAGTGAAACCACATCCGCTGCGATTCCCGGTGCACCGCGATAAGCTCTCTCGATTTCTTTGTGAATTATTTAAAATGCAGGAATTGCAAACAGAAGCCTGGCTGTTTTTGTTGTGTGCACAGGCTAGATTAGAGCAGGAAGCTTCATTACAATGAGCTTAGAAGTCTTCAAAGGCTTGAGTGTATTTTCGCCTTCATTGATAAGCAATATTGATTTCAGCGGCGCTTGCCTGCTGTGCCTGGCCACAGAAGTGTGGTACTCCTGCGGACCCAGAATTGTGCATTAGCACAAAATTGTGCACTTACTGTTGAGCAAACTAGGTTGCTTCCCTCAGGCTGTTAAATCACTTGTGGGAGAGAGGGTTCAGAAGATGTTTAAAGGGGAGATTTGTATGTTTCTGTGCCAGCTAAGACCATCAGAGCTGCTGCATCATATTGCTGCCCCTCATGCTGGCTGCCAGAGTGCTGCTCGTCTCAGTGCAGAGTAGAGCAGGTTATCTCAAACCTACTCTACTCCTGTAGAAAGCCCTCCCCATGGAAAGGGAATGTTTTCCTCTGGTCTCTGTGCTGAAAAAGATGCTCTAGGTAACATGCTGTGCTTCCAGTAAGGTCTTTCTTCTTTTTAAAGCATAGCATTTTACCACATCTTGTGGTGTTGCAGGAAAAAAAAAATGTTTTCTTCCTTATAGTTGACCAACTAAATGCAGGATTTTGCTATTTGTGAAAGTGAGTCGGGCATCCTGCTATCAAGATGGGCATCCTGCCCAGGTTGGGCATCCAGGTACCAGTGACAGAAAAGAATATGATGGTCTTAAAGGGATTAGGAGAGATGGGGAAAGGAAGTGCTTCCCTGGCCTGCGTGGGCTCTTGACATAATTAAGGTGGGCAGCTGGCAGTGCTGAGCTCATGGTATGGAGTAAACCAGACTGATCAAAAGCAGTGGTTATAAACATTGCCATTATGCTGATTTACGTGCAAAGGTTTATCCTAATCAACTGTTCCTCGTAAGTCACATCAGCCATGCTTGCCAGATTCAGTGGTACAGCCAGGCAGCATGTAAGGCTGGGGTCTGTGTACCTGGAGAAGACAGACATCTCCCATGGTTCACACACACATTGCCTTTACTTTTTCACCTGCTTGTGCTTCTGAAAAAAATTCAGAAGCAAAATAACAAGGTAAAGGTTTAAAAAAAATAGTGTTCAAGTTTCTTTGCTGTAGAATATGCTTCCCTTCGGTTGTGATCCAGAAGTTGTCCAGAAAAATATGGCTAAAATACGGTGTACCTGATAATACTGGGTCATAAATACCTGCTCAGGCACATCTGGATGCCGGAGTGTTTACTGCAGCGTGGAGAGCTGTATGGGAGTGTTCCCACGGAGCCTCGTGAGTTAAGATCTACCCAGTGCTGGGACTGCAGGAGCATGTTGGAGGTGCCTGATGATCATCCGTTAATGGGCTCGGCCAAGTTGAAATTCAGCCTTTTACCTAACTGAGCTCTTGGACTATTCTCAAATTTGAGTTCTGTGAGGATTTAAGCTCAAATTGCATCACGATTTGCATGACTAATAATGTGTGTATGATGCTCCACATAGCAGCAACCATGACCTGAGCTCACATGCGGCAGCTTCTCCCTGTGAAATATGTTTGACTGAAACATTAAAATCACAAGAATGAGGGAGCAGCAACTTCGTTTGTATCTTGAGCTTTTTGGATGCACTTGGATCACATTGAATTTTTGGTTGTTTTCTTATTACTCACTTCCAGAATGACAAAGACCCAAATGTTTTATAACTGGAAACCCAGATGCCAAAAGCTGAAACTATAAGAATATAAAATATTGTGAATTGTGTCGTAAAGCCACATGAATGTCAGTGCTGATTCCTGGAGGCTTGATTTTCTTCTCCTTTACACTCACTTAAATCCAAATTAACCCTGGTTCAGCTGCTTTAGGCTGGCATGAGATGGGCCCTGAATTGGGCTGTTTTGGTCCTGAGTGGGCTCACATGTTTGCAGAGGGGTTTGAAAAGGCCACACTTCTGGATGCTCTCATCTGCATCCCAGTTTTTCGGCATCGATCTTGCCCTTCTGCCACTTGGAGATCCAGGCTTGGAGTTCCATCATTGGTTTTCGCATAATTAAAAATTGACCTCACCAATGCGTGACCTGAAATGAAAAGCACAGGCACTTCACACAATGGTTGCTAAATCTTTCATATTGTGCCTGGATTTTCTCAATGGTTTTGGCTTACCCTTGCACTCTTGTAACTTAGTTATGTTTGCTGCATCTGGAGGGGATTAGAGCCCTTTTCCTTCTCTCCTTTCAGCTAGTTTGCTCTTTGGAGTAGAGTTGTGAATAGTTCTGTTCTTTTTTTTGCTAGTAAGTCTCAATGAGAGGTGATGATTAAACAGAATTATGATGATGATGATGATGGAAGTGTTGACAGCCGACACAGAACATAATGGCAAAGATCTGTGGCAGGTGTTTTGTACCTGGAATGTACTAAATCAAAATAAATAGTTAAGAGCAGTTGTCATTTAAAGGTGAGTTGGCTGAAGACAAGGAATACTGGAGTCCTTGCAGCCTTTCGGAGCTGTTCAGATTGGCTGGAAAGAGGGAGGCTTGGGGAACAGAGGTGCATCCTCTGCAGGTACAGGTGAGGTCGCAGGGAGCTGAGTGACAATAACTGATTACAGCTTCACCTTTAGAGAGCTTTGTCTCCTGTTTCTGGCTGCTGTGTTCTGAGGCTGATGCTTCAAAGTCTACTTTATCTTTTATTCACAAATGCTGATGTGTTTAAATGAATGGTGCAGTGCAGTTGCTATAAATAAGTGAGTGTCAATACGAGGCTTTAGCACATGAAAGGCTCATTGATGGGAGCTGGCACTGATAATGGCTCTGCAGGTTCCTTCAGAAGTCTGCAGGACGCGGGAGAGGAATCAGGCTTGCGATCTGTTGCAAGAACTTTTTGATCTTGGCGGTGGTGCTTGCTCTGTGCAGGATGGGAAATGGGGAAATAATGGAGAAACCATTTATTATTATTATTCATATGAAAAGATGGAGGAGGAACAGTGGAGGTGGCTATGATAAACAAATACTTTATGGGAACATTTTTCTGTCTTAACCTCTCTCCTGCGGCTGCAAGAATCCATAGCTGTTGATCAAATCAGTCCTTTCAGCTACCTGCTTGGTATCCCGCACCTGCAATCCTTTCTCTGGTTTTATTTGCAAAAGTAAAATATCAGCAAGCTATTCCAACCCCATGCCCGCGTGTCTTGCCTGTGGCTCTTGGGTGTATATGTATGACACACCTTGTACCAGAAGATAAATGTTCTAATAACAGATGTTGCGTGTCTAGCTCTCCGGGCATGGCAGGGAAGTTCCAAGTTTAATAAAAGCAGTACAGCCTTCTGCCTTACCCTGGCCTTGCTGAAATTTGGGAGGTTCAGTTGGAGAGCTCAGCATTGCATTGGCTTTGGAGGACTGCTGCAGAAAGAGTCCCCCTGGAAGATGCTCTCCATGGGAGGTCTCTTTTGCTGTCCCCTGGTGCTGTCGCGTGGTGCTTCTTCCCGCTCTCAGTTGAGGATGGCTATAGCTCAGCATCATTGCAGAATCGGGCCTTGCTTGGACCTGGATGCTGCAGCCTGTCTCTGACGACTGGCTCAAACTGTGTGTCAGTCCGTGGAATCAGGGTGGCCCTCGCTTGGCCCTGTTGGGGCCTTGGCAGGCAGGTTTGGGGGAGGGAAGGGACCAACCTGTGGCACGTGGGCTGGTTGCACAATATGCTGTGGACAAATCCAGGGGCCGGCTTCCAACCAAACGTCCTTCTGGGGGCATATTTTATAGTTTCTTTTGTTTGTTTTATTTTTTGGGAGCAAGTCAACTTTTATTTGCTGAGAGCTCAAAGGAATAGCACTAGTGCGCTCAAGAAGAGACTTTCTCTTTTGGAGACAATCTTCCAGGCTTCTGTTGGCTTTTAGCTGGCTTCAGGCTGGCTGTGCGTGGCCGGGCGCACGAGGCTGCTGGTCTGTCCCCATGCCTGCAAAGGCACCGAAGGCTGCCTTAGATACAGGAACAAATAGCTTGTACAAGGCATTGGCTTTAATTTGAAGGCTGCTTCCTGCGGGGACAGAGAATTTCCTCCTACGTGCAGCATCAGTTGACGAGGATGTGTTTTATTTTCCTGTCTGTCACCAGGCCAGACAGAAGGCTTGGTGGTGGTGCTTGGGTACTCCAACTGCGATGCAGGCGCTTTCGTACCCTGGCATTTCCAGGGGTATCCTCCTCCATAAAAATGCTGTTGGCATAGAGACGGATTTTCTTAACAAGGAGACTGATCCCTTCTCCAGGCCAGGTTCTGTTCCTGGTTACGCCAAAGCAATTTGCCTTCAAATTAGAGGAGAAACTGGCTCATTTGGGGGCTTTGTGACTTGGCTGTCCGGCACGGTCCATGGCTGGGTATAGTGTGCCTCTCGCCACTGCTCGTTCGGGACTGCCCTAGAGTGACAGCAGAGAGTGGGCAGGCTTGCCTGCTTCGCCCTTCTCCCTGCCTGTTTTTCTCTGCAGTGGCTGTTCTTGTTCCCGGTTTTTACTCGGCCACCATTGCACATTGTGCTTTGCCATTTCACACATTTTTCCCCTGGATTTTATTTTTAATGTCACCAGGGCTATGATGATAGCTGTTTTCTTTCCCCCTGCTGCAATAATTGGTACTTCAGAAGAACCGAAATAGGCAGCCTTGCCTTCCTGCTGGATTGCTTAATGCATTTTAATTTAATTAATTAAATTGTCCATTTTGGTTACGTCACAGGCAAGGCACAGGAAGTGAGGACCCAGAGTGGAGCAGGCTGACGCAGCTCGCAGCACACAGCCTTTTAGCACTTTGTAAAAGCTTTTGTTAGAGGTACATGTTGCTGTTTTTCCCTTCTGTAGTGTCTCCATTAATGCTGTAGCTCTGCGGTGGGGCCAGGGCGGGGGTTCCTGTTATGCACGTTTGGATTCGTGCTATTCGGTGTCCTTTTTTCCAGATTCTTGAATGGAAAACAATCCTGCAGGGGTGATCTGCTCAGCTTTCAGAAGATGATATTTGAGCTTGGCATCTCCAGTGCTGTGTTGCTGGATGCTGGGATCACGGGGATCTTGCACTTAACTCCCTGCACCCCACCTCACTGTTGCACCCCGCTCTGGGCTTGCGCACTGCCCCAAAACTTTGAGTCCTTTTAAAGTGGGTACAGCAGGATGCGTGAAGGGACGCTGGTTCACCATGTGCCTTGCCCAATGCTGCAAGAGCAGAAGCTGTAACGTGGCTCAACTTCAGTAAGACCAGCTTTTTGGGGATGAGACTGTCTTATCTGTGTGTGTGGTGTCTCTCAGGCCTCTGTCTCTGTTGCAGTACATGTTTTTATAAAGCCAGAAGGTAGCATTACTGCTGCATTGGTATTGCTTGCTTTACCTCCTGGTCCAACCATCCTACCTGAATCCCTGGATGTTCCGCAGCTTCTCCAAAAAGTGCTCACAGGGCAAACCCCAGAGGTCTGGAAACCTGAATGGTGGTTAACATTTCAGAAAGGTGTCCGTTCGGCCTCTCCGCTAAATTATTCATGGCTGAAATCTTTAAAATTGCTGCCCAGAGTGGGGAAAACAGATGGACAAACAAAAAAAAAAACCTCACTCTTGCTGATTTGGTCTTCCATCATTTGGCAAGAGAGGAGCTGGCTGCAGTATGAAATGTTACAGCAAGCAGTGTTGTGATAGTTCATCCATCAAAATACTTGTCCCGTTAATAGCTACCGCCATTTTTCTTGCTGATGAACCCACACAGGAGAGAATGGCCAGTGCCCTGGGATCAGTTAAGCAGTCGTCACCCTCCCAGAGTAGAGCAGCGTTGGGGTAGGACCAGGGACGCTTTCTAGGTTAAACTCTGCTAAGCTGAGATAAAAATCAGATGCAAGACTTGCTAATTTACACTGCAAAGATGTCTTGGAAAAGTTGGTGAAACCAAGCAAGGGCCAAGGAAAAATGGTTGCCCTTCCCTGAGTGATGGCTCGTAGGGGTGCTGTATGATAGCACTGGTGGTGGGTGTTTCTCCCTCCATACTGCCAGTGAGGGTGAGCTGGTGGGATGCAAGGCTGGAAAAAACTGACTGCCAAGCGACCTGCTTCCAGCCCAGGGAAGGGCAAAACCTTTGTTTTACAGGCGCTGCTCTTGTGCGGGAGGTCGGGATCACGGCAGTGAGAGCTCCTTGGCTTCTGTATGCTTGGGGATGGGGAGGGACAGGGCACCCCTGCTTGTCGGAGGGCGATTCGGTGGAGAGTACAGCACATGGCTTGCTTAGTTTATTATAGCTTTGAGATAAAGGTTCAAACTCCAATTTAACTTTAAAATGGGATTCTCAAGAACTGTTGGGGCTGGACTTATCAAGTGATGCTGCATAATTCATTGCTGATTTTTATCACATCATTTAAACATAAAAAAAAAAAAGCTATCAAAGGGTCGGCCCAGGAAAGTCAGCTGCTGACAGCAACCTTCTCCTTCACTCGCCCTCTCTCACACCAGACGTGCTAGCAGACTGCATCCAGCAGGCAAGGCAGACCCCCTGCTGATGGAGCCCAGCAGAGCCGCGGGGAGGGGAGAGGGGTGCTGGGTGGCTTTTGCGGTGTAGCTTGAGCAGAAAGATGAAGGGCGGCTAGAAAATGATGGTATGCTCAATCTCAGCCCTACATCCTGCAGAGCTGGGGTGCTGTGGTGTTGCCCAGAGAGGTATAAAATATAGCCAGCATTAGCGCATGATGGCAAAAACATGGCCCTTGGTGCTGGCCATCTGCCGCTTCCCATGAGGGCTGTAACTGATGGAGGCTTCTTGCAAGGAAACTTCATAAAACCTACATTTTATTGGTTTGCTTTCAGGGCCTTAATACTTTGGGAGTTAGCACTTCTCCTCAGACCCAGTAACGTTCAGATTGTGTTCTTCGCACAGTGAAACACCTTTCAGAGGGGGTCAATAATTCTTCAATCCAGATTTCTTGCTTGGCCATAGGTTATCTGAAGCATTTCTGATGTGTTTCACAGTAATTGCTCGTTTGGTTTTTCTAAACTTTGCTTATCCTTGGGAAATCCACACAAAAAGTTTTGTGTATCTTGGAGCGTCCCGTAAACAAAGTTATTGTGTGTCTGTGTGTTGTGCTGATGCTGTTGATTGTTTTTGGAGGTGAGGACTGCAAGAGGGCAACAGAGGAAAATATTTGATTGCTGTATTAAGCGTTTGTTCCTGACTCATTTAATAGAAGTTAATTTAGATTCACCATGATTTAACTTCAAAAACTAAATTGGCTTTACTTGAGGTGTTAAAAATAGAATTTCTAATTGTGATAGCATCTCACAGAAATCCTGGTTTTGTAAGTAAAGTCAGACTTACTCCTACGCCGTAGGTGAGATTGAGTCATGGAGGTGACAGGTTTCTATTCGAGATGAAAGTAATACATTTTTGTGTCTCTGTGAAGTCCTCCCAGCTAATGCTGTGGCCCAAGGTAATACGCGGTGGGTGATATGCCAACTTGTACAAAGGCAAGACTAAAGAGATGGGTCAGCGTTCAAAGTTCTGGGTAAAGGCTTGAGACTTGTGTGTGAGAATGACTCTTAATGCAAACAGGCGTGTGTCACCAGCAATGCCAGGTGGCTTAATGGTGAGTCTCTTTCTGTTTGGATTTTAACACTGTATGAGACTCGGGGTGTTTTCTCCTCCTGGATGAGCCCCACTCGCAACAAGAAGCCTTGGTAAGCCTGTCTGTGCTTAGCGTGGGTGTTTTTGTTTTCCCTGCAGTCTTTCTGAAAAAAAACCTCCTACTTTTTACAGTCATTGGGGGCAATCCCAGCAGTTTTCCTACATCCCTTCTCCTAAGAATTGATCAGAAAGCAGGGAGCACCGGGAGCTGCCCTTTCTTCCCACTGCAGTCGCACCAGTACTGCGCTCTGGCCCGTCTCAGCTGGAGGTGCTGGGGCCCCGACCAGCAGCAGCAAGGCTTCAGTGGACCCCGATGCTCAGCACCGCAGTCACTGGGTCTCCTTAGGCTCCCTGGGCTGCTCCAGCTGCTGAGCCTCTCCAGCTGTGGCCAAGCGGAGCGAAGCAGTGATGCTGCTCTGGGAGGAGCCTCCCTGCTCCCTGCCCCACGCTTTTTGCTGCTCTCTAGACCAGACCTAGCCAATGCTGGCTAGGGAGCTGCTTCTCAGCCCTCGGGTCACTCTTCTCGCTATCGTCTGAGCCCCCATAAATCCCCAGACTTCTTCCTGCATAGGAAGGAGATCTCCACCGATATTTATGAAACTTTGTTTTCATAAACTGCTGGTTGTTCAATAGGGCATAAAACAGCCAGTATGAGAGAGTTATTTGCTCTACAAAATCATTTTGCTCCCTAGCTCCAATTTTACACGGCGCTTACTGCATTTCATTTAGTTCTCTAAGAAATGTGACACAGTAGATTAACTATTGATAGCGAAATACGGAGTTTCCTGTACGACTGTCACTTACCTTCCTCCATTCTCTCCCTTTTAACCCCAGATGATCAAGTAGTGCCAAACCCTATTGCTCCTACAAGGAAATAGGTTCTGAAATGCCTCAGTGAAGAGAAATTTTAGCAGGATGTTTTAGGCATTTCTGCTGTTTCCTACTTCTCCTCAAAGTTAGCATCAAACTACTCATGTCTTTAATGGCTGTGAAGCATTTTGTTCAGCCTAGGTAGTGGGATCTCTCTTGGTCAGCATCCAGCACCTTCAGCACAGAGAAATATTGCTATCGTCAACATAAATTACCATGTATTAAGTCAATAATGCATAATTAATGTCATAGCAAATAATTTATTGTGCAGCCGATTGGGAAATATTCACTTAAAAAAAAAAAAGGTAAATAGGTTGAGGAAACCTATCAGCATATTTGTCTTTTTTTAATTTTTTAAATTTTTTAATCATCTCCCATCTGTTCACACCTAACTGCAGTGCTGCAGGTGTGCCTGGCCAGTACTTGCAGGGACCTTGGTGGGCAGCAGCCAGCGGTGGCATTTGCAGCCAGGCTGCAGGACCGCAAGCCTGGCCAGAGGAGAGAAGAGGAGGCTAACTGCCTTCAGCAGTTATCTTAACAGAAAATATTTAGTGAGAAGAGGAAAATCACCTGACCGAAACCCTATTTGTTTTTGCACAGAGTGAGAGTCCCCTCTTGTCGCACAGCGTCGGTCTTTGCCCCACGGTCTGTGCCCTGTGCCAAGGACGATGCGAAAGACGCGGCGTGGGAGCTGCTGGCAGCCGGGGCTTGCTGGGCAGTGGGGCGGCACGTTGTCCCACCGGCCACGGTGTTGTCCCACCATCCACATCACGGTGCTATGGGGACCAGCTCCTTAAAGATATCCAAACTGAGTGCCAGAGTGGGATGCAGACATCCTTGAGCTTGTTTTCAAATTGCCACAGAGGTGGCTAAGGGGATGTGGTTTGTGTACAGATACCTTCCTGCAAAGAAAATAACATCTATTAAAGAGCACTTTAATCTAGTGGCGGACCCGTAACAAGAGCCAGAGGCCAGAAGCCGAATAGCCAGATTTTCTTGCGTGGCTGTGCTTTAACTGTTGATAACAAAAAGTGCAGCGAAACAGTGAAGAGAAGAAACATTGGTGCAGCATCAGAGCTGGCAGGGTGCTCCCGACTTTTCTGCAGGATTTCCTGTTTGTGCTTTGAAATAGTTAAAACTCAAATGCACGTGGTGGGTCCTTGGGCAGGTGATGTTTGCAGAGCCCATGATGAAGCAGATGCTTGCAGAGGTGGCAAAGAAACTTCTTGGCAGCAAGGAAGGGTGAGCCGTGGGCACAGGGAGAAAGAGTTATGAATCCTGTGCTACGTAAAGGGCAAGAATAGCTCCCTCGCCGCGGTGCTGCTGTGCGTGGGAAGCTGCAGGTAACGATGGGAGCTTCACAGCCTCAGGGTGCCAACGGAGTGAGGTGCAAGTGGGGGTTTGCTGCGACTCTGAGTCGTCTTCAGACCTGGCTTGTTCAGAGCTGTTGTCAAAGGGGAGGCCGATCTCGAGGGACAGTGGTTGCAAATAAAACTGCCTGCTTGCACAGTTTGTCTTCTTCCCCACGTGAATGAAGTTTTGCTACTTTTAATATCAGTCCTGTGGAAGCCTCAAAGTTGTGAAGGTGTGGTTTCACCTCAGTGCCTTCCCTGCGGATTCTAAGGAGGGCAGCATGATCCTGGTGGAAAAAACATCTGGGTACAAACAAGTTACCTGTGACAGTCTCAGTGGAGCACTTGACTTGTAAAACATGTTACCAACAGTGGTGCAAAGTAAATCAAGTAATGGGCCAGATCTTCGCGTGCCAGCTAACTTTTGCGGTGGTATTGAAATAAAAGGGGTAAAAGCTCTGTACTTGTAAGCTGAGCAAAATCACTAGCAATTACCGCGAGGCAATGAGTTTGGTGTCCTTCCAGTGCTTTTTTTAGGGGATTGAACAATGTCTTTTAGAAGAGGATGCATCCACAGTGGATGGGCAAAACCTGGAGTTAGAAACTCCATGTTTCTGATGGCAGACACGTTTCTTATGCCTTTTAGCATGGAGACAGGGAGAACCCAGCCTGCTCCTTGTAAGGCTACCTCTGTGGATGACTTGGCAGCCCCATACAGGAAAAGGGATATATTCCCTAGGGAGCAGACAGATTTCCTCTGAAATTTTGTGGCAAACTGTGTCTTGACAGCACTCTTCCTCCATGCACATCTCACTGGTGGTAGGTGCTTGTGAGCAGAAATCATTGCAACTCAGTTGGGTCTAGGAGGAGAAACCTTAAATAAATTAAAAAAAAAATTAAATGAACAGTGGGCAAGGCCTTCATAGAAGAAGGTCTTCCAAAAATGAGGTTTTTGACCAAGGTTGGTTTAACCTAGTTATTTGCAGGAGGGCTGTAGTCCTGGTTCAGCAGGAGGGTGCCTGCCCAGTGGCGTGGCTGCACGTGCGGGATGCGGGCGTTCGTGTACTGTCCTGCTGCTGTCTGCCCCGTGCAGAGCTCGACCGGTAGCCCTGAGGCGAGGAAAGCCCGCACTTCCCGCTGTGAATTGTCCTCATCAGCTCATTTCTCACAAGTCTCCAGCTAGCAATTTTAATCTGCTGTGTATTTGAGTAAACATTGATGGTGCAGAGGGGTTGGGAGGCGTGGGTGTTTATTTTACATGCATTTTTACATCTGGTCTGACCCTCTCTCCTGGACTGTGGCTCACCATCAGCCTCGAGTTAAATGACCCCAGGGAGTGTAATTCCAAGTCCTTGCACAATTGCCCCAATAGCTGTGCATCGTTAGCCTGCTGTCTGCGGCTTGTGTTGTTGGCACAAGCCAGCTTTGGGAGCATTTGAGATCATGCTAGCAACTCGCGCATTAGCTGGCCTGGAAAATTTGGAACTATTAGGTTTTCAAGGCAGGAAGATCAAAAGTTTGATTTCTGTTTTTTAGAGGCCCTCGCTTCATCCTTAGAGGGCCAAGTATAATTTCAGGTCTGCTTTGCTTGACCTTTTAGCTTGGAGAAAGGCAACCTTTATACATGATGCATGAGCACAGTTCTTTGAAACCTGCAAGAAATGGTTTGTTCATTGAACATGCAAACAAATTACTTGCTCTGGCCTGGAATTTAAACTGACATTAAGCTCAGAGAACATATATATTTAATTATGTATAAGGGCCAGAAAACAATTTATAACCTTAAAATGGTGTAATTAAAAGTGAAGCCCTTCCTAAGGAATGAATTTATTCTAATAAAACCCTAGCTCTTTGCTCCTTGGAAAAGCAAAGAGGTGTTAAGTAAAGCCAATCGTTTCTAGCACAGCAGGTTTCTTGGTTGTGTTTTAGGACTGGCTTTGGGTCTGGACGTAACTATCTGCAGGAGGTGGTGCAGAAGTGTAGGACGAATTGGCCATCTCCCTTGCGTGGGGTTTTTGCCCTCGGTAGCGTCTCTCTCTCTCGGGAGCACCCGTGGCAGGTAGTTCTCCTGGGACAGCTCTCGCCTCCTCGCCTTCAGCTCCTTCAGAGACACGATGCAGGAGACTGACCCTGAACACTTTTCGTCAGATGGTTAATATTCTTTCCGTTCTGCTTTTATTAGTGCAAATAATCTCAGGCTGGGATGGGCAATGACTGGGGGAGGAATGAAATGTTTTTTTCCTTTTTTTGTCCTGTTTGAGGAGTTCAGAGGGGATGGAGATGTCTGAAATAGATATCTACTTGGGTAATTCTTTTTAGCAGCCCTGGCCAAATTATGTTGCTTTGCTGTTCTTTTTGCATTTTTTCTTTTTGCAGCCACATTTTGTCCCTCTCTGCCCCAAAACATTGCCGTTTCAGGCAAGCGGTTGGACTCCATCTTGGCAGTTTGCCATCTGCTGTCGGAGGTGGGCAGCATAAAAAAGTTATGGATGCAATCTAGTGGTAGCCCTTTGCAAAACTGACTGTAAAATGCTGAACTGTAAAACCCTTTCCTCCTTTCAGAAGCAAGGCCGGGGTTATTAAACACAAAATATTATGCATTAAAATAGCATTAATCAGCTTGACTTAAAAAAAGTATGTCTAAGAATCTTGCAAAATCCAAATCAATGATAAGGTTTGTATCTTTGTCCTTGACTTGCTCTGGTTTACTGTGTGCACAGTTTCTCAGTTTTCTCAAGACTGCTGCAAGCACAGGCTCTCGACTGAGAAAAACAGTCAACTTGAAAAGGATTCAGGCTATTAAAAATTAGTTTAGACTATGGTATTCAGTGAATAACTTTTAAAAATTCTTAATATTCTGATGTTCTTTCAGTATTTTTTCTCCTGCCTTGTGGTATGTATGCAAAGTTTATGCTTCTGGAGAAACTGATTTTCAGAGGAAAGTGAGGGCAAGCTCTGTCCCGTGCCCAGAGCAAGAGTGACAGCGGGTGAGTCCAGAGCCGTTTTGGCTCAGGGTCTGTGCTAGGGAGACGTGGTCTTCCACAGAGGCTGCGGAGATGGCAAAATAAATGGTCTGTGTCAGAGGAGCCTGCCTCTCAGATGGGAATATCACGCTGCTTGCAGCATTGAAGCGCCCTGCAGCTGCCTTTGGATGGTGCCGTCACGCTGCTTGTGCAGAGAACTGCACATCTGCGTTTCTGGGCTGTGGTTTTTGCGTGCTGGCATGGGCTGTCTGCTGATGCATCAGTGTCAGCGTGAAGTCAGAGGCTGGGTAGGTTGGAAGGGGTCTCTGGCCATCTCTTTTGCAACCCTTTGCTCGTAGCAGGGCCAGCTTCAAAGTCAAATCAGGTGTCCTACAGGAATTGCAAGGTGATTTCTTCTTTTGGGGGAAAATCCGCGTATGCGTATGGACTTCCCACACTTGGACAAATCACTTGTTGCTTAACCTGTCATTAGAAAGAAATTATCTAAACCATTCTGCTTAGAAAGATCCCTTTCTCAGGTAGTCGGGAAGCACTTTAGGAAAACCGACTGCAGACTTTTTAATCTTTGCGAAGCTGCAGGCAGGAATATATTTTACAGGGAAGGTGCACTCAGATGAGCATGCAAGTCTGCAATGCAAATCGCGACAGTGCTGGAGGGTGGTAGGAGGGTATGGAAATGGCCAGGCTTTGCTCAGCTAATTTGCGCTCCAGAGCGAGAGAGCTATACCTATAAATACAGGGAGCTGAGTGCTTTAAGGACCTGTATATCAGCTGGCATGGCATGGTTAACATTCGCATAGGCAATAAACACCATTTGCTGAAGATTTGTTCAGCAGTTCTCATCATCAAATCCACTTACTTTAAAAAATGTGATTGGTGCCTTGGTGAATACATTGCTGGGGGAATGTGCCTTCGTTCTCGAAGTGGAAGAAATATCGGAGTCGCTGGTGTTCGTCATTGCAGTCTAGCAGTAAAAACAACATTTGGGGGGAAACATGAGAAATGAGCATTAGTAGAATGCGTGTTTATGGTTTAACAGCTACTATAAAGGAATAATTCAAAATGTAGTCTGTTAATGGCTTTCAAGTGTCTTCTCTATCCTGCTTTTGACTGCAAATAGTCAGGTTTAAAAGAAGGGGCTAGCAGAGGTTTAGTCTACTTCATTACTAGTTGGAAAGCATTTCAGCTCGCTTTACAATACATTTTTTTCCCTTCGGTTTTTCTTCCTCCTTTAATTCTCTGCAGTCGCTGTTTTATTGTTTTTCTTGCACTGTATCAGCTTCCATCTGATCTGCTGAGACGTCTCGTTGGGTTCTTCGGAAAAAGAGCCATCGTGGTATGATGGGCGCTTTGGGTGGGAGAGGAGCATTGCCTTTCCCTTTGCCATCCTCCTGTGCTCGCAGCGACTGTCAGGGCTGTTAGCTGTCATCGGACAGCTCTCCCTGACTTAGTAGTTCAGACTCATTAAAACCAAGAAGTAGTGGAAGGAGAAGGTGGTGGTGGTGAGTGTGGCATTGATTTTTCCCCTTGTCAGTATCTGCTCGCAGTGGCCCTTGGGGTTATGCTGAAACAGTGAATTCCCGTCAGAAGCGTGTCGGTTTTGAGGACTGTGTGATTTGATGCAAAAATTAAAAAAAAAAGCAGTGTTAAGCTTATACTCAGGTCTTGCTAATAGTCACTTTTCATGTTAGCTGGTATGAGCAAATATGTTGGCTGAAGACTCATTGGGCCATTTGGTGCCCGATGTTTGAGCGAAATCCTTCTAACTTTTAAAATTTTTTTCCCAAAAGCTTCAAAATGTAGACAGCTCCTGTTATTTTGCTTTTCAAGGTTGTGACTGAGGCTGTAATGGCTTGGGGTGAAGTGCAATAATAAATTTGTAGGGTTTTTTCCATTTTAAGCCTCGCAGAGTTGAAGTAGCACAGGCATGGAAGTAATGTTTATGTTGAAGGTACTGAAAACAGTGCCGTAATGAAGATAGAGGCAAATGGGGATTTTGGGGGTGTCTTTTAATGTTTTGGGTTTGCTGCCCTTTCAGACTCCCACCTGGGGACGCTGGAGTGGTGGTGGTCGATAGCTGCTCTGTTAGATCCCCTCACCCACTGGAGGTCTGCAAGGACCTTTCACCTTTCTAAAGACTGCTGAGTAAATATTTTTATGCAAACATATTAAGCTCAGTCCTCAGCGTTTAAATTAAAAATCGTGAGACAGGCATTAGAGAAGCTGAAATACCATTAGGTTAAGGCTTAAGACCTTAAGATTTTTTTCCTGATTTGATCCCACAAATCTCTCATGTGCTTGGAGTTCTCTAGAAGCTCACAAAGTCCCATTGATTTTGCAAAGCTAAGCATGCGCTTAAGTGCTTTGCAGGATCAGAGCCAAACTTGGTTTTTCTTTATTTGCTTATACCAAGCCTGTAGAGATCACATTTTCAAGCTTTTGCTAGTAATCAGGGACTAGAAATTATTAATATGTTTTTTACGGCAGTTAGATTCTGATTTCATGTGACTCCAGGAGCTAAGGTTGTCTGGTGCACAATCAAATGTAAAGAGTTAGCAGCAGTGTAAGGAACTATCTGTTTGTCCTATATTTCTTATTTTATCTTTGAAATATAAGTTCACATATATTTCTTAATTTTTAAAGAAAGAGGAGGAGATAAAAAAACCACAACAAACCAACAACAACAACAAATACAAATTCTAGGTAGAATTTCTATGTAGCAACCCCCAGCCCGTCCTTTCCTAAGGCTGCACTGCAAAGGTAGATTCCTGTTACTGCTCAGATGAGAATTGCTCCTTCTGTGTGAGCCAGGTCAGTTATAGCTAACTGCCCTGTGAGTTTCCATCTAGCCGTTGGGGAAAAATGCGAGCCACTAAGGAGCTGTGAAAGCCATCTGAAATTTGCAGTCTCTAGGAGTAGATGGAAAGCAGTATGCTCCATCAGGTTGGTGGAACTCCTCAGCTGTTTAAATGTGTGCTCAAGTATTATAAAACTATGTTTTACACAGTTCTTTTTATTACGGTTACGTGAGGCTTGATCACATAAAGTTATATGGGCAACAAACAGACTGGTGCTGAAATGAAGTTCTTATGGCTTTGTTTTGATTTCCACAAGGAAGAAGAATGAATTTGAAATGCACCTTCTAGCTGCAGATAGAAATCTTATTAAAAGCAGAGCAAACTCTGAATTGGAAGTTCTGCTTGCCACAGGGTATAAATTACAGCTGTCCCCTTACTGGATCTTTTCTTGGGGGGGGGGGGGGGGGGGGGGTTTTGGCGGGGGGGCCCCCCCCCCCCCCCCCCCCCCCCCCCCGGGGCGGGGGGACCCAGACCTTCAGGCCAAGCTGTGCAAAGCTTTCCTTGTCTCGTCTGCAATTCCGTGGCTGTTGTGGGAACTTTGCCTGAGTGAGGACTGCAAGATGGAGCCCAGCCTTCTGAAAAATTGTATAAATCCAGTCTCAAATACAAGCAAATCCTTTAAGGGAAAACTGGAACGAGAATGCTTGGTTCTTAGTGGAATTACGAGTGCAATTAAGAGTTAAAAATATGTGTTGTAAACCCTGTATTTGTTATGCTAATCGGTGTCTTTTTCTTTCTCTCCTAATGCCTTTCACCTGTAATGATCCGGAAATGCTTGTAATGGCTGAATATTTGGCATTTTCCATTTTTCATCACAACTGTACTGGAAATTCCTACTTGAAGGTAAGGCCGTTTTTATCAAAAGCACGTAGAGCTGTATCTTTGGTCTAGCCTATGTTTTCCATTCCATTTTGGGGAGGAAATTGCCAGCAATTGGAACTGATCAATCTACAGTATATTCCATTCTGTCAAGAAGGATTAGGTGTCAATGGTGCAAAATGCTTACCAGCCAGGGTAAAATTGAATTTAGTGTGCCATGTTAGAGAGTCAAACCTGGCATAATACGTTCAGGAACCTGCCAAATGTTTACATCACTGAGGATCATCACCTCTTGAAATTGGTGTGGGTTTTTTGATGGTTCCTCTCCAGGAATTAAGATTATACTTGCATCATTCTTCTGTGAGGAACAAAGTAGGTTTCTAATCCTCTAGCTCCTAAGGGCAGCTTGAAGACAAGAACCTAAATGCTGTGAGAGCAGAAGTCAAGTACAAATGCATGAATGATTTTTTTATAGCTTGAGGATTCTCAGGGCTTTTCTTAGGTTTTGAAGGCTTGATCCTGGATTTTGCCTCTTGTTGCCATTCTTGAGTTGCTCTCTTTAGACAGTGTTCACTTCTGGAAAGCTGCTACTGTTCGTTGGCCAGCATCCACACTTGGGTGCAACTCTTCCCTGCTGTTGCTATATGCCCTCTGCAAGGCATTGAGATGATTCCTTGGACACTGAGGTGGTCCCTTGGGCGCTGGGATGACCTCAGGTGGGTGCCAGGAGGCAAGATGCCAAGACCAGCTCTGATGCATGCGTGAGTACCACCCGGTGGTGTGCCGTGCCGGGCTGGCTGACACGGTATGAATGGGAACCCAGCCCTGCACAAATTTACTGTTTTACCTGGTCGCCTCCAGCTCCTTGCAAGCAGAGCACCATGCTGAGCAGAACCCAGGTGTCGTGGCTGCTTTCCCGGTGCCAGCACAGGGTGGCTCTCCAGCTGCGACGCAGGGCAGGGCCCCTCTCCTGCTGCCCTGCTCTAGTTGCTCACCCAGCAGAGGCAGCCAGGTCTGAGCAAGCTGTTTCTTTCTTTCTCTGAGTTTAATATCTCACCGACAGGCAAAAAAAAAATCCTTGGCAATTCCTCCTAGGTCCGCCCGATCGGTCTTTTCCGTTTCCATGATGCAGCAGGTTTTTTCATCAGGACACAGATCGCTGTTCTTATTTTGTGGAAGGAGATTTAATTACAGCGCGAGTGAGCCACATCCATCATTTCCAGTTCAGAGCCCATCCAGAGCTTCTCTCCGTGTTTTGGGTATGTGAAGTCACAGGGTTGTTTTCACTGCACTTCCCTTGCGTTTGCCAAAATGATGGCTAATTAGGGCAGAAGCAGGCCATCTTCCAGGCTGTTTCCTTGCAGGATTTTTTTTGGATGTCACCATGCACTTTCCGCAGCATTGCAGTACTTTTGTGCTCTTACCTTTATGGTTTTTGCAGTAAGTGGTGGAAGCTTCTGAATTTGGAGCCTTAAGTGAAAATGATAATGCAGTGCTGGTTTTATTGAGCTGGAATAACTGGTCTAGGAAACTGGACAGAAATAGCGAGGCAGGTGTGTGCTGGCAGAGAGCAAATGAGCAGGAACTGCTCTAGGTTGGGAAGGCTTGTGTTGCAGTCTTGCTTCTCTCTCGTGTTTTGGGTTTTTTTATGACTGCTTGGTGGTTTAAATCAGTCTTCCTCAGCCTGAAGCAAAAGGACATCCCTAAAGCTGATAGTTTTTATTAAATGAGGTTCGGGATAAGCATTGCAGCTCAGGTTTCATGTGTCTCTTTCAGCAGTGGTAGGAAGATCGTATTTTTGGGTACCTCTGAGTCGTCTTCTGTTCACCCCAGAAAATGGACACTCTGGGAATGCCTATCATCTCTTGTGCTTTTGTCCCAAGCATACCAGGTCAGGATTTCAGGCAGGTTTGGAGCAGGTGGGACTTGATGCGACGGTCCTGTCGTGCCCTGAGAGCCCAGGGTTTGAAGCCTAGCAACATGGAGAAGTGGCAGGGCACCTCCGTGAGCTTGGGTCGCAGCTGGTTCTCAAGTGGCAATTTAAAACCAGCGGGGATGCTTTGACACCTACTCTCCCATTTATTTTTCTCAGGGGTACCTGGACTTTTTATTCCTGTGACTGTGTTATTTTCTGGTATATTAAACCTTCTATTTTGTGGCCCTCCTACATCCCAGGAGCACGTGGCTGCTCCTGGGCTGTAATACCCGCTGCACCAGGCTGCGATGCCGTGCAGTGAGCCAGCCCATCGGCATGACTTTAAAAAAACACAGTGAGGACAATAAGGCAACTATTGCTTTAGCTATCCCTGTTGTACATGCGGTTGCATAAATGTGCTAGATTATGATTATCTCTGCCTCATAATTAGCAATTTGCATAACTGCTTGCTGTGAACAAGAAGTCCCATCAGTGTTATGAAGGATTTATTTAGCTGTCTGAATATATTTTTGTTATCCAGTGCAGAAAGAAAACAATCGAAATGGAAGCAGTCCCAAATGCTTGGTGTTATTTCTAACCCGCACGCATAATTAACAGGAGTACTAATTGTTCAGCACCAGAAACTCATTTGTTTCTCTATAGACTGGAAGAACATTAATTCTCAGAGTGCACCTCTCTCTTTTTCCCCATAGCCAGCGGTATCATAAGCTCTGCAGTCGGTTGTAACCAGATTATATTTGTTGTGTTTGCAATGTAGTATTTGTGATAGTCTTGTCTTTTCCCAAGCTTCTGTCTAAGCAGTGAAATGTATGTAAATGTATGTAGTCAGGGCTGCGTTTCAGTCTCCGAACAATGGATCCTTGTATCTGCCGTTGTCATATGAAGCAAGGGCTCAGCCGAGGGACCGGTGATACCTCAGGTACCTGCTCCTTGCTGGAGCTTTCCTGCCTAGCGAGTGCCAAGAGATGAGACCTGCCTTTGCTTTCTGGCTTTACCTGTTCATCTGCTCCTACCTTCCAGAACGTAAAATATACCCTTGGAAGACAGACTTTGTATATGTGGTTTTGATTTTGGAAAACTGGGTGCGAAGTTGGTCTTGCCCGCGTGAAGGACCAGACTGACCCCATACAAAATGACTGCTTTATTTGCACTCCTGTAGTGTGAAAATCACGGGAACTGGGAAAGCCACTTCTCTGAGCAGTGTTTCTTTTGAAAGCCATTTAAGTGTAGTTCTTAGGTGTAGCTTTTTCTGCATAAATAATGTTGGAGAAAAGTAACTTGCTTGTGGAAACATGTGTTGTATGTAGTGGCAAACATTTACAATGTGTAGACCAAAAGAAGCACTGCTGCTAGGAAAGCTCTGAAGCACATGCTACTGAAATAACGGGGCCCTAGGTATGGGGTTGAGAGTGCTCTTAAATGGTGGCCCTAATGCATGCTGGCTAAAAGGGCAGAACACTGTCTTTAGAGAACATGCTTGAAATAAGACAATATTGTGTAATCCAGAGCCAAGTGATTTAATATGCAATGAACCCAAAATCTCATTTAAAGAAGTGAATGTGCAGGCTTGCACCAACATAATATACTTATTTTTATGAGTATCTTCCATGCACTGCTAATAAATATGAACCATTAACGGGGTTTTAATCTGATTCACATTTATTATAGGCTGAGTGTGAGGCTATAAATAATGCTTGCTTAGAGGCATGAAGTGTAAAGCTGTGTGAGTGGGTCCGTCATCCGTTCCCGGAGCCTGGGCTGTGCAAGGCAGTGCTTATTTGCAATGCTGATCAGAATGATCAGAAACCAACTCAGCAAGGCATTTAGTTAATTCGTCAGGCGGGTTTTCTGCCTGGCTTTGAGGATGCTTTTCTGGAGCATTCGCGCCACCATTTCCTCTGAAACAAGGTCTTGCTCTGAGCACATGGGTTGAAAGAGGTATTTTGGGGCATTATCGGTTCGGTGGGAATGTAGAAGTCAAACTGCTTGTGAAGGGGAAGAGGGGTCTTGGAGATAGTTAATTGCTGATGTTTTCCAGTCTCCCTTCCACTTTTCTGTCCCTCCCACCCTTGCCCAGCCATCAGGTAATATGAGTAATACATGCTTATGTGAGGAGGGGAAGAGTTGGGCATAAATCATTGGAGGGAAAGGGGAAAACATCCTCAGGGCTTCTGTGCAAGTCTGAGTATTTTTAATCCCTTTTTATTTTTCTCTCCTTTCATGGAGGCATTTTGTCCTAGAAGGTTGGGTCCCCAAACAGATGCGCTTTCTGGAGGGGGGACGGGGGTTGCAGATTGAATGAGAACAAAATGAAAGTTGCTTATTGGAGTGTTCCCTCTTTCTAACTGGGAGTTTTCAGCTCAGGAAGGGGAAGAAATTAGCACCTTTAGCATCCCAGGATAGCAGTAGCTAGGGCAGGTAAGAAATGATTGAGGGTTTCCTGCTGGAAATTTAGCTTTTATCAAGGAGAAAATAAAAACCAGGAACTGCAGAGAGGCTTCACATTCTCGTTGCGCTGCAGCAGGAGCACATTTAGTCCTGTACCGTGTGCCCGTTGTGTCCTGACAGCGTGGGGGGCCCAGAGGAGGTCTCCCAGCGTGTACTGCACGGCCCCTCTTGCTCAGCTGCTGCAGCATATGGTAAGAGATGCAGCCCAAACGGGGGACATTTGTCCAGAAAGAGGAAAATTCAGGGAAAAGGCAGCTCTAGGACTGCCCAGTGAGATGGGGCAGCATAGCTTCTCTTCGTGGCTGCAAGCATTCTGATTGTTTTGTCTCAAATGTTTACCTTCCCGATCCGCGGAAGCTCCCTGAGGAAAAGGAACCCTTTGTGTTAAATAGTTTTGTCAAAACCCCAATTTTCCTTCAAAAGCGTTCTGATGGAAACTTCTTAGTAACATGCACTCTTGGTCTTACTTCTCCCTTATTTGCACAAGCAGGCTTGATTTATTTGCCCTTTGATGTATCATGCAATTCCCATCGAAAGCGACTGCGGTTGTGAACAAGTTGTGGGAGCGAGTCTTTGATGGTTCCCAAGACTGCATTAACGAGTAGGGGCGACCCGCAGTCTCAGGGACTGCCTGATGGAGTTATAGCTGGCAGAAATTAATTTCTAAGCGTCAATCTAAAGTACACAATGGCATGGGCACGTTATAGATCTTGTGATAGCTGTGTTTATTGGTGCATTATGCTTTTCACACTGGTTTCCATTCCGTTATGTGGCTGATGATAATTAATTGCAGAAAGGAGAAGCTAATGCCCTGGTCCGATGGCAGAGCAGAGAAGGTGCGTGTCCACGTAGTTCCATCTGGTATGGAAGGGCGACTGAAGTTTGTGTGGCATTTACATTAACAGCTGCATGCTTGCATTAAAGAAGAATATGATAAATATTTTATTCTGAGATTTTTTGTGTGATCTGTGTAATGTCATCTTCAGTGCAAGGGCAGGGAGGATGGGAGATTGTTCAAAACTTCCTTATGGTGCCATCTTGATACTGCTTAATGCTTTGTTCTTGTGGATTTTTCTCTGCGTGTTCCTTGCCTTGCATGAAAATCAATAAATGAAACATCAGAGCTGAATTCCCCAGTCTTCCCAAGGGCATAAAAGAGGAAGGGTTCCCAGCACAGCTCTTGCGACTGCAGCTGGTTCCCATTTGAGGGCTGCAGAGATGGGTGAAAAATCGACAGCATCTGCAGGAAGTGTGCAGCGGGGGTCCCTTACCAGCACTGCAAAACCTGGCTCAGCGAGGGATGGAGTTTTCTTTTGGTGGCTGCGCTACTTAAATTTTGGCAACTTTGTGCGGCTTCAAAATGTATACTGAGTGCCTGCAGCATGCGCTTTCTAAAAGGCAGATCGCTGCCTTTTGACTTTGGCTGTCTAGTCAAGTCGTAGGGGTTTTATCGGTAAGAGCGATGGCGTGGCCAGTCCGATGGACTCCTGCAAGCGGGCTGCGTTGAGTAGCACAGGCATTCATCTCTCTCAGATGGCACTTAAGCATCCAACGTTCAGTATTCATCCTGCTTCCCGCTGATAGATAGGTGCCTGTTGGATGCAGCCAGGCTAACTTTGCTGCCCAGACGATATTAAATGAAATGAATTCACCGTGCCTACCGTGTTGTTTGCTGCTTTGTTATGTAGTCTAGCGTAAGAGCGGGTCAATACTGCATTCATTCTGGCTTGATGTGACCTATCTGAAGCCACCAGAGTAAATTCAATTTGTGTTTATTTCTGTGTTGGAGTCTATTCTTCATGGGCTTGACAAGGAATTCATCTTACCTTGGTTTTACTTATTTTGAAAGGCAGAACAGTGGAAAGACTTAATCCTGGAAAGACTTTGTGCTGGCTTTCAAATACTCCTAGTCTAATGTTTCTGTACAGCTTTGGCCTGTTGATGATCAGCTAATCCATCTGACCGTAATTCTCACAAAGTCCTTTGCAGTCCTCACTCCCCAACCTCCGATTCCCAGGAAAGGTTTTTATAGCTGAGACAGCACTGTAAATACTGCAGTTCTTAGCTGGGTTTTTTTTTCTCCCCACATAATTCATGGACTTCAGTAACGTGACTTCCCCCGTGAAAGGGCATTTATAGATTTCACTCTCCAGTGCCTGATCCGTGACCCGCTGTAGTCAGCAAATGTCTTTCTGCTGACCCTATCTGGCTTTGGATCAGGCAATAGGGAGCCTTTTGAGTGAAAGCTATCTGCTCCTTTCTAATGGCTGTATCATATGTCATAGATTTTTCCTAGTTAGAAAAGGGTATAAAAGCTGTGATGTTAGAAACCATAATACTTTCTTAATTGGATTGCATTGAAGCACGTTAATCAAACTGAAAGGGAGCATTAACTGAATTTGCCTGTCTGCTAAAGAAGCACTTGGAGCCTTCTGCAAAGACAAGGACCTGTTTGGTGGTGCTTGGGGACACGGGAGTCAAACCAGTGTTTCCTTGAAAGGAGCTGCAGGGTGCCTGTGTGACTTTGTGGATGTGGGAATTATTGGTGAGATGCAGGATCAGGCCCTGTGTTCCCAGCCCTTCTGGCATGTTGGACCTGCAGTCTCCAGAGACCTGAGTTCAAACCAGTTGAGCATTCAGGTTGGTTGGGCTCCTTAAACATGTGAGATGCAACAAAATTTTCATGTAAAGAAAAACTGGAGCCTGTCTATCAGCTTTCCCAGTTTTAGAAGCTGTTTCTCTTAAGCCTCTCCTGGCACAGATGGCTCTTTCTCTTTTCCCAGGGAAGTTCACCAGGCAGAAACAGCAAAGCCGAGCCTTTGAGCGCGTGGGCATCCTCACAAATGTGCCAGCATTGCAGGTTTATGAAGCAACCCTGGTAGGTTTTAAGTCCACCTTTATGTAGAGATAAAGATGTTAAAAGACCTATGGGTCTTTTTCTAGGAATCACTTACAAAAGACCACGGATGAGATGATAAAGATACTGCTTTGCCTATTAGGCTTCTTTTGCGTACATCACTGTCTTCTGGGAAGCCTGTTGGCTGCACACTTGTCACCAGCCGCTCAAACACAACAGTTTTGGGTTGCTGGCGGGGTTTTTTTGCAATAAACTATTTGCCATTTCAGTGGCAGATTTTCATTACGCAAAAGGAGAAACAGCCAAGGCAAGGGTAAGTGTTTAAAACTACTTAAGACTTGGACTGTGTCATCTGTATAATTAAAAAAACACTGCTTGGGTCATTGTTCGGTTGCAGCTTTGCTGCTCTTACCTCAGCAGATGCTTAAAGATCCTTCCTGACAGCTAAACCTGGCATAGGGACCTGGCCTTGATGTGCTGTGGGGCCTCCTGCTCCCCCGGCACATGGAGTGCATCCCTCGGAGCCGCAGCAAAGCGAACGGGCTGCAGCTTGATTTTTTCCCCCGCTACAGCCAACCCTGCAAGTAAACAAGCATTAATCATCCACCCCAATGAACTGGTCTTAAATCAAAAGCGGTTGTTAAATTCCTGATTGTAATTGTGATTTGCATTGCCAAGCAGTACCTAGGGTTTAAATAATCGATGTTTCATTTTTTTGTTCTGTTTGCATGTGCTGGTTGTCTCCCTGAAGGGAGGCTTGGTCTGATTGTTTGGTACCTCTTGCCGACTGGGGTCCCCTCGTGTTACCTTTGCAGCTACTTGCTAGGTTTTATCTTTGATTCACAATTTACCTTGAGTTGTAGCTGGCTTGAAAGAGGCATTCTATAAAGTCACTTTTTAGAATTTGGTGTTAATTTACTAAAGTGACTCAAAGGTAGAGGATATATAGGAAAACTAGCAAGTTTCTTGAAACATGTTTTTCTTGCATTCAGCATTGACTGGGAAAGGAAATATTACCCACAGTTACAGTCAAACCTGGTGATACCTGGTCATCCCATCCTTCAAGATGAGCAAGCAATTTCCATCTTCTCACATCTTATTTTTATTCATAAACTGACAGAAGAGCAGAAGCTGTCATCTTCTGTCTCCTCTTGTTCTGCTTCTCAGCTCTGAATGATCCAGTCATTAGTGGACCTTACCTGAGTAAGTAACTGAAGAAAATACCATCATTTCTCAGCAGACACTTCCTAGGCTGTCCTAATTGTGCCCCATTCAGCAAACCTGGCAGCTGGAGGAGCTGAAGGGTGACAGGAGCATCATTCCCATCACCCAAAACTCTGGTCCTGGTCTGCTGGAGGGGTGCAGAGGAGACAAGGTGCACCCTGATTGGGGGTGCATGAGAAGAGGTGAGCCCACATGCCTCTCTCAAGCCCTCATTCTTCTGCTCCTTCCCAGCTCATGTGCAGTTTATCAACATAAATGTGCATCACTCTCTTTACAAAATGTTTTAACACATTTCTGAGAAAGAGGTGTGCCCCCTAATGCTGTCAACCGTGTTAAAACAGCAACAAAGCTATACTACCAAAGCCAGGGTAAATCAACAATGCAGTGTTGATGGTAATTCATCAAATTAGTGACATCACTATGTAAGGATTGATTAATTTGGGTACTAATTTGAAGTCTAAGAGGGTGACTCTCCGTCTGGTACAGGTCATCTTCTGGGATTTCCAGTAAGTCAATCAAATCTATAATTGCAAGCTGGCTAAATCATATGGAAAATAAATAATTGTCTGACACGTCAGCCACTACGGCAGAGCTAGCTGCACGCATGTGATGTGGGAGGGCTGGGAAGGGCTTTCAAATACCTTTTGGCTTGTCACACAGTGTTTACTCACTCGCAGGATGAAAAGTCATCGGGGCTCAGGAGTGGAGGGTTGCTGAGCTGTGGAGCAGGTCTGAAGCTGTGGTCTCCCTCATCTGTCGGGGAGCGTGGTTGCGGGTGGCTTGTCAGCGTGTTCTCAGGGATTGCGGATGTGTTTGTTTTAATGAGAGGGAACTAAAAGGCCTGCTGCATTTTTAGACAGTTTTGCATGGTGCACAGTGCTGGATGCAAGCTCTTTTACTGTTGCTGAAGGAAGAAAGTGGAGATAAAATGAGACTGTAGATGTCCCAAGAGAGGATACGCCCAGAGCATCCGAAGGGGTCATGGCAGGGGCCAGCCCAGACAGACCTCCTTTTCCCGTACATTGCCATACCAGAGGCCATCTGTCCATGTGCTCGCCTGAATCCAGGAACAGTGAAATTTCCTTATTGCACAAGGTTGTGGGGAAGATATAAATGAGAGTGGGGTACTCTGGGACTGTGCTATCTGAAGTCATGCAGGTGCTGGAGGTATAAACCCAAGAGAGTAGAGCTGGCAAAAAGAAAGGGGCGGGGGGAGAGAAAAATTCAAGAGGTATAAAAACAGGGGAGTAATTTGTCCTCTCCTTGCCCACTGACTGCGTTGCAACAGTTTGATCATGTTGCTTTCAGGATACAGCGAGAGGTTGCAGAGGGTGTTGTAGCTCAACCCATCCCTAAAAGAAACCAGGGTGTGAAGGGATTTTCTGGGAGCTGGCAATGTTGGTGGAGATATCTGAATAGAAGTGCTTCTCTTTGCAAAAGGAGACTGAAGCCGGTTTTGTGAAGCCAGCCCTGTTGATGGCAGCTCGCCTCGGCGTGTTAAGCCGCAGGCACTGGCCGGGGCTGGGTTTCCGATGAGCCCAGCCGGCACGCACCTCCTGCCCCCAGGGAGGCCCATCTCATCCGGATGGCCGCTGCCGGGAAAACTCCAGATGAAAAGCTGAGAATTGCTTCCTCTAATGGCTTTTTATCCAGCAAAATGTTTTGTTGCCTTATTTATGACTTCTTCCGTAATGCGGGAGCCTGGGATGAAAAGGCTGAAGGCTTACTTTTATTTTTGTCTGCAAACTCCCTCTCGCTGCCGCAGATTTGCAAGTTCTTTAGCGGGATGAAAGTTGTGGCTAAGGCTGGCCTTCTCCTGAGTTGTTTCATTATGCTGTTGACATGAACACTAAATCCTGCTTTCCTTTGCTGCGTGCTGAAGGTCAGTGCTGCAGTATGATCGTAATGAGCCTCATAAGCCAGTGTCTCATCTCAGCAGAGCTCTCCGCGGATTGCCCGAAAAAACCCAACCATTTATTCTTTATCCTTATCAGTCTACAGATGCTGAAGGCATCGTGTGAGCTTAGAGTCTTGTAGCTCATCGATGTTGGATGATGCTTTGATCTTATAGGACTTGGGGGGTAACGGAAGGAATAAGGCAGTGGAGTAGGCAGTGTTTCAAACAGTAAATGCGAGACACAGCATCTCGGTGACCGCACTGAGAGTGATGCACCTTGTGCTATGTACCCTGTGTATCCTGGCAGGAAGAGGTGGTTGTGCAAGACCACCTTGACTTTTGCTTACACGCAGTGTGAGAGAGGCGTAGGGAGGAGTCCTCTAGCACAGAGGCCATGCCTGCTCTCTTCAGCAGGATGCAGCTCCCAAAACAGAGGGACAAGTTGGAAATGAGCCATTTAAATAAATGCACCTGCAGCTTCTCCACCCTCTATCTGATCATCATTTTCAAATTAACACCTGCACATTTAGAACCCATTAAAATAATAATTTCATACTCCGCTGACTACCCTGGCTGTTACAAATGCAGAGGGATAGCCTGGGAATACCCAAACAATATTCTTGTAGGGGGTTTGTCATTGCATAGATCGACATCAAGAAGCAGCCATTTGTAAAAATGTTTATCATGTTGCCATTTAGATTGTGTGAGTTTGATTTAATTAAAAATACAAAGAGGGGGAAGAGAAATCACCCGGAATTTGGAATAAAGTGGCTGACAGAAAATGTTTATCAGAGCCTTTAATATAATCTATACAAGATACGGAGATCAGAATGTATCTATCTATCTGTCTTTGGGTCAGAATATGTATCTTGGGGAACTGAAAACAGCTTGTCGGCTGTGGCGTACCCGACAGCGTGTTCCCGTGTGCGCTGTCACCTGCACCATGGCGGGATGTCCCCAATGGATGACCAGGTGCTTCTCTGGATGGACACAGAAGTGTTGGCTTTCCATGCATTTTATTGCTCGTGTCATGGTTGCACCATGCCCTAAGTGTGCAAAAAAAGAGCTTTCGAAGGCTCAGGGACTCGCTAGGCTCAGCAGCTCTGGGCATTCACCTTTCCGGACACAGCTCCTCTTCCCGGCATTATGTTGCTCTGTGTCCTCCCCTTACTTGCAAAATGAGGCTGAGCTGAAGAAACGCAGACATCTTCCCTCTCGTGCTTGCTAGTCTTCGCAGTTGTCACAGTCTCTGCCTGCAAGTTCACTTTTGCAGCGCTTCTGTTAAACATGATTACTCCTGAGTCAGTCTCGGGTCAGCAGGAGGAAGTTCATCTCCTCGATCTTTCAGATGTCTAAAAATTACCTGGAATTTAAAGCCTACATGAGCAAGGCTCTCCTTGCAGAAAAGGGGGGAGGAATGTTGTCTAAAGGCTAATTCCTTTCTCCTTCCCCCTTGTCTTCCAGCAATAAGCCTGGAAGACTGCCCTGCACTTGAGCTGCTAACAGGGGTGTGCTAGGGTAGGAGGGAGGCATCCTGCCCTCTGGTCCAGGGGAGAAGCTCCTGGAAGCTCCTACTCTTGCACGTTGGTCTCCGGGGCTGCTCTCGTGCTCTGCTCTTAAGCAGGGTGACAGTCGAGCTGGCTTTGACATGCTGTGCTTGCAAAGCCCTCTTCTGCTTAACCCCAGAAAAGTTAATTCACTCCTGCTTAGCTAACTGCAGGAGGGTGAATTGCACGAGCTGTCACTAGAGTGTGGGAATTTTCCCTTGGATTTGTGAGCCAGGACAAGGATCAGGGGACCTTTATGGGGCTGTATTTAGGGCCATATTTGCTGCTCGGCATAGTGAAAAAGAGATTGCTGTAGGAGTCGAGGGAAGGCACTCATTTGTGATACAGACAGTGTATGACAGCTGATTCAGCCCGAATTGGGCAGCCAAGCATGCAGAGCGCAATAGGCTTGTATATCTTGCTCCGATCGCTGTTACAAATATTCCTGGGTAAGTGCCGCTTGCTGACTGTGCAGACACCCTACAGGGGAGGGAGGCAGCTGCAGAGCCGGTGCTGTGCAAAAGCCAATTATCAGGACGTGGTTTTCAGCAGGAGGGTCCTTCCAAAGCACGTGAGCAAGGAAATTTGCAGACTAAAAAAGCTGCCGTATGCCCAGTTTTTGCTTTATTTTAAGACTGCATCTGCCTCACTAGACACCTGAGTTTCTTCCTGTCTTCTCCTTTTGTCCAAGGCAGGCTTTCCTGCCTTGGCCATCCTTAATGTGCTAAGAGGATGTCCTAAAAACTTCAAAGGGAAGAGGTTCCTCCTCGTCCCTGGGCAATCCATCAGTGTCCTGGTTAGTGGGACGCCTGCCCGTGGGCATCATTCGGTGCGGTCTGAGCAAAGGCCTGCAAGCACCCTGCACAGAGGTGGTGCTCCTCCTCTGAGCATCATGGCAGCTTGCTGTGATGGGCTGGCTTTGCTTAAAGCTCACTTTGGTTAGTGGCCCCTGGTCAGTGAGCAGAACACTAAGTCATGGTCTGACTTCTAAATGCCTGAATGATAAGGGTATGGGATTATCCCCCTGCTCCCTGGAGCCTTCTGAAGTGGCAGTACAGTTTTTGCACTCAGAGCTAAGGCTGGCTCCACTGTGAGTATGTATTACTGCCAGATTCATGTTCTTTGACACTAACTTGGCCTATTTTTTATCGTGTTGTTAATTTGTCCCATGTTTTTGTACTGCGGAGCAGCACACGAGTCTGCATGTTGTGATCCATTTAGCATTCTAATGTTTCCCCTTTATTTGCCTTTGCATCTACTACTTTTAATTGTCATCTGGGCAAAGTAGAAGTAGATTTTATATTGAGTTAATAGATGCTGGCACACGTTGGTTTTGGAGCAATGCCTTACGGTACCTGTGATGCCTCCTGGATGGGAAAGAGGCCACCAGCACCTCTCTCCTGCCGGCACCGCAAGCTCTTTTTGCCCGTGTGGTGTATAGCAAGGCTTTTAGTTGCTACCAGGAGAGAAATGTTAAGGCAGGCAAAGGTATAAAATCAGCTGAGGTTTGGTGCCGAGTTTTTGCAGGCGTCTGCTTGGAATAAAGGGACTGCTCCCATTGTTTGGTCTTTGGAAGAAGAATGGGCTGACAGAAAGCAGCAGGCAGTTTTCTGGCTGCCTGCTGCTTAATAACACATTTGATATTGATTAACTGTAGTTTTAAGCCCATTTGGACAATTCAGCCACTTGACTGAGGGGTTGAAACACAGTGGAAGAAATGTTAATAACTGTAGTTCCCTGTTTGATCATGAGTTTAAATTTTAAAATCCTTCATGTATGAATTGAGTTATTGTATTCCCAGGGAGATGCCAGTTTGATTTATGACCTTTTGATGTCCCAAATACAATTAGCACTCCATCAGTATGCAGATACTATCACGGGGTCCAGTGACTTGAATGACTTCCAGTTACCCCTGTATCGGGAAGAGGTGTCACAGCTAATGAAATTCTCTCCAAAAAGTATTGATTCATTAGACAACACAATCCTTTGACTGTCCTTTGCCCAGTGAACTGTCAGGAAAAATGCGTCTCAGGATGTCAAATGTTCGTCCTGTTTCTCTTCACAGTTCTTTCTGCTCTCTGATGCTCGCTGGGATCACGCAATCTCCTGAGCTAAGGTACTCGCATGGCCAAATCCAGGCTGAAATACAGCACGTGCATCTTGGAGGGTGTGGGCAAAAGGAGGAAGATTCAGTGATTTGCAGAAAAACTGGGAACTCCTGCATTTCACTTGGCACTAGTGATATTCTTAATAGATTAGTGACAGCCAGAACCCCATGCAAATATTTAGAAAAAGTCTTACTGACAGCACCCTAACCTTATGTTAAATAAACCTCTTCCCTGTGTCCCTGCAGTGCACTAAGATGCTATTAATGCTCTTTTTTAACATGCGAGGGAGATGGAGAACGCAGAGCCACAGGGGTTGGCTAGCGCCACTGGGAGCAGAACTTCGGGTTTCTGGTTTCCTTTCTTCACGGATGCACTTTGGGCTGTTTTCCTTTCATTTAATTACCTTGATGATAGCTGCAGTGTTTCCAGGTGCTTTTTAAATTTATTTCCTCTTCCAAACAACTGCTGGAATGGCAGGAAACGTTAAAATAGCAGCAGAGAAACAGGGTGATACACATCTGAAGCCAGGCTCACCGACAGCTTGTGCCTGCTCGTGTAGCACGGAAATCTTTACTTGCCTGGTATCCGGAGCAAATGAAATTTGATGAGCTTTCTGCCTTTTCTGAGGGGGAGCTGGGCGGTTGTTTTTTTGTCCTCTTCACACTGCCGGCTCTGTGCACCAATTAATCCATGCTAAAAGGACTTACAATGAGCTTGTAATTCTGTGGGCTTGTGAAGTGGCGGCTCGCCAGATTTGCGCTCGTTTCAGATGTTTAATAGATAGAAAGTTGATCACTTGGCAGCTGAACTGACACCCTGGAGACTCTTCCGAGGCTGTAAAATACTCTGGGATCCAGCAGCTTGGGAAAGGCCAGGTATTTATGAGCCAGAATAACTTTTAGCCTAACTAAAAACAAACACATGGATACCTGCCTTAGTTCCAGATTATTTGAACTCCGGCATGGCTTCCCCTCTGCTAATGCGGTTCTGTCCTGTTTCATCTCCCATCAATATAGACAGCGATAAGCAAATAAAGATAATCACTGGCAGATTAGTTGTTGCTGTGCAAGATTATGCTTCAAAGTTATGCAAATTTTGCTGTCTTCATTGAATCCAGCACGTGCGTAGAACTAAATTTTCTTGTTTTATTGGCCTTGGTTGTAATAAATAAACCCAAGCTGAAAAATATATCTGGAGCCTATAAATATGGATTTGTTTGAGGCAAGATGCTTCTCGGGCAAACTTAGAAGCATCCTTGCCGGCGATTTATGAGGACAAGGCTGTGTGTGATCCCAGGAGAATATTTTGCTGTCAACATCTGCTGACACCTTAAAGGACAACACGAAAGCTTGGTGAAGGGCAGTAATAACCTAGGTCAGAAGGAGATTTTTTTTTTTTTCTGGTTTTGCAGCTTTGGGACATATCTTTCTTCATCAAATTAGGAAAAAATAAAAGCTTCCAAAGTGCCACCATTTGGGGACAGGGGTTAGAGATCATTCTGTACTTAAAATCTGTAGAGACAGCATCAAAGCAGGCTTGCTGCAAATGCTTTCTGTATAAAGCTTAAGGGGGGGTGGGGAGGTGGGGGCGTGGTTGTCCAGGGAGGGAATATGGGCAATAAATTGCGTGCAAGTTTGCAGACTGCTGAGTCTCTTGATAATGACAGACACTGTGCAAAATAGGCTGTTCCAGCGTCCCGAACGCTGCGCCAGAAAATCAGCAAGACAGCAGTAAATGTAGTGAAATTCTGTAGTTGAAAGCAGCAGAAAGGAGTTTGTTCTGGGTGTCATTTTTACCTCCAGATTTCTATTTTTTGGGGTCTTCTGGACTTCCTTGTGCTTTGCTCACTGGTGGACCTTGGCAGTTTGAGGATGGGCTCAGTCAGGCTTTTGCAAAGTTGGCAGGCAGAGGTGCTTCCAGTTCATCGGTCTGCAGAGCCCACAGAGAGCCCAGGGAATGGTGGAATTCCTGAAAACTTAGTGTTTTTAACAGATTGCTACCTACTCCTAAATCCTTTCACAGGCCCTTGGAGGATGTGGGCCCTGCTACTTTCTCTTCAACTTACTTCTGTGTTTTGGGGTACCCTTAGATGGTGATGCCAAAAAAACCCAAAAGGAATGTAAAAGGGCATTAGTTTGACAGGAGGGCTCACAACTGTTTTTTCCCTTCATGATCTGTTGCACGGGGAACAAAAGGTTGGGGAATTTGAGGTTTCCTCGCTAAAAAACGTTTGATCCCCCGGTGCCATTAGGGAAGCAGAACCGACTTGCAGTTGTCCCTGGTTAAATGAGGGATAAAGCCGAGTCCTGGTGTTTCACAGCCGGAGCAAGCCCCGAGTTGAGTGTTGGACCCCAGGGATGCCCTACTGTCCCCACCACGGTGGAACCCTCTTCAGTGGCCCCGTATCTGCCACAGCAGCAGGTAGAGAGCTGCCCAGGTCCAGCCATCGTCCTGCCGCAGCACGGGATGGTGGCAAGGCGTGCACCGCCGTGGGCTCTTCTCCGGCAGCAGATGGGCACATTGGTGCATAAGTGCTCGTCTCACACCTAGATGCTCAAATTAGTGTCACAGCAGGGCTCAGGAACGTCCAGATGCCCTGCAGAATTAACCAGGGGCCAGGCCTGTTTTGTTTTTTTTCTCCAGCCTGGGCATGCAGTAGGTTTTGCATTGCCTGTTGGAAATGCCTGCGTGTGCAGCTTGGTTCCCTCTTCTGCCTCGACGGCCTATTTTGGGATGGCCTATTTTTGGATTGTAGCACAGGTGACGTGCCTCGGAAAAGCGGCGTTGCATCGCTAACGATTGCTGCGGCGCCGCTGAGAGGATGACACCTTGCTGTTCCTCTGAAGTGAAGGGTTTAAATGAGTCGCTGCCTCTGTGATCTATTGGGAAGTTGGGGTTGTCATGCCGGTTCTTAGCAGCTGACAGGGAGAAAGGGGGAAAAAAACCCCACCCCACAACAAAACCTTGCTAGGAAGGAGGACTGAATGGCATGCTGTATCCATTGCAACCTTAGGTATAGGATGGGAGGATCAGTATACTAGTCTAGATAAAAATATAATGAAGATACCGCTGTGGATATGTTGGCTTTCAGAAATGCTAATGATTAAGTAATTATTCTTTTTCACCTGCAAGCATCCTGTCTATTGAGTAAGATACAGCAGTAGAGCGTTTGGTTAGTACCTTCAGTGTTCAGCTCAGTTAAATCTCCTGTTTGAGGGCTGTTCCTAAAAATACTTATAAATGGAAAGTTATGTCTTATTATAAACGATCCAAGGTCTGTTATTTAGCTGTGATTGGTATGTTTGTGTGCAGAACAGAACGTGCTTTGTTTATTGAGGCTTTTAGTTCCCTATGAACACACCGCAACTGGATTAACGTACCACATCCCGCACCCTGCCCTGTTGAAGACCGGCTGCGTTTATTCAAATATTCTGTTTACTGGCGATACCTCGGTGGTTTGTTAAAAGCAGAAACGAAGATGTTTTCAGTTGCATTCCCCTAAGTTGTCTCAGGTTAAGTGAAGCTTGCAAATGATGCGCTGGAATTAAATCCCAATTACGTTAATAAGGAGAAAGCAATTGCAAAGTTGCACCTGTGTCTGTGCTGGGGAACCGGGGACATTGCGTGTTAGCGGCAGGCATGACACAGGGCAGAGGTTTCGGAGGGCCCGTGTGTGTGCGGAGCTGCTCCCGTTAGTGCTTGCGAGAAAGATTGTCCCTTTGCTTTATACTGAGATAACACAAAAAACTAGAAATAAAATAGAAAAACAGCAGCTGTCCTGTTGCTGCCTTAATGTGGTAGTGAAGAGAGTATCCCCAAGGTGTAGGGATGGCAACAAACTGCATCAGAAGGAATCTTAGAAGCAGAGGGAATATTCGGAAACCTGTGCTTGGTGCAAGTTCAGCACAGCCACCCTCTTGCCGTGACGGGTGGTGAGCATGCTGAGCATGAGAGGCTGTCTCCCTCCCTCCCTGAAAACCAGTTACTCCTCTCAAATGACTCCATCAATGTGGCTCGAGCTATTTTGGCTGCAAGTCCAAAGCCTGGAGAGTGTATGTTTCCTGAAGTAATTCAGAGAACCCATAATGTATAGTGTTCACAACTGGTCTCCAGTTGTGAATTTTTAATTATGCCAGATCGTTTTCGGTAAATGGGACTTCAGGCTCAATTAGGGCTGTCAGATCCAATTTTTCACTCACCTACTATTGAGCTCGTCCTATGTTGTTTGCAATAATTGCCAAATCCACAGGAAAGATGAGACTTGCAAAAGATGAATGTCTGCGGCATTTCCCATTCTCACAGACTTCTTCGGCAGAGTGGTAGGAGCGCTGGATGCAGGGAGAAGTAGGGTGCTCGGAGAAACGTTTTTGACTGTTGGGAAGAGGAGTATTTTGCCAGAAGTAGCAAGATTACAGTCTGGTCTTTGTATACAACGAGGCAGCTCATATACTAAGTCCAAGAACTTGCATCTTAAAAAAACCAGATCATTTCCTCCAGTGTGAACATAGCTTTGTGGGGCACTGGCCTGTTGCAGGATCTTGGTATGGGAAACCAAGCCAGCCCCTGAGACGTGACAGCCTGGTTGGAAGTCTTTGACTGGCAAGCTTGCAAGGAGCCTGCACAGGCCAGGAGGGGAGCAGTGGTCCTTCCCCAGCTCCTCCTCACAGCTCATCCCGCCCTGGGGCTGGCCAGGACCAAGCCGAACCCCACTGCTCTGGTAACGCACCTTCGCTGAAAGTATGCTTGCTCTGCGCCTTTCCATTTCTTCAGCTTGCTCTAACTGTCGTCTCTCTAAAGCAGAGACAAGAGAGATGCCCAGAAAGCAAAAAATGTTGCCTTTGCTCTGTGGCCTTATGCAAAATTTGGTTTTGAAAATGAACGGGCATCTCTGTATACACTGACCTGGAAGAGGCTGGAGGTTTCTGTATACCAGACTGGAGCTGCACAGGGGCAGCTTTCCTACTGCCTTTGGCTCCTGGGGCATTGCAAAGCCACGGATGCACAGAGCATCTTCTGAAATAAGCCCTGAGCCTATAATGTGGTTTATCCCTCACGAGCTGCCTGGTGCGGGTACCTGCAGGGAGACCCCCTCTGCTCACCCCAGGGGGGTGGAGGGGTGTATGCAGATGCCCTGGCTGGGTGCAGGGGTGCATGAAGAGGTTTATTTGGGACAGAAAATTGCACACAATAGCAAATTGTCTTGGATTGACCAGCTCTGCACCGGGGTTCTTGGCTGTTTGTGACCAAACTGCACCCAGGCTCTTTGCCACACTCCTTAGGTTTCTCCTTCTTGGATAACATGAGCCGCTCGGCCAGATCTGCCAAAGACATATTTGAAGCAAAGTCCCTAGCAGATGCTAAAAGGTGCAGTGATGTCCGCTGCATCCCCCAGCCAAAAGTAGCGGGGAGCCCGGCTGGCTGTGTTGTGAACCTGCTCTGAAGAATAGAAAGGCTGTGGATGTGTGTGTGATGGGTGTTTGTGGTGGCTGGCTGCCCTCACTCTTCCTGAAAGGTTTGGGGAGGTTGTGTTTGGTTTTCTTATTTTTTACTTAAATCCCAGAACAGACCCAAGGAACGGTGGGGAAGGGCTGAATCCAGTCTCTGAGTATGCGAAGTGCCTGTCCTTGTCCGCTCCCTGAAGGACCCGCTACGTGGAAGGAAAGGGATAGTGGGGTTTAGATGGCAAAGCCTCTTCCCAGGGAGCCTTTCCTTGACCATCTGTTTTGCCCGGGCGGCTGCTGAGGCAGAGATCTGGCACCGTCCCTGAGCAGCCTGCTCGGAGACTGCACTGAAATGAGAGCTGGCTTATAAACAACAGCATCTGTATGGATCGCTCTCCCCTCTGCTTTCCGGCGATGGTAGCACCAGCTAATGGACCCAGCGGCGTCGGGCTGGGGAGCGTATTTACCCAGCCACTTACCTGAACTCCAGCAATGGATTTTAATACCACTTAGCCCTGTGGAAACTTAATAGCCTGCTATCTGTCCCCATCCTCTTAGTAAAACACTGACACAGGTGAAGTCTGTGCTAACTAGGCAAAGAAAAACTGCTTCTCCCAGCCAAATGCTAGCATCTATGGTTTGGTCCCTGCTCCAGCAGGCACTCTCCCGACAGGCATCTGTGTTTCTGCACCCCTGTTACCTACAGCCTGTTTCCTCACCCATTTCTCCTGTGCATGTACTCTTCCAGCCCCTGTATTCTTGTGGCTGAGCCCTCCTCCATATTCGATGCCTTTTCCTGCAGACAGGGAACAGCCAGTTCTCTCTGCACGCTTGGATCTTCTCCCTTGCTTGATCCAAGAAAACCATTAAACAACAATAACAATACATCAACAGTGGTGCTCAGCAGAGCTGGCTTTTCCTACTCTTCTGGCATTTTGCATCTTTGTCCCATTTTTATGCCTGATTTGAGATGACGTATCAGCTCCTCTTGGCAGGAGGTCTGTAAAACATCACTGGCACTCTTGGGATGTGGGGAATGCCGCTCTTCAGCAAAGCCATCGAGCGGTAGCACTGTGTTGCACCCCTGCTACATCTGCCGGCTTTCTATCCTCAAAATCACTGTGCGTCTCCATCTCAACTCAAGCACGGGTGATGGGAGGCACTTGTGCCGTCAGGCTGACCGTGGCTCCCAGCAATGCCTTCCCTCCATCACCAGCTGGGCATCCCTTCTCAATGCTTATTTATCTCCCACCCAAATTTGACAGCAGAGTCTCCAGATAAGGCAACCAATTAAAAAATTATGAGGAGGCTGGTGAGAGAGGAGGGAGGTGGACAGTGTGTTTGTGAGAGGATGGTTTCTTTAGGAAATGAGGCTAAAAATAAGTTTAATAATGTTTTACTAAGCTTTTGTTTCAAAGCAGTCTGCTGAGTGCGTCTCACTCCTTCCTGCTCTGGGTGTCTAACTGCTGTCATGTTCTTGGCTGTCATTTTCCCTGCACTTTCAGGAAGGCTGCGAGATCTTTGCTAATCACAGAGGGCAGACAAGACCTTCGTTTTAAGGGTCTCATAAAAAGAAAAAAGAAGAAGGAAGAGGCATGCAGTAAATGGTGCGGAGCTCCAGTGAATCTGCCATGGAAAGATGAAAGCTTGCACTCTGATCACCAATATTTGAAGTGGCATCTCCAAAGTCTCTGGCAGAGTATTAACCCACCGCTGCTGGCAGCACGAGTCAGTTATCTGATAACAACCAGCTCTCCTGCGCTGTGTCTGATGTGGGATGCCACAGCACCTCGGATAACCACATGTAACGGGGGACCAGCTCCGCAAGTGCAGTAGTGATGAAAATGATGCAGCTTTGATTTCCCTGTATATGTGGTGATAGATAAACCAGAAAATTAGCTCCATGGTGCTGCCTGAGTCTCCTGTTTGATGGAGATAAGAATCTGGGGAAGCGTGGAGTCGATTGCATTTTACTAATTTTAAACGCCTGGATGTCTCCACTTATGAAGAGGAGCGCAGCCTGTGGTACCCGTACATCCAGACACGGAGGGACCCGGTGTCCTTCGTCACCTGTAGCCATAGTGGTGTTAGGTGCTTTTTTTTATAGAATGTTTAGGAAGAGCTGTGCTTAGCTCCTTCAGACTGACAGCCAGGAAGGCATGCAGAAGAGCACTCCGGTATTAATTAACTCATCCTGCCAAGAGCAGATATTGATTTGCTTTTACAAGACTTTGATGAGTCTTGATTATGATTCTATGGAGGTAGGAAGGTTTCCTGCCCTCAGAAGACTAGAGCAGCCATAATTATAAAATAATTGTGCTTGTTTTCTTCTAAAGTTGTATTTTATTATTTGATGAATCTCTTGTTTGTACTGAGTAGACAGTATGACTTCACAAATTACTTGTTTACTGTCATGCCTTGATTTATAATTCTCCCTTAAAATTTTGGAGGGTGGGGTTTTTTTCCCAGATATGCATTCAAATTACTGTAAAAGTAGGTCACATCATATTCGTGCAGATGTTACCCTTCCCCTCTCACTCTAGCTCTCCACTCGTGCATGGGCTTGACGATAAGTTTGTGCTGATGACCCAAGGCAGCACTTGCGAAAGGTGAACCAATCTCATAAATCTTTCACCGTGATCCTGCTATGTGTTAAAGGCTTACATGTAGTTCAGAATATTAATTAAAGACAGTTAAACGGCATTTTTTAGAACTGTGTCCTTAGCGTCTCCTACCTAGCAGAGATGCTTATTCTGTGTTTGCCTTGCGTGCATGGTCCCGTGGCAAGTACTGGCTGGGGTTTGGGGGAGTGTCGCTGGTGTGGAAGGGTGCAGGTCACCCTTGCTGCCTGTGCCAGTCCCCATGTCCCTGCCTGGACAGTCCCCAAGCTCATGTGAGAGTGTGGGGGGGTCTCTCCTCCTGCCCTGCTCCACCGACGCCGCTGGGACCTGCCATGAAGCTGGGGGAGAGTATTTATGGTGGCTTGCTTGGAGAAGGGAGACAAAAACAGGGCAGAAGAGCAGTAAGCCAAGAAGGGAGCTGGTCTGGCAGCTGCTGCGAGTGCGAGGGGGGTCAGATGTAGCCGAGAGCAGAGTTACACCACTGTTTCCTCGGCACTGAATAAGAGATTTCCCTTAGGAGGTTTTTATGGAGAGGTGCAAAGAGCTGTTAAGTCATTAGTGCAGTTTCCCATTGTGGCAGCATTATTCCTTGTTATCTCCTCTTTATAGCTTCTCTTTCTCACCAGCAACTACTGACCCAATAAATATTTGTCCTGACTGTATTATCTGCATCCCAAATGCTTGCCTTGTCCTTTCCCATGCAACTTCGAGACACTACAGCCCCGTCTTCTGCCTGATAGGGAGAGTCTGGGCTTAATCACCCACCAGTCTGCAGGCTAATGCCTGCCGGGGAAACAAATCCTGCCCTTGGCTAAGGAATGGGGAAGTTTCCCCCCACAAAAGCAGTCTTCTTCCTTCAGCTTTTAAACCCCCAACTTCCAAGATGTGTCCTTGACACAGCAGCTTCTAAAGCAACCTCCCTGTTTCACAGCAGCAGCTCTTTGCCTTCTTTTTTTCTATTCCATTAACTCAGTGTTTTGCAGCCAATGCTCCTGTTAATTAGGTGCTAATTTATTATTCCCACCAGCTGTTATTACTGTGTAACCCTGCCCACACACAGACATACACACGGAGCCCCTGCTCCAGCCCCAGGCTCTTTCACGTCTGGGTTCTGGGTGTGCTTCCAGCCAGGGCATCACTATTGACTGGGTGACCAGCATGCCCAAATCAGCATCTGAGAGAGGCACCAAGGCTGCCCCAGCCATGAAGGGGGGAAATGAGGTTCCCCGTGGATGCGGGGAGGACCCTGGGGGAGGTTTCCCAGGGTTTCCTTCCCTAGCTCAGCATCGCACCAGGGCATGGGCACTCACTCCAGCATGGCCCTTTCCAGGGAAACCATACCCATGAGCCCTGACAGGACCTGCTTTCTGGGGGATTTATGACTTCTGGTCAGTTGATTTTAAAGAGGTGTGAGGCAGTAACTGAAGCACATGCCATCCCTCTCCCATGTGGACCCTCTCATCTCCAGTAAAGCCCAACAGCATTGCCCTGGGGGAAGGATGGGTGACACTGGGGGCACTGGGCAGTGTTTTTTTCACTCTGTTCTTATAATAATTTTTTTCTTTAAATATTCACAGCTTTTTTGATTGAAAATCAAACTAGTAAAAGCTCCTGAAAGAGAGGAGACATTTCCCAGCTGGCTCTTGTTAGTGCATTTCATAGCTATCAGAAACAATGTTCTCCTAACTCCCTGCCCTTGCTCCAATTCATTAATTAGTGGTATTAATTAGTAGTAATGTATTAATTACGAGCTGATACTTCTAAAGGAGGCTGAGTACAAGAATGAGCTTCATAACCTCTCTGTGGACAAGTAGAGTTTTCTGAATTTTTGAGCTGCCCTGGAGAGTTGTGGTTATGCCTGCCAGGTCACAAATGCAGCTATGTTCGTTACTGCTAGCAGGAGCATCGTACAATTGGGAGGTAAAATACTGATTTTAATGATGTTGTGTGGGTGTACAGGGTCATGGCTGGTGTGCCGGTGTCTTCCAGCTGGGTGGATATTGGCATTGGTTCTTGCCGTTGTGTTGAGGATGTTGCCGTTGTTCAGCACGCCGGTGTGCCCTTCCCGCCTCCCCTCCCTGGCTGCGATGCTCCCGGGGCTTTGTCCGTGTTGGTGCAAAGCAACATGCCATGGTGAGCCTGGGTTGCTGGCTCTTGCGTGGCTTGAGGGCTCTGCAACTCAACTCTGCAACTCTGTGTTGCAGAAGGCAGTGAGTTGCCCTGACTCCACATAACTGCCCCAGGGGGTGTTTGTCGTGGCTCCTTTTAAGCCATAGCGGATAAAAAGTCTGCATCAGCCCCAGTTTCCTGCTCTAATGCAAAGAGCAAATCTGTTGTTGCCCATCCCAGAGGTCCCCAGTTCAGTCCCTGGTTTGTTAGCCGAAACAGCAGCCTCTCTGCGACGCGGCTGTGTCGAGTACATGTTGTCTGGTGGCGTCAGTTGTGTCACTCGAGGATATTAGCACAGCAGCATCGAGCCCTGCGAAGACTCAGCCTTAGCAACGTGGTTGAGGTCATTTGTGCAACCAGACGGCTTTAAGACAGGCTGGTGCTTGACGTGAAGATGTAAGGATATATCGTGTAATTTAGGCTGTCTTTTAGATCTTTTGTATATGCCACAGTCACTTAAGAGGATCTCTTTGGTCAATGAGAGCAAAGCACTGCCATCAAGGAGAGCTCGTCTCTATGGAGATGGGGGCATGGTGAGGAAGGTCACAACTTGGTGGCAGAAAAGGCTGAAGCTGCAGATTAGCAAAAGATGGTTTGATAAAAGAGTTGGGGATGCTGCAGTCAGTAATCCTGTTTGGTTCTGTTTATGGTGTGGCCGGTTGACACCCCTGCAATACTCTGAGCGTGATAGGAGCAGGTAAACATCCTTTGCAATTTATTTAGCGACAGCTTCCGAGATGTGAGCCGAGCAGAGAGCCATGGAAGTGGGGAGTTTGGGCGCAGCTCCCCGCTGTCTCCTGCAGGGCAGTGCCAGGGTGGGCAATCCACACAGCCAGCGCTCCTCTCGGAGACTGTTAAACTGCTCGGCTTTAATCCCAAGGACGCTTACAGATCAGGTGCTGTCAGTGTAATTCGGTAATCTTTAGATTTAAGATGCGCCAGGTATTGCCAACTCTTGCAAAATACTGAGCTGGCTGGTTGATTTTCCTTTTCCCTCTCCCTCACTTTAGATCTAGAAATGTCACTAGATATTAGCGCAGTATTTTGGACTGGATGAGCCATCAAAGCAGGATCACATGGTGGTATTGAAGAAGTGGTGGGACAGTCCCAGCTGGAGCACGGGCTCTCCTGTCATTGCTTCTTTCCCTACCATGGGAAGCTGCCCCATTCCCACCATGCTTATCACTTTCCGTGGCGCAGTTGCCCCTGGGAACTCAGTGCAGAAGCCGCCGAGGAGTTGGTGGTGAGATGGCGTTGCTCCCACCCGTGGGGCAGGAGAAACCCACGTGGCTAAAAATGGTGTTGGGCAACCCCAAGGAGCGTTTGTTCTTCCTGCAGTTCTTTCATCTACATGGATTAATGGCCCTTTACGCTAGCTGGCAATTGCACAGGCTTATAGATTTTAGGGGTACAACTTTTCAGGGGTCTCTTCTGCAGAGCCAAGACTGCGCATTTTTGGAGCTGGGCGGGCGCTGGGCTGCCTGGTGGTGTAATCCTGCATTGCGACTCAGGGGAAAATGCTCAGACCCCGGGAGCGCAAAGTCAATATTTAGCTGGCTCCTCTCAGTGTTGATCTACAGGCGGAGGCTAGGTAGGTAGTTAACACTTTTCCCCCTGCTGTGTGCTGTGTGCTCTCACAACTTGAGGTAATTTGGTGATTTGACAGCATTTCTCCCTCACGCTGAATATAAATAGGCATTTAGCACACTTACTGCATAAATACAGCGCTGCTGGAGGTGGGGGGCAGAGGCAGCCGAGAGCTGTTGGCGTTAGAGTACGGCATGCTGATGTCATTCTGAAAACCAAATTTCTGCAGTGTGCTAGCCACGTTAGAGTCATGCTACAGATAATCCTCTCTGGCTGTTGCAGACCGCTGGCCGGTTGCCCGAACCCCTGCGTGCCTTGGGCTGGACCCGTGGGTGGGATGCTCCACTCAAGCTCTGCTCCCCTCCTCATTGCACAGTGCTGCCTCGGACGCCCGGGCTCCATCCTGGAGATGCCTTCATGACCCGGTGCGGATGTGGGAGCACAAGTTGTCCCACAGTTAATTAACTAGGAGAACCACAAATTCTACAAGGCGTCAGAACCCATTTTTTTCTTAGATTCTTTTTTCTTGTTGTTTTACTTAATGCATTCCATGTGCGCATGGAAATATCCTGATGAAGCTTGAAGAGCTGAATCAAAGGGAAAAAAGCCTCTCATTTTGCACCAGCAGTTAGCTGATGAAATGTAAAGATGCAGTGGGCTGATTAGTGATTCTGGTAATGTAATTAATGCCTCTGTTCTTTCATATGTGCAGAGCTGGAGATCGAGCTGAGCGCTCAGTGGAAATTTGCCCTGAATGTGCAGTTCAGTGCGCTCAAAGTTATTGCTCCCTAGTTACGATTCCTTCAGTAATTCCAACTTAAAAGTTGATACACTTGTAAACGAAAAGCGCAGCATGCTTATGAATTACAGGGCTGGAGAATTTGATTGCAAGATGTGAATGTTAATGCAGGCAAACCACCGCAGACTGGGCAGAGGAGGGGCTGGCAGCAGAGAAAACACCTTGGTGGGTGTCACTTCTTCCAGGCGCAGAGCTGGTGGAAGGGCCTGGCTGAAGTCCTCGTCTCTACTTCCCTGGCTGCTACAAGCAACCAGCTTCGGATAGTTCGCTGTTACATCTTCTTAACATCTCAACCATCATAAACCATTAACATAATTCCCAGTCTGAAACCAAACTTGGAGGAACTCATTTTTGCGTGCAACATGATTTTGGCATACCTTACATGAAACTTTCCTCCTTTTCTTTTTTTTTCCCCTCCCCCATTTTTAATAAACATCGCATTATCAAAATATTAGTGACGCCGGATTTGCTGTCATTGGTTTACCATAGATAACAGCATGGAGTGTTCTTTCCGTTTTGATTCAATAGTGCATGACAAGGGAATCCAATTTGTTCAGATTTAGATGACATGCCTCCAATTATGTAATTCCATTAGGAGGCGCCTGCAGCCAAGTCTGTGCTCAGAGTCTCAGCAGACATAACTCTAATGGGACGTGTTGCAATATTGCTGTGTGGTAAGCACAACTTTGATAGAGAGCACGACCTGTCTCTCCCAGTCGTGTTTGTGGGAATGGAGAAGATGAAAAATGGTCTAGCCGTACTTAGGGCTCTAATCTGGCAATAAGTTATGTCACTACAAGAACAAAGCTTAGCAATGAAAGGTGAATTTGTAATGGCTATATATTTTATGTATTCGAAATCAGACAGTAAATGCAGCGCTTTGAATATGATCTTATATTCAATTCCATAAATGGAAGATATATTGGTTGCAGTTTTTCCTCTTGAATACCATCTCAGATTCCTATATACTTGGGAATGTTGGATATTTATGAGGATATAAAGCAGTGATGAAAACATAAGACTAAATCTTAGCACAGTTACAACTTGCTTTAAATTATTAATCTTTAAGAAGCATGATAAAAAATTCTGCCATGCAAATTCTGGGGGACTGGGGTTGGTGTACATACACATTACCGTAGAGCTATCTAAATAACGTCCTTAAAATAATTGTGTAATGTTGATGCAGACTTACAGTTTCTGCAGGCAGGAAAAGGCAATTCTAGTGGCAGATCTGTCTCCCCAAGAAGCAGGATGTAACACCATTCATAAATAAAGCTGTTTAGATGAATTTAGCATCACTTGCAAACCAGAAGATTTCTGCAACGCCTTTGGGTAACAGCTCAGATGGGGCTTGGTTGGGCTCAGCTCCCCGACAGCTGGGAAGGGGCTGAATGGGGCACATGGGATGTATTTTTGGTAGAGGATGCTCAGACCTGTGGAAACTGCAGAAATTTAAAGGCATTTAATGGCCATAAAAAGGTCAAAGCTCTGACAACCGTAAGATATCTCTTGCTCAGTCTTGCCCTGGTTGGGTCGGACCTGCAGGCAGGTCCATTCCACAAAATTGGGCTGTGAGCTGTACACCCCACCTCTGTTGGACAGTACTAACTAGGGCTTGGCTGAACAGGTACTATTTAAATACATAGCTTTTATTAAGAAGAAAAACTCCCTAATCCTTGCGCTGGGGAAGTATGAGTGATAGCATCTCTACTTTCACAATCTTTTGCAGTTCTCACATGAATATATGAAAGAATTTAATAATGTTCTAGGTTAGAAAATAGGCATGCATATGTATACATCTTTAAAATCTATCTTCTCTGACTTTCTTTCCCCTTATTTATGTTGAGAGAGGAAGCCAGCAAACGATTTCAATGTATGATGCATCCAATATCACCTTTCACATAAACAGAAAAAATATGCTTCCTCCGTTGATGTGATGAGACCAGGATGCATTTAAGTGTCTAGAGAAAGTGTCATTTTGTTTAAAATAATGTGAAGAGAAGCCCAGTCTCAGTATGTTGAAATGAGTTATGGGGGTGCTGCTGTTTTAATGACGTGATGGGGGAGATGTAGCTGAAGATGCTGCTGCTGCTGCGCCTGAGCCCTGGCTTAAATCGCTGCTGTCACGAGCCCTTTCGCACCCGTTGCTCTCGTCCACGTCCCTGCCAGAAAACTTTGCTTTGCCAGAAAACCCCGCTCAGGTGGCATTTGGCTGTGCATTGATCTAGCCCCTTGGTGGATGGCTCAGCCTGCAGATATAATGGAGTATATCAACCTCAGGTTCAAAACCCAGTGTAATTTTGTGGGAATGAATTCTTCAGATAAATTTGGCAGAGCACAGTTTCTTAATCTGCTAAATGGGAAAAGACACTGCTGCCTGGTGTTTATTGGATTTTGTGCGATTTGGAAAGAAATTAGATTGTTTTAGATTAACCCCTCCAGGGATGGATACCTAGGAAGAGGTTGTTGTTGCTCAGACAGTTGATTTTCAGGTTTATTTATCGCAGCAATTCAGCTGCTGGTGTGACTGAGAGCAGAACCTGTGGCGCTGCGATACACTTCATCATGCTCTGGAGCACCCGTTTGCTGAGTTCAAATGAGAAAGCATCGATCTGCTGCAAACCAGGCTGTGTACCCCAGCATCAGTGGCACTGGCCAGTGCTTTGGCTTCACTCCCTGGGAAACAAATACCCAGGTGGGTTTCCCTGGGGGTTCAGGGGCTCACTGAAAACTGTTCGTGAAGACACCTGTGCGCCAAGGCAAGCTCTGCCCTTGGGTCCTTCCAGCTCTGCAAGTGCCCTGTTTGGGTCACTTTAGGAAGAGGTTCCCCAGCTGGGCTCAGAGGACCACCATGGGTCTCATCATCTTCACCTCTGGATGCCAGCGTGTCGCTGGATTAAGTGACAGCAAGCGAATCTGCATGCAAAAGTGAAAGCCCACGTGGCAAACGCTTTTCTGGCTAGAGGGGTGAGCCAAGCATCACTGGCTGTCTGCAAAGCTGGCGTTGGCCCCTCTGCCTCCAAAGCTCCACTCCTGGGCATGTTTCAGAGCAAAATGGGAAAAGTCCGGGGTCCAAAGGGGCTGTGCCTTGGCCCGTGCAGCATCTCCACTTGTCTAGTCTTTGCAGTACTTCCACGTCCCACGGATGTCTGTGCAAGGGTGAATCGTGAGAGCAGAGCTGGTGTTAGCAGCGCTGTGCCTGCACAGGGGCGCAATGGGAGGGGTGCCCGTCCTCGCAGACCTAGCTGGAAGCCAGCCTGGTGCTGACGTTGAGAGAACGGGTTGTTACTCTGTACTGCAAGTGGTGAGAGGAAATGTTCAGCATATTATATTCTGGGACACCTTCCCAGAAAATGTTTCCTTGCGGTAATTACAGCACTGATGCCATAAGCCCCGGCAGCGGTTCCCCTTTGCGGTTGGTGGAGATGAATGGAGCGGAGTAGCAGGAAAGTTCTCCGAGATTCAGTTTGGCCATAGCCTGTTAAATCAAGAGCCCATTCAACGAGAGCATCGTGTGCTCCTCAGGCTGACGTGGGCATAGCTGGCCACACGCAGTAGGGAGTGACAGGCGAAAGCTCACCGTGTTTGCTCCTTGAACTCCGGGGATGCCGCCGCAGCTCTCCCCCAGCGGTCGCTGGACCCACACCTTTTCCTGGTGCGTTGTCTGAACTGGATCGTAAGCTCCTCGAAGCGAGAACCACGTATGCCATGGTGCTGTAAACCCAGGAGATGAGAGTTCACCCACTTCATTGTGTTCAGCATGGGGTTTACAGAAGAAAGGTGCAAGCCACAGGGTGGGCTCAGCCTGAGCTCCTCTAGGCTCCTCTCCTCTAGGCTGCAGCTACACCCGTTACTGGGTAATGCTCAGTCATGTCTGAACATGCATTTGTAGAGTTGTGGTCAGCTGAAGGTGGCCCCAGGTCCTCCTTGTCCCCTTCCACATTGTGTGACACGTGATGATGTTCCCCTGTGTGGCTCCCGTTTCTTGAATTATATTTTATTTTTTATAAGAGGCAGGAAATGAACACTTGAAAGTGCAAATCTGGTCGTAGGTACTGTTTTTTTGGCAGGATGGTAGACCAGCAAGGATGACAGGAAAAACTTCCAGCTTTTCATCCTCTGGTGATGTGGGACTTGGCACGGATGGGTCCTAAAGGGACACTCATGCATGCCATCCTGTCCCTTCCCCTTGGGGATGCCCTCGGGGAGGACTGCTGAATACATCAGAGGGGAAGAGGAGGAAATCTGGGAAGTTATAACTGGTATGAGTGGGAGTCACTGAGGAAGACGCTGAGATAAACAAATAAAGTCTTTCATTGAGATGGAGGTAGCAACGTCACCTCTTTTGCTCCCTTGAGTAGGGCAGTTCTTCAGCCACCTTTCATCCCTTCATCCTTTTTCCAAGGCAAGTGCTCTCCCGCTTCATACCAGCCATGCTTTTGGAGTTGTGCTCCGTTTTGTTTCCTCATTGGAAACGAGTTGTGCATTTGCTTGGAGGAGGACAACTTGCATTGAGTTTCTGCTCCGAAAGCTGTGCTCCCAGCGTCAGAAGGGTTGCAGCGGTTCAGGTGGGTTGGGGAGATGCAGTAGAGGCCGGACTTGAAGCTTGCTGATTGGTGAACTGTAAACTTGAGCTGGAAAATGTGGCTGTACTGTAAAATTCAGGACACCATCTGTTCCGTTGCTTGCTTGCAGTAACATTTGTACTTGATAATTAAAATGTCATACACATTTTTAGCCAGTGGAGGGGTAGAACTGTGTCTTCTGAAAATCATTCAAGAGATGCTCGCAGATAGGAACCATGCTGTTTTGAACCATCTCTCGCTGCTCTTAGAGGAGTTTTGCTTTTTTTTTTCTTCCTATTTTGAGGAGGAGGAGGTTACAGGAATGGGAGCAACGGCAGATCCTTTTGGAAGGAGCAGTGAATCTTAATGAATAACCCTGGATATAATGTGGTTTATTTTGCTTTAGGCTGGTCATGCTGGGGCTGGGCTGGTGGTGCCTCTCCTGGTTTTCTTCTGGCAGTGGTAGGTTAGCTTTGGCTTCAGCTGAAATCAGCTTGTTTTTAAGGGTATCTCAGCTAACTTAAGCAAAACTTTTCCTTCAGCTGGTGTGGCTGAGGGTTCAAAGTGCTGCCTGCTCGGATGGCTGCGGATGGTGCGGGCTGCTCCTCTGAGCAGCAGGCTCAGGGCTCGAGGGCCGCGCGAGAAGCTGCTCAGAGAGAGGTCACGTCTTGACACACGTTTGTGTTACCTTCACCGCGAGAGAGACAGAGCAAAAGGCAAAGCAAGCAGCACCGTTCATGGACAGTGGAATCGAGTGCGTTTCGCATAGTGATGCCAGCCCTCACCCCTTCCGCTGGTGCAGGGGCAGCTGGGCTCCTCTCCTGGCCTAGCCCAGGTTGCTCTCTCCCCGCTTTGCAGTGGCCTCAGTGCAGCTGCCAATTTGGCTGACGTTTGCTTCGTGGCACTGAAAAGATGCAAAAATTGAATTTGCTTTTGGCTGTTCTAAAATAGGATTTTGGACATCTTAATGCTACAGATTAATTAACAATATAGGAGGCATCTGAAATCCATAAACACGCAATGTGTCCTAGCTGATATCTATGCTGAATGCCCCGGAAAGCCTCTGATGAGGTTTTGCCAGCTCAGTCTCTGGTTCCCAGGCACGTCACACGCTTGGACTGTGTAGATGGACCTCCTCTGAGCACAACGCAATGGACGCGTCCCTGCGTTGGTTCAGGGCTGTATAAGAGGCAAAAGTGATGTTTTCCATAAACGTGGCTTTCTAAGGGCATCATCCTAACAAATTGAGACGGAGTAAAATATGCTTTTGCTAAATGTATGAGGTGGAACTAGCGGACCTGGGAAATGGGATGTTCTGCCCATCTTGTAATGTTTGTGAAGTCTTGCTTGCTTAGCTGATGTAGAACCCCTCCCAGCTGAGCTTTGACACAACAAATACATCTACAGAGTTTTATTAGAAATGCACTCTGCTATTCCATGCAAATTGTGAATGCACTTATGTCAGCTGTGTGTGAATAGGATTTTTTAAATCCTGGTCTGCGGGGAGACATTTGAAGCTCACAGCTTTACGGTGCGTCGGTGTGTGCTATCAGTAACTAGTCAAGATTAAAGATGAAGTCTGCGGAGGAACTGCAGTGAGTACTTCAGAAATGCTCGCTAACCGGTGAGGCGCTTTCTGGGCCGTCTCCTGGCCTAAATCAAACATTTTGACGACATCCCAGCATCCATGCAGACCTGCTTGTACATCAAAGCTCAAGGTGTATCCTTGCAGGATCAGGTCCTGTGCTTCTGCCAGGGGACTGTATTGTAATGTGTGAGAGAGGGTTTAAAATATTCTAATTGTCTGCTATGAAATTACAGTTTTGTTCCCTGGAGTAGAAAAGTGAGTTTAAATCATTAACGCCACAAGTCTCAGTGATGATTACGGAAATGTTTGCAAGTGACTTAATCAGTATAGTTTGTCTGAGTGGCCCATTTTAATATTATTGCACTGATTAAGTTTTCTTAGCTAATATGTGTTTCATTTCCAATTCAATTAAATGAGAATCCCCTTCTATTACATGATATTACTGAAGTGCCCTAGTGGGGCAGGAGCACACTTGGTATTTTCAATTGATACAGATTTCTTCATTATACAGTCTCATGGTGCTAAATGAAATCAATGAAAGCTGAAATTAAAATTGTAGCAAGTTGCAGCTGTAAATATGTCGTCTGTTCCTCTGTCCCTCTTTTAGCAGTAGGCTGAGAATATATTAGTATCAGTTCATTAATTACGTTTCAAAGACATTTTCAATAGATGCCTGACTTTGACAAAATTTTAGAAAGCCTGGGAAGGATTTTCCTTGGATTTCTGTATGCCCAGTGATTATGATAAGCAAAATAAAAGTTGCATTAATGTGCCTTTTTTATACTCTATATATCCTTGTTTTAGCTTTTAAAAGCACTTTCGTGTAACCTATCGTGGGATGTATTAACTGGCATATGGAAGATTATCTGCAAATGGCTTGTGAAGGAATTAACATTTTTTCACGAGGCAAACCTCCTCCTTTTAGGTATTATTGAAGAGAATTGATTGAGCTCTGATACAGTAACAAATTATTTTATAAATACCTCTTTGGAGTTAATTCCCCACTGGGGATATGCAGAGCTCTTGGAGCTAGAAGTATGATGTTTTTCTTGAGAGCTCCAAGATTCCTCCAGCGTTGAGGCAGGGATGTTCAACAGTACGTACTTTCATATACAAAGGAGTTGGGAGGTGTGTTACTACAATTCAAGCAGCGATCAGGAAATTGCAAATGACTGCTCAGGAAATACGATAAATCACAACTTCTAAATACACATTCATACATTCATAAAAAAGACAAATGTATGTGTCAAGCTGAGATGGGAGCCCTCTGCACCCGCGTGCTTCTAGATCGTATTAACAACAGAACTTGCAGGTGAAGCGCACAGTGTTCAGCAATCTTCTGCTTCACGCGCACCAGCTAACGTGCACCCTTTGGGTGGCTGGCGGGCGGCAGGACGAGTGTCGGCAGCCCCGGGGGACTTCGAGCGGGTTCAGGGCGGCAGCCCGTGTCTCACGTTTCTGCTTTCTTGCTGTTCCGTGTGGCTGTGCGTTCAGCTCGTGCCCTCTGCTTGCACGCTCAGGGCACAACAGAGGCTGGCTGAAGTATTGGTTTTATTAAATTATTAAAAGTATTTTCACATGGTCAGAGATCATGTGGCTTAGCGCATTTAAGACATAGCTAAAATATTTATGGATGTAAGGGTAAAGCTTTTTTCTTTAATACTAAATATATGCTTTTTATAAACAAGAACCTGGAAATTTTTTAATTTTTTTTTTTTTAGACTATAATAAGTATTTTAGCATAGTTATTCTGGCTCCATAAGTGCAATGAAAATGTTAGCCTTGGCATATCAATCGTGCTTTACAGATGACTGTAATTTCCTGAATGTCAAAACTCCAAATTTTTCTACTAAGCAAACTTTTCAGTGGCAAAATAGATTGCCTCCATAATATATCACTGTGTGCAGGAAAAAATGAAATCTTTATGTACTGTATTATGAATCAATGAGGCATTAAGATTCTTGGAAGGGTGAGTGGACTCTGGAAAATGAAAAACTGCCACTATTCCCTCTCCGTAAACCACTGCTTATGGAGCGTAGGCTTTGCAAACCTCTATCTTCTCCGCCACAGAAATATCAGTTACAAGTTGAAACCAATTCCTGCGACAGCATTTAGATAGGGTAAATACTGTTGTAAATATCTGATTTATAGCAACATCCTGTGGTTATTCACCAGCTCTTTTGCAGTGTCCTACTTTTTGCTTTCAGAGGTCTGCCGTGCTTTTTAATGAATCTGTAAGAGCTCTGCGAATGGGGAGGTGCTTTACCATGCCTGGAAGATGCTGCGTGCCACGGCTTCGGGAGACATGAGCTCTGGGGGACAGGGACAGTTTCTCACACCAGGAGTAGGAAGGTACTCCTGGTACTCTGTGGTCTTCAGAGCCTGATTTTTCAAAAGACATCACTCACACCTTGACTTTTCCTAGCGTGTATTAAGGCCACAATTCAGCTCTGCATCCTGTTTTGTAAGGGACAATCGCCCTTTGCAAGAAAGGCACTTTCCAAAGCCAAGATCTTGCGTGCTGCCAAGGCCAGCGTCAACCATGCTGCAGCTCATCGTCAGCGAGAAGGAAGCATGGCACACTCGTACACTGTTGATGCTCCTCTGCCGCCTTCTCTTTCCCTTCCTTGGGTTTTACCTCCCATGTGCAGCTCAGGGGTCTTGGCACCACTGCTGCCCTCCATCCAGATGCCTCTATTGTATAATTAAGCTAAAGACTTGGGAAGTTTTGCTGCTCTGGGTAGGTTGCAGTGGGAGGTGGGTGTTTCCAAAGGGCAGTTCAGTCCTTTTCCCAGCAGGCTGGGTGGGTGGGATGGGTCTCAGCCCCTCTGCCCAGCATTGCCACCCCTTCCCATGCCAGACTCCGGGGTGGAGGTGGTGGATTCAGGACTGGCTCCAGCAGCTGAGTCACTCTTCTGTTTGCCGAGTCTAAAAACGGAAACTTGCTTCTCTTTTTATGCAGCACTAGAAAAAAAATAAGTAAAAAGGCCACTGTTCTTGCTGAATTGGTTGTGAGCAAGGGTATCCTACAGAGATCTTAATAATACAGGCAATTATGAAATTAATACCACTCTGGCAAATCTGCAGGGCAGCTCTCCCCTCTGCAGGCAATGCTGTGGACAATTAGTTTGTGCGTGAGAGTAGCTGGGAGCATGTGCGTGTGTGAGGCTGCATATTTTTTACTTACTTAAAGCCTTATTTTCATTATCTTTGTGTGCATGTGCCATGCCTGCACGTATATGAACATGTACCTTGAGCTGCAAAATCTTAAATCGCTGCCTTCCTCTGTGCCTGAAATACTTCTTTTTTGCAGATCTTTCCTATTTGATAATTTCATGGGCAATGATGGGCTGGTGTAATAGCCGTTCTTGAAAAATTCAGCTCCTTTTTATAGGTTCCTCTGGCACTTTTCTCCTGCTGCCGTTACTGTGGGTAGGCTGCTGGCTTCCTACCCCCACCATTAGTGTTTCTAGACAAAACATCTCTGTGATTCATTGGGTGCTGATAGAAGTGAAAACATAATGATTACTTAGAGGAAATGTAAATTTACATTTGCTAACGGCTTTAATTCATAGTTCGGAAATACTTATCTCCTTTTCTCCCAGGCCTTGTTCGGAGCTAATGTGTGATTCTTCTGTGCCACCCTGAGACCCGGAGTAAAGGAATATAGTCCATGTGCTTGTAGTTTTGGAGGTGTTTGTTCCTCTTCCTCCTCATTCTCTCCCTCCCCATAATCTTTATACTTCACTTCTTTAATTAAGAAGTCATTTGTTCATCTAGATTTTGCTGTACTTCTAATTTTGGATGAGGTGGAGCTGGAATTTTAGTTTCATTGCAATGACTGAATGAAAAGAGGTCTCGTAGGAAGAAGTAGGACCCAGCCCTGGGTCTGTTTGCTTGGCAGGCACTGCCTTGAGGCCGTTGGGGAGAGGAGAGGGGAAGGGGAGCAGACCTGCTCCCCTAACCCTGTTCTGTGCTCCCTTCCTTGCAAGCGCCGCGACCGCAGCAGGGGAAGACCTGGCGTGGCCAGCCAGGCTGCAGATCGGGGACATGGAGGCAGCCCTGCAGCCTCCATGGGACAGTGGGTGTGAGATCATGTCCCTGAAGCTCCCAGGGAGCATGGCAACCCGCCTTGCTCTTCTCCTGCTCAGAGGTGAGGCCTGTTGCACTTGTCTGCGGGGCCAGGAGGGCTGGGAGCAGAGAGGAGCGCTGCGGGAAGCCCATGGGTGATGCTTCTTGGCTGCTGCCGTTGCCATCCACATCGCTGATGCGAAGCATCTGGGACCGATCTAGAGTAGATGCAAACATTTGATTCCCAGCACTGCGTCAGTGAGCTTGCCAGATATTTTGGCCTCGTCTCTGCGAGCTGTGCTGCGGGAGCACCTCTCAGCAGGGAAGAGGTATTCCCATTTGGGGGGTGTTTCCAAGCATGCATGGTTGAGGCAAGAGAGGCTGTCACCAGGATGCTCACCCCTGTCCTTTTAATTGTGTCTCTAGGTGACAAAGTTCGTTAAGAATCAGGATGAGTCACAGTATTAAATGAACATTTCGCCTCTCTCTGAGCGATCTCCAAACAGATGCCTGCCTCCAGCAAATAAGGCAGCAGGGGTATTTCTCTTGGAGGAACAATTTGCGATATTAGCAAATCAAATCCTCAGTCGGCCACTCTTGATGGGAATTAACCTCACCTACTGGGAGCAAAGCAGTCTTGGCGCCCGGTGTGGCATAATTGAGTTTGACTTCTTGTAGAGACATGGTGGGCATGACTGATCGGCAGGGAGAACCTCTGCCGAAGGTTAAAATCCATTGGCAGCTTCAGAGCCATGCAGGGAGGGTTTCTAAGAGCAGAGCAAGAAATGTGAGACTCAACACTGTTTGCGTTCCTGACCTTCCATCACTGTCCGTGTCTTTGCTGTCAAGTAATCCCGAGTGGAGACATACCGTGACCAGTGTGCGGAGAGGGAGGAGCACAGGAGTCTGCTCGCAGCAGAGTTTCAGTTCACTGCTGGGAGTGGTGGAGGAGAAGGGGATGGGATCTCGGAGCCGTGCATGGGGCCACCATGTGTGGGCATCTTCCTCTGGTCGGATGAGCTGTGTGAGAAGGGGTGCCATCTCAAAAAAAACCCAAATTGCTCAGCTTTTAAAAGAATTGAGTATGTGACTATTATACATGAACTCTGTGGATTTTTATTCAGCGGCATGAGCAGTTTATGGGGAGGGTGGGAAGGACACTGATCATCCTTGTGCTGCTCGCCAGTTGTGGTGATTGTGCATTGTTTCTGGTGCTGAAGCACCAACCCTGTGATTATTTTTCTTTTTTCAGTCGCTCAGTCCTTAATCCTTTGCATCATATGCAGAATCTCTGCTGCAGGGGTTCAGTTCATTTTATTTGCTTTTCTGCTGGATGTGGTACCTATCTGGTCTGTCCCTTTGCCCCTGCCCCTTCAGAGGGAACTTTTGTTTCAAAATGTCTGTGTTCACCTGGAGCATAACTTGGTTTCACACTGCCTTGTTAATGTACCACAAAGTCCGTGGACTGGGGAAAAAAAATTCCCCAGAACAGGAAACATTCCCTAATTTACCTTCCTCCCCCATCTCCACCCAAAGAGATGGAGACACTTGTATAAAATTGCCTCCCATTCATTGCACAAGTCCGTCTGTGACTCCAAACCATCCTAGCCAGGCTTGCCATCTGGATGAGCTTGACCTAGATACAAACTGGTGTGCCTGAGCCAGCTTAAAGGGTAGCCTTAGTTTTGCTGGGTGAATGGGACTGCCCCAGCGCGTTCCCTGGAAAATCATAGCTCTGCTTCCTCAGCCCTGTGTTAAAGCTGTGTTTTCCTGGGTTAGTTTGCCCCTGGGCACAGTCGCGGGGAGTGGGGTGGGGGGTTGGGGGTGGGGGGGAGGTCAGCATGTTCCTGGGGGCTGCAGTGCTCCCCGTGCAAAGGCTGTAGGTTTCTCACCCTCTGTAGCCTACAAAGCCCTTCTTGCTACAATCTCATTTCTCGGCAGAAATGGGAAAAGGTCACTCAGTCCCTCACCTACTGATCCGTACGCTAATGGACGTAATGGTGAGTGGATGTTTAGCTATCTGCTCCCCGCTCCCGCTCCTTACCTCATAGCTCCATCAAGCCAGGCTCAGGTTTCCAGGCTGAAGGCATGGCAGCTGCCAGCGTCTGACCTCCAGCCTTCCTCTACCTCAACGAGCAATTAAACAGCATGGCAGCCTCTGTCCTCTGGCAGGGATCAATACTCCTCAGCCTTGGCACCAGCAGGAGTTTTGACCCGCAGGGGCCCAGACGTGCCGAGCTGAAGCCAGCCCTAGTTGTAGTCGTCATGGAAGTGGTACCCGTTTGGACCCCACAGCAGTTGCTTAGAGCCTCTCCGTTGGGATTAAGGTGCCGTGGGAGCACGTACAAGAGTTAAAGCCGCTAGACAAGAGTTTCCTGGTGAGCCCTTTGCCACCGGTACGCAGCCTGCGGCTCTCAGGCCCCTAGGATGGATGCTCAGCGGCTGATGGTCCGTTTTGCCAGGCCTCTTGTGGCAGGGGAGCTTGTGGCAGGACAAAGGAGGAGTGAAGGCAGCTGCCAGCCTTCCCCACAGGGTCTGTCCGCAGGTTTGGCCATAACCCTTTCTCTCTGCATCGCCTGGGTTGTTGCTGCTTTGCAGTCCTGCTTTGCACAGCCGGGGCAGTTGGGTTGGGATGAGATGTACTTTTACTTCAGGAGGTTCTGACCCATTTTGATGCTTAAGCAAAGTCACCCTTTCCTCACCTCGTTTCAGCAGAGCAGCTCTGCCCGCGATGAGCCTCCTGAGCACCGCGGCGTGGGTAGCTGCGTATCCCTTCCCTGGCAGCTTCTCTGGGCTCTGAAGTCTCTGGCTTCACTCAGCGCTGTCATCCCTTGGGGTTTCACACCTCCTCACTTTGACTTCCAATTTATTTTTTTCTCTTTAATGTTGCTTTTAGAAGCTTGCTACAAGGATGCTTTTAAAAAAAATCATTAGATTGGAAAAAAGAATTCTCATTCAGCCCCTGTGCTGGGCAGAGGTGGGGAAGGGGCTGGCACAGATGCACTATGTGACCACAGAATTATCCTTCAAAGTGAGCAGATGGCTCAATCTCAATAAACCCCTCAGAGAAATTCACAGAGGTCTCTGAGGTTTCAGTTTGCTTCGTATTTTGTCCAGGGGCTGTGCAGGAAGGAGGGAGCGGGCTGCTCTGGACTGAGGAACCAGACGGCTGAAAGCAGGTCTGTCCACTGACAGCACACGTTTCTTGGTTCCTTCAACAAAAAACATTTTATCTTAGCAAAAGCCATCTCATAGCAAAAATGTCAGGCAGGGGCTTGCGCTGTCCTCCCCAGCCCAGCATGCGTCGCTCCCATGTGGGGGACTGTGGGATGCGGGGTAGCAGTGCTTGTGCAAGGAGGAAGAGGATAGAGCATCTTCATGATCATGTAGGTTATTAAAGTGTCCTGGGACCAGCCACAGGGCATTTGCGTGGCAGCACCACTGCCCCAGAGATGGTGCCCATGCTGGGTCAGTTGGAGGGAGGTGCAGTTCCAACCCGTGGGTGAAACGTGGCTTTCCTGGCACTGCAGGGATGCCAGGATGGTGTGGCAGCTGGCATGCCAGGAGGATGCAGCGTGAGGGCTGGCACGGCTGCAGCTGTGGGGAGGCCGAGCACGTCTCTCCTCCTCTCTCCATCCCTGGCTTCCAGCACATCACCCTGCCTGTCTGTGCCACTTTCCCGTTTTCTTTGTCCTGCCCATGGGTGGAAGCGTCAAAGCACCAAGAAAGCTCAGTTTTCACACCCTCAGATGGTGTGAGACGTTAGCTGGGCGTTCATCTGAGGAGAGCTTCTGACCTTTCCTGAGCAACTCTGCAGTAATGGATCATGCAGAAATAATTCATGGCTCCCAGATATGCCCTGGCTTCAACCTTGCAGTGATGTGATAAGCAGAGTGGGTGATGCAGCATGGAAAGCAAACTCAACCTCGTGGGACTGTTTGGTCCCCGCGTTCCTCGGGTAATAGCTGTGTGCAGGGAGATACCAAGAGCAAGTGACTGTCACGCCATCTCGCATTCCTGATGGCTCCAGGGTCAACCTACTTTCTGAGTTCCCACGGGCACCTTTTGTTCTCTGCTTCATAGGCATCCAGCCCACCTTTGTTAGAAAACCCGTGTTTCTGATGAGTGCAGCTCTTTAAGTCAGGGATGATTCACAGTAAAGTTTGAGCTCTACCTGCAAACATGTTTTCTCAGGCTCTGAAGCACAAGCTTCAAGGAATGGGCGAGAGCTCAACACCCCCTTGTTAAGATAGCAGAAAGAACAAGCTGTTACGTACAGAGCTAAAAATAATTGCAAAGCTTTGAGTCTTCCTCCCAGTTGCAGCAGAAGGATGCTCTAAGCACTGATGGCCGAATCCATCTCAGGCACGGCTCTGCATTGACGATGCATTAAAGCTTTTGTGACTTTTTGAAGCTCAGTTCAGATAAATGCAGAGCAGCGTGGCTGCTTTTCTGGAGCTGCCGTGATTTCTAACATGGATGCAAGTAGCTTGGGGCAAACCTAAAAGCTGGTGTTCCCAAAAGGGATGGCACCTTTTTCAGTAGAATTTTAACAGGGAAACTTAAGGGGAGAAATGCACAAAATAGCTTGGCCCAGCAGCTGACAAAGCATCTCTCTGTAAGTCGTGTCTTGAAAGCAGGATTCATCTGGAAAATGATGACATGGCATAAGTAACAGCACCGAGCCTGTTTTCAGGGAGCTGTGCTCCAGCCAGGTAGGGTACAGGCTCGGTCTGGGGCACCCCATAAGCATCCCTGCCGATGGCCTGGCTTCCTGAGCGTGGGGTGCTGGAGGGTGCCCAGACACCTCCACGCTCACTGCAGAGTCCAGTGAGCGTCTTTATTCAGCCTCCTCTCCCCAGTCTCCCTCAACTGCGGCGTTTTCCTCTGATGGGCGCTGATGGAGATACCTGCCTGGATGAGGTCGCTGGCCACCTGGGGTGATGGGGATCCGTTACGACGCGGTTTCTTCTGCCAACATACAAGTTTTTATTCATTCTTTTGTTTTTACAACAGCAGCCAAGGGATGCACTTTGTCACTGCCTGTGACCAAAGAGCACAAAGGGAGAACGGCTGAAGAGTTGAGCTATGATAAAATGCTCGCTGTATCGATCTTGGCTCAGGATTTGTTTCTCTTCTTGCATTAACTCCCCATCGATTGCTGTGATGACCTTAGAGCATACAGTTTTGTTGGCCTTCTCCCTTAGCCATCAGCACCCCCGTGCCTGCACCCTGCTCCCCTCCCAGCCTTGCTGAACTGTTGACGGGCCAGGTCATACAAGGTGCTCTGGGGTAAGCAGAGCTTTGCTTTTGTCTCCTCCGTCATCAGAGCCTTGATTGCTATATGTTAGTTGCTGTAGTTAGCATAGAGGTTATGCTTTGTGGCACTAACTTGTTGCTTGACGGTCAAGCCCTTATTTTAGTGCAGTATCCCAATAAACTAGATCCAAGGGTGAGGAGTCCTGGCAGGAGTTAAAGAAGGGACTTGGGTTTCCCTGGAGATGCTCTGTTTCCCCATGTCGGGGACCCCCACGACAGGCTGTGTCATTGCTGCGTCAAAGGAGGCCTGGTGTGCCAGGGTCAGCTCAGGCTCGTCAGAGAGACTGGTGGGGGTGATGGTGCTCATGGAAAGCCCTTTGCCCTGTTGGGTTCTCCAGCGCCGCCAGAGACTTGCTGAGATGTCACAGGGTGAAACTCTTCCCGTTTTAGCAAGGGACAATGTGAGATTGGTGGCTGCCACTCCGGGTGCACGAAAGTCAGCTTCGTCCTTGCTCCCTCTTAACTCCGGCTTTCACGGTAAACTCGTTTAGTGACGCTTTTGGAGAAAAGTACCTTCCTTGGGGTCGTGGCGGGGGCTTTGGCTCCCTTCAGCTGTGTGAACCTGCGGCCAAAGCCCTTGGAGCCAGGGAGCAGCACCAGGGTAAGCAGTGTGGGGACGGCAGTAGTGCTGATTGCGGTGTCCCAGCTCTCCGAGTGTGAGGTGCCATTGTGTCCGGCCGCTGATGCTGTACTGGGGTCCTTGACTTTATTTGGTTTTTCAAATTTATTGTACTTTCTACTTATTTAATTATTCATGAGCTTGGATGCTCTAAATGGGAAGAGGAATGGTGACTCTCCAGGTTTCCTTTCCCCTGTGCTGCTGGATGCTTTTGGTGCTTGTGATTCACTTTTCAGTCCACCCAGAGACAATTTGCTGTAAAACATTGACATCTAGTGGCTTTCCTGCTGAAGGAAACAATAAGAAACAAAAGACTGGCTGCGGGGTGGCCAGTCGTGATGCCACTAGGGAAAGCAAATGAGTGTCCTTCTGCTCTCTTACCCAGCAGCAAGGATGTGGAGATCACACCCTGGGGGCTCGGGGCTCCCGGGCACACACTGCTCGGTGTCCTCATCCTGGAGGAGTGCCCTTCCCTGGCAGGACAGTTTGCTTATTGAGCTACTGAAGCAGGCGGCTGGTATCCTGACAGTGTACCTCCAGCATCATCACTGAGGCCGTGGTCATGTTAAAGGAGGTGCGAAGAGGCTGGTGTGTATGGCTTCAGGCTGCCAACGGTGGACAACGTGGTGTTTGATGGTGGATATTCATGTGCGACCCAGAGTCATCTCTTAATACTATATGTAAGGTTGAGCTTGCAGCTTTTGCAGCTGGCAGCTGCGGCAGCGTGTCTCCCGCATGTGCCACTGTCCTCTTGCTCCAAACCAAAGCCAGCACCTCCCTTGGAAATGTTTTCTCTTTCAGAATGCTGTAATGCCTCCTTTAATTTCCTGTTCTTCACTTACCTCTCCTCTCTCATTGTTGCAGTCCTGTATCAGGTGAAGGCAGGAGGATAAAACGAGATTTGCATGGGCTTTTCTGAGATCCTCATTTCAGTGCAAGTGGGTTGGGGCTTCTGGGCACATCCCATCTATCTGGCCTGTGAAAGGAAATGTCTTGCAGGAAATGTCTTCCTCGTAGGGGTAATGCTGCTCGGGGGCTCGTGCAGCTGAGACCCACGGCTGCTCGTTGGGAAGCGTAGCACAAGCAGCTTTTTGCAGACTACATAAACTTGTCAGTGCAGCTCTGTTGTACAAGGGAAATAAAAAAGCCAAAGCTACCTGTGCCCTGCTTGGGTTGGGGCTTACATCCTGGGACATATTTTGATTATTCTCCCAAGGTCTGAGGAGAGCATTAGTTGAGGCACCCAGCAGGAGCGCGTTGCCACACGGGCAGCCCAGTGCAGAGGGAAATCTTGGGTTCCCTTCCGCCTCTGTAGGGGCAAAACGCATTAAGCAGAGACAGACGTGTGCAGGTAGATACAACCCTTCCCACTCCCCTCGGGGAGTTTGTTCAGCCATCCTTCACCCTGCAGAGGTGAGCACACAGAGGAGCACTCTGCAGCAGGGCTCCTGAAAGCCTCTTAAGTGCATCTCCAAGTTTCTATTGATTTTGAACGTTAATGCACTGTGTGCTGGAGATACACGGGACTAAACGCTCTGCCTTCCTCTCCTCTTGGCAGGAATTTCTACTATATCACCATCCTGCGTGACCCCGTCTCCCGCTACCTGAGCGAATGGCGCCACGTCCAGCGAGGAGCGACATGGAAGGCGTCCCTGCATGTCTGCGATGGGCGGTCCCCGACCACCGAGGAGCTGCCCAGCTGCTACACGGGGGACGACTGGTCGGGCTGTTCCTTGCAGGAGTTCATGGATTGCCCCTACAACCTCGCCAACAACCGCCAGGTCCGCATGCTCTCCGACCTCAGCCTGGTGGGATGCTACAACCTGTCGGTCATGCCCGAGGAGCAGAGAAATAAGGTTCTGCTAGACAGTGCCAAGGAGAACCTGAAGCGGATGGCCTTCTTCGGCCTGACTGAATTTCAGCGGAAGACTCAATATCTCTTTGAGAAGACTTTCAACATGAACTTCATCTCGCCATTCACGCAGTACAATAGCACAAGGGCCTCCAGCGTGGAGATAGATGAGCAGACTCAGCAGCGCATCGAGGCCCTCAATTTTTTAGACATGGAATTGTACGATTATGCAAAAGACCTGTTTTTGCAGCGGTACCAGTACATGCGGCAGAAGGAGCACCAGGAAGCGCGGCGGAAACGCCAGGAGCAGCGCAAGATCCTGAGGGCGAAGCAAGCGCGCCTGAGAGAGCAGGGCGAGAACAGCTCCAGCACTGACTACATAGGGAACGTGGAGCGGTGGCGGCGGTAGTGAGGGGGGTACTCGCCGGACACCAAAACCGAAGCAGAACCCAACCCAACCCGCAAATCGGAGATGACGGAGCAGTCCAAACAAATCATGCTTCTCAAGGGTTTGAAGCAAAAAGAGGTTAAAATGTTGCCTTTGCAGTTGCCTTTGCAGTAAATGTTGTACTGTATGTGGAACACTTAATCTTAGCGTGTAATTAAATTGTCCTTTTTAGGTTTGTTGGATTATTTATGAAATACAGGAGCCAAGTAGGCTCGTCGGAAATGGTTGGTTGGACGTTTATTTAAAAGAAGAGAAAAAAAAAACAACCGTAAATTAGTTATGAGTACAAAATGGGACGCTGGAAAATGTTTATGATGCTCGGCTGAAATCTATCTGGAAGCAAACTCATTTCCTAATAATGAGCATTTAGCATACTCTCACAATACAGTATATGAGCAAAACCTTTTCCCTTTGATTTTATCTTAATTTTATTTTAATAATACGTTTTCAAGGGCACCAACTGCTTATGGTATTTACCAAGTTAATGAATGGACGATGAAGGGAACAATAAAGGTCTAGAAAAAATATTGACTAGTTTTATGTATAATATTGGCTTTTAAAAGGAATAGAAGTAATTTCTCTAGTTATATAAATATTTAAAATTTTAAACTTTTTCTACCTACTGCTGTTTAGAGTTTTAAGCTTGGTCTATCTCATATTAAAAAAAAAGAAAAAAAAAAAAGACATACATACTTTTCTGAACTCAATGCCAATGTTAAAGACACTGTTTCCAGAATTTTTCAGGGCAGTATGATTTTAACCATTCTGGAAAAGTTACAGCACACCTTCATGTTTCATAAAGCCTTTTCCAAATTATAGTCCTGTGGCAGTGTCTAATTTTAAGTCTTTCTTACCCATTAGAATACATAATGCTGAATTTATCATTCCTTAATAATTGGTGGTATAAACTAGGTGAAATTATGTTGCGGATATTTGTGTAGTGTCTTTAAAAAGTCATAAAACTCTCTAATCCCAGCAATATTATGAAGAGAATTGCTCAATGGAAGTAGATTTACACTTGAATTAGGATTTACTTCCAGTAAATCTTTGCTACACCAGATAAGAAGAGTTTGGGGGGTTTTTTTCTATGCTCTTGAGCCCTTCTTAGCGATGACAGATGAACGATGACTAAACGTGACGGAAACCAATTTTGCCATAGCCATAGTTACACAGGATAAGAAGGCTGCATGGTGCACGGGGATGCAGCAGCCCGCTCCCGCACCGGCTCTGCTGGGGCGCAGGGTGCGGAGCTGGAGCTGGACTGGGCTCACCCGCAGCCCTTCGGCCTCACCGAGACTGATAGGGAGAGGAGATGGGGCAGGAGGTGCGAGGGGCTCCTATAAATCTCTATGCAAAAAAAAAATAATAATAAAAAACCTCTGCAAGGCTTGGGCTAGACATTCAGCAAGTTCAGAAATTTTGTACGTAGCCTGCAACGCTCCCGAGTTTGGCACTCAGCGGTGATCTCGGTGCGGATGCGCGGTGACGGAGGCACCCGAAAAGGGCGCTCTTTCTCCCGATGTACGCAATGCTTACAAGGCTCACTTGCACTATTGCCTTTTGCCTGTAATATTCTGTACACCAAGAGGGCAGGGGGCCATAAAACAAGGCAGAAGGCTTTAAAAACATCTTACGGCTCCACGCCTAAGTTATCTGAAAGTTGTTTTACATCTAATGTTGTATTGCAACCCGGGGGGCAGCAATCCTGCCGGGAGCAAGCGGAGAGCAAAGCAGCAGCAAACCAATACCCTGCATTAGCAGCTTGGAAAAGAGAATAACTTCATGTACAGCTATTTTTTTTTTTAAATGAGAACTGCAGTTGCCAATATGATGTCTCAGTTGTATTTTGTTTTTTACGGGGGAAGATAATTCGCTGTTAAAACTGAAAGGCACTGCTGTAAACAGGACTTAACCATGGGCGAGCTGGAGGGCCTGTTGCAGAAGGTGCATTTTGTTTTTATGCTGTGGTGTGCATGGTTTACAGAGACTAGTTGCATTTTCTTTGTGTATACTGTTTATTGTATATAGGGGATGTATGAATATAAGGATACCATTTTGCCATAACCATATCAAATTCTACTGATTTCCACTGTAGACGCTGTCTTATTGTGTAGATTTACAGGCCGATCCACTGACTTTGATTGTGTAATTTAACAATAGAACTGATAAATAAAATTTAACTACAGTCTTCTGATTTTCATGTGATTATTTCTTTATCTGACAATGTGTTGGGAATTGCACAGTTCAGAATGAACGGTAATTTCGACATGAAGGAAATAGCAGTTGACAGGCAAGTATATGAGTTTAAAATCATGGCTTTTCTGAAGTGTTTTTAAACTACAGCTTTCAAGGGCAAAGCCACTTTGGACTTTCTCTGGTTCTGGAGTTACTGCAGAGGTTTTGACTGCTTTTCTGAGCAGTCCTCAGAAACACAAGTTGTGATTTCTGGCGATTTTAAATGTGATTGTCAATGGTCTGCAGCATTAAGGGATTCTTTCTGTGTGTGTACATATATGTGTGTGTATGCATATGATTATTTGTTTTTTCCTTTACGTGATACCCTCCATTTTTGCTCCAGCTGGCTCTGGAGGATGCTGCCTAGCCGCTGACTTCCAGTGCATCCTGCTGTATCCCTTCCTGGGACATTTTAAACACAAAGAAGCTAAACCAGACTTAGATGCAAAAGCAGGCGAGAATGAATTGAGCATAACGCCCAGATCAACTGGAAAAGATGCTTTTTTTACAATTTGGGTGGAGGCGGTTTGTTTTCCTGGTGGCTATAAAAGATGCACAGGCTTGCAGGACTTGCAGTGGGGTGGTGAACCCAAAGGTCTCCGTAGGAGACCGTGCCTTAACCTAGTCAAATTACCCTGTGAGGATGGAGGTGCCCTTCCCCTTGTGAGTATCTGCAGGGGCATCTTATCTCTGCGAGGCTTTTTGAGTCGTGGGGAGCGGGGAATGGAGGGATCTGCCACTGAATCTGCATTTGACTGACGTGGCTTTATAGACAGGCCTACTAGTGCACTGGAAAAGCTGCTGGTGGAGCTGCTAATGGGACAGAGGTCATGCAAGATGCTTCCCTGCAACTGAAAAAGCGCCCAGCAGCGAAGTCTGGCGTAAAAGCAATTGGGGTTGCCTTTTGAGAGGAGTACTTTGACAGCTGAGAAAACTCTTTAACTGCAGGAGAGGAAGGATGGAGGAGTCGGGGGGGGTGTTTGGACAGACAAACTTCAAAAGCTACAGCAGTGAATCAAGTAGCACTCGGTCTTCCGGTAAGTTTTGAAAAGCTTGGACACGTGTTAAGAAAACTCTTTTGAGCACCGAGATATGTCATTAGGTTTCAGCCAGATTGGGATGTCAGCAGCACTGGTGCTGCCAGCATCAGCCCGGGGCAGTTGGTGTGGAGCCGAGGGCTGCTTTGGCGATGGAGATGTGTAGCGCTAATATGTAATGTTAAAGGGAACGGGTTGGCTCATTTTGCCCTCCGAAAGATTGGAAAGTTGATAGCTGTGAAATCTGCATGGCCTTGCAAAGCGCCGTGTGTGGGGCTAATAGTTTGGGACTAAAAGTTTCCTAAAGGCGACCTGGTACATAAGGGTTGTTGGAAGTGAACTGCTCAGCTGATTTCTGTCAATGAACTTTGCAACCTCTTTGTATAACATATGATATATTTTAGTATGCTGTAATATATGTTTGCTTCCAATTATGTCATTTTTGAGTAAAAATGGACTAATGGGCTTTTTCATGTAATTTTTAAAATTTGCACGTTATCCAAAATGCTTAGAGCCCTGAATAAGACCTGACAGATACCAGTGCAATTGCTGTTTCAGCTCATGAAATCACTGAGGAAAGGAGAAGAAAACCTGATACATCTCTGTCGAAACCAGGACAATCTCCTCTTTTAAATTTCAGCCAGAAATACCAGATAATTGAGGGAACCTGTCAAACTAATGCAAACCTTCAGCTGCAGACACAGGTTGGCAGGGAGGCACAGAGAGCAGCTCCGGGTGGAGAGGTCATCTTTACGGAGACCTTCTGCAGGAGAAATATTTTCTAAGCAGGTGATAGGTTTAAATCTTTCACTTACTAAAAATATCCCTGTCTCTAAAACGTTTGGGTGGAGCTGGGGATGGTTTGGTTATTGCTGGACCCTGCCAGGGTGGCAGCGCGTGGGAGGAGAAAAGCGGAGGGTCCTTCCCTCCGCATGCGGGGATGGGGATGCTGGGACGGGGGAGCTGGGATCTCCTGCCTCCAAGGAGAGAGGTGGACGGAGCAACAACAAAGCAAGTGGTGTTCCAAACAAAGGTGGGATCCGGGCTCTGGAAGCAGCCGGCACCATCTGTCCTTTCCCCGCCGCTGCCAGCCATGGCTCCTGCGCGGCGGGGAGGAACAGCTTGCACAAAACCTTCCTGAGCGAATAGCTCAACATCTGAACTCTTACCTATGAAATTAAATTCTGGATTTCCTAAAGCAATCTCTCTGTTCCACCAGCCTCATCAGGGAAGAGTGTAATTTCATTTGATCCATTTCTTGAGTTCAGAGTCAACTGCATTGCCATCATGCTAATATCACTGCTCTGCTATCTCTAGAGACAGAGTGACGAGTTTAGACCTGAAATCAAATTTGGCTCTAAGCTTCCAGAGGATCTATCAGCCAAATTACCCGTAGTCTCTACCCAGAAGCTTTGTCATGCAGTTTAGCTCTGCAAGGATGCATTAGGCAGGTGAGGTTATATCGCTTTTTGTTTTGGGAGCAATGAAACGCTGAAACAATATATATGCAAAGCAATCAAAATATTTATAGTGAGGGCTGAGTGTTCATTTCCAGGACGAGTGCCGCCTTTTGGTATTCTAAGCTTTTTGAATTTGTATCTTCCCTTATATGACTGCAAATAAGATTTTCACTTGCAAGGATGTTCACAAGCAGTTGTTGACATAAACCTCTACATAAACTATATAAACTATATAAATTGTAAACTATGTAAACTATAGAGGTTTATGTCAAATATATGTATTTTCTGATGGACATTCATGGAGAGAGGGCTGCAAACTCCTGGCACACCATTCATTCGAGCCCTTGTTCTGCTAATGAGGTCTCAGCTCCACGGCATAGATTTGGTGGCCAGTGGCATGATGCTCGTTTTGCCAGGGAATAGTAAATTTTCTGGTAAATGAAGTTCGGGAATGATGAGAGCTGTAGTGAAAAGGGATGAGTTCAAGAGATATTTAGGCCAAATGAAAGGTGAGATTTCTGAAGAGCTCTCTGTTTTGAGGTTCTCACCTCACACTTCTATTATTGTACCTCTTTGAAATTACTTTTAGATTGTAAAGACTATCTGTAACGAGTTCAAATGATCCACGAGCGCAATTAAACCTTTGACTCCAGGTCAAATCGTTTAGCCTGACCCAGGATGGAAATGTCGTGACCGTTTCCTTTCAAAAAGCCCTACAAATAGAAGCTGCTATTTTTGGGTGGGTGGGCTGCAGCTGGTTGTGAGCCCTGCAGCAGTTTCCCAGGGAAGGAAGGATGCTCCAGCTTTTCCAGTGGGGTCTCTGCTCCCGTCCCCGCGGCAGGAGCTGCTGCTCTGTGTCTGCGGCGGGGACGTGGAGCCTTGAGGGGTCTCTCTTCCCCTTTGCAATCAACGCCTGGTGCTCGGTGTAGCAACAGCTCCATGATGTTATTAATACTTGGTGAAGCACATGGAAAGTATTATTTCATGCGGTATAAGCAGGTGAATAGCGGGGGTTATGCCGCACGGGAGATGTGTGCTCCACAGTGGGAAACTGGGAATTTCCCCTCCGGGCATGGCAAGCTGGGAAGCGTATTAATAGACATCATTACATTATAATAATTGCTGTGGAATCAGCAAGCGCGTACATAATCTTTAATGCCTGGGAAATCTCACACAGTTTCAAAATAATTAAAAGTGGGATTAATCTAGATGCCAGACAACGCCTGCCTAATTACTAATGAATAAAGCTGTCTGAATGGCTGCAGCACCCTCAGCAGCATCAGCTGCTCCAGCACTTTGAAGTCAAACCCCTGTTAATGCCCGACAGGGCAGGGGCCCATCCCCACAGGCTGTGACCGTCTGGAGGTCCGGGCCAGCTCCTGCCCAGGTGAGAGCCTGCCCGGCCGTGACGCCCACCGAGGATGCTCTGGGGAGATGCAGCTGGGGGCATGGGGTGCGTCGGCCGCGGGGCTCTGGGACCAGCCCGTCCCTCCTGGAGCATCTGCGGTTGTGCGGGTGTGCTCTGCTCTGCGTGTGGCTGGTGAGCTGGCCCCAGGACGGCCCCATGGCAGGGGCTTGGGGGTAAAGGGGTGCAGAAAGGGGTTACGTGGCTGGGTGAGAAACCTCAGCTGGGCAGGGGTCCTCAGCGCCTCTGAGCAGCAGGACCCATGTAAAAAGTGTCCATTGGGAAGATGATCTGTCCCCACGCTTTCAGCAGCACTGTTTTGCAGACCTGACTTTCATATGTCACCTTTTGATCCCTTTCAAAAATGAATCGGCAACACTGGGATGAGTCTGGAGCCCTTTGGAGCCCCTACATCCCAAACAGATGTCCCCTTCACCGAGTGCTGCACAAACCCAAAATCAATGCGGCTTTTGCTGTTGCAGCATTGTGCCCACGCTCACCGTGGCAGCAGGGATTTGCTGCAGCTTCTCCGCTCCGGCGGGCGGCAGCAGCCCATGCGATCGCTGTAACGCACAGCCATGCACCCACCCATGCACGGACTCCCACCCCGAACAGCGGCAGGGTGAAGCCCCTCTGCGCTGTGCCGCTCTCAGGAGCATCGCAGCCCGGGCCGGGCAGGGACCTCTGCTCCCACTGGGCAGCTTCATGGTTTTATGAGGCTGTAAATATACAAAGAACTAAAATTTTCCCTGCAGGGAAGGCGCTGCGATGCACATCCCAGCTGAGCCCCAGTGATCCTGGGAACACACCGGCACGACTGGGCCACGCTGGCTGTGTGTCAGGCCGGCTGCGTGTCAGGGCGGGATGCCCATGGTGCCGGTGGGTAGAAGTCATCGCATTCCCATTGTCCTCATGTGCCACTGGTGCCCAGTATGCCCCACAGTTGTGCCCCCCCAGAGCTGTTTGCAGAGACCAGCCATGGATTTACAGTCATTACTGGGATTTTTGTGTTCTCTGGAGAACTGCCGCACCTGGAATAAGGTGGAATAAGGAATAATCCTGCTGCTTGGGTGGAAGGCCCATGTCAGAAACTCCCCTTCCCTCTATTCCCAGTGCTGTGGGTATAGTGATGCTGGGGGGATAACCTGTGCCACCGCGGGGAAGTGCATTTGCTGCTGCCGTTGCCTTGTTTATTGTAATCTTTAGAGGTTTGGTATGGATGTGTATTTATTTTGATTCAATAGAAAAATCCATTGTCTGCCCCCCAGATCAAGATGGGCTAATTGCTCGGGTAGACATGAATGCAGTGAGCCGGTCCCTCCGGCTCAAGGGTGGCTCTGAGGCCCCCGTCTCCCTTCGGCTAACCCACCGTCACCCTCTTTCAAATGGCAGCTCCTTTAGTTTCTGAATACCTACAGATGAAAGAGAGATAACTGGCAAACAAATTTCTCTGATCTCTCTTTACAAGCAGCTCTCTTCGCCTGGAGAGATCGGTGGTAGGTGTTGGAAAAGGGTGTTTCATTTCAGGTCAAAATTGTTCATGCTGAGGATTCGCAAGCAATGCTGTCCTCCCTGCGATGGGCACTGCAGGTACCACTCACGTTGCAAAATCCCCCGACATCCCTGAGTGAAGGAGCACATCGTGCTTTTGCAAATAAGCAGCTCCTGAGGCGCTGGGGCTGGCAAAGCTTGTGTTTTTTTAAAAGAAGACGTATTTGTTACCATCAGTGTTGGAGCTGTGCAGCTCAAGGTTGATGGCAGCGGGTCCTGGGGCTCGCTGGGGCATACCCCTGTGGGCAGAAGCGGTGGCCCCGTGTCATGACCATCCCACCTCTGCCAAGTTCAGGGCTGCCTTTTGCCATCGAGGAGCTGGTTTCATCACCAGCATGCGGCCGCAGCCGTGCCAGCTTGGGCGGTCAAAAAGTGGGGTGCTCCAGGGGGTGAGAGTTAGGCTGGCAGAGGGGATGGGGGTGGAGGAGGTCTAGAGCTGGGGTGAAAAGGTGCCTGTCCTCCCCGGGAAGCACACGGTGGAGACAGGGGAGCAGGGAGGCTGTGCAAGCCGGCATTTCACCCCTGATTAAAGAACATAAAGCTGAATTTGATGCTGTGCAAAATTAATGGGGCTGCATTGTTTATTTATACATATAAAAGTTACAGGTGCTTCCCGGCAGTAATGAATCGTGAATAAAAAGCAGCGACATGCTGAATTTTTAAAATACAGAAAAATGTATTCTTACAGCACAAATGTATGGGAATAATGGGGAGGGAATCGCAGAACTGTTCCGCTCAGGTCTTGCACTCCAGTGTCCAAGTTCGCAGGTGGAGGACTCACACCTGGAGGTGGCCCAGGCAGTGCCAGGTACCGTCAGGAGTCCCTACAGCCGGCGCAGTGCCCGCTCTGTCCTTGGCAGGCATATAAGCCAACAGGCGGGACGTGGACAGTTATTGCCGAGAGGAACGGTGGAGAGCTCTTCCCCTCGCTGAGGAGCCCAGGATGTGACTGTCACCCGGGAAGACACTTTGGGGAGCGTGCTAGTCCCCTCCTCACTGGGGCACGCACGGGAGCAGGGACCCTCTGTCTGCTAGTGCAGAGTGGCGGCACTGGGGCTGCTCGGGGAGGGCGAGTGGGGGCACGGAGAAGGACGGTGTCCGTGGTGGGTCCTTGTCACAGCCCTGTGTGCCCCTCTGCCCTGCCATGCTTTGGGCAGCACCGCTGCATTTCAGCTGCCTCCATGCTGGAATTGCTCACGGGGTCCCTGCACAGCTCAGCCCCGCGCCGTGCCGGATCCTGCCCAGGGAGGCCACATGCACCAGGCCCTGCCAAAATAATGCTGGCTGCTGGGGCCCATCTAGGCATGCCGGGGAGGCAGTGCCATCGCCAAAGCAGGCAGAGGGGGCAAGGTTCGCAACGGCAGCTTTCCCAAGCAGTCGCAGATCTCACAGCAGCAAGAGCAGGGCTGCTCCCTTCTGTCATGTCCTCAAGCTCAGTCGTGGAGAGAACACAAATTAAAACTAATGACAACCTGCCTTGCTCCAGTGCCCTTCAGAGTACGTTACGCACTGCAGCTGCGTGGCTGGCCGTGCCGCCGGCGTGTGTGAGGCTGGCTCCGCGGGGACGCCGCGGTGCTGCTGACTCACGCGCCGCGGTGCAGCTTCCCCTCACCGCCGGGTCACACTATTGCAATGGGGTTTTTTTATTTCTTTTTTTTTTTTTTCCCCTTTTTATGGCCTTGCTGAGAAAATGCTGCATCGGCGTCAGCGCATGCAAAGTGCTGCCTGCAGAATTTTAACTCCCTCCCAGGGCCTTTCGGGATGTCACTGCCCGTCTGGAGGGAGTCGTGCTGGCTCTGTGTCAAACATCACATTGATTTTAAAATTACTTTGATGGCTCTTTAAGGCAGTGCACTTTTTGTGGCCCTCTGCATTTGTCAAAGCTGATCTCTCTCTTTCCCCCATGGCAGGGCAGAGGGGTGGCATTATCTGGTTTGGCTGCATTGATTTTCTGTGAGCAGCGGGTCAGATTTTGGGTGGGGAGAAGGAGATCAGAAATGAAATGTCTGACTCTTAATTTTCCCCCAGCGGTGCTCAGCTCTTGAGCAGGATGGGACTCACTGAACACACTCTGTCGGCAGAGTTTTTCCTCCCAAGCCACCTGGGCAGTGGATGAGACATCGCTGCCTGGGCTAGAGATTTATAAGGTGCAGACCATGAGCTGTGATAAAGGGGAATCAGGGCCCACACTCTCCTGCCTGCTAGTTCTTTGCTGAATCTGGCAGCCCATGCCCTAAATCCTAACCCCTGACGAGCCCATTTGACCTGTCACTTGTGTACAATAATGAAAAACAAACCAAAGACTGCAGAGGCACCACTAGAAATTAAGATTTAAAGGTGACTCATTCTGTCACTTTCTGCAGCCTGCAGAACAGCCTTTCCTGGAGGATAAATACAATCTCTGTATCTGTACACTCAGCTGTTAATACTGTAAACGAAGTACAATGTTTTTCAGATTATTGAATCATTACTGTCGGTAGAACAAGCAGCTCAAGCAGGCTGCCAAGGCAGGAGATGAAAGAAATCATTAATTTTACGTTACTGGTTCATGCACAGATTTTGGAGCGGGGGTGATTAACTGCTGGAACGAGCCACCAAGGGGAGCGGGGGATTCTCCAGTTCCTGCTGTCTCCAGATGAAGGCTGGCTGCCGTTCTGCAAGGGATCCTTTTGCCAGACAAAGTTGTTGGACCCAGTGCAAGTGCAACCGGCTGAACCGTGGCAGGAGCCCACCACATGCAGGGGGCCAGTGGAGACGATCTAATCATCTCAGCCACTCTTCACAGTTGCGGCATGCTCTTAAAAAAGGTCTTGCTGTTAATGCAAGTTCTGAATATTCACGGATCAGTTCATTCTGACCCTTTAAAGAAATGTCTTGTGGCTGGCACCAGCCACTGGGCTAGCGATGCTTTCCCCTGTGCCTCCAGGGATGCTGCAATACGCTGCCTGCCTCCATCCCCTGCAGTGCTCAGGGGGACGCTGTGTGTGCATGCCGGACAGCCTCCCTGGCAGACAAATGCAGGCGTAGAGAGGTGCAGCGCCTTGCTTTGGAGGTTGGAAAGGCCCCAGGGTGGGAGGGAGGCTGCTCTGAGGGTGACAGCACAGCAAAACTGCCTTTGGTCAGTCAACTGCAAAAATGAGCTCTCCTGCGCTGCAACCAGTTGATCATTTTATATATTGCTTGTGTGCAGCAAGTCACAACAGAGGACATTGGTCCTCATTGCCCTTCATCCCCATCTCTGACCCTGGCAGTGCCCATCTTCCTCGCAGGCCTTGCACAGAGGCTTGCACGCACCCCCTGCGCTTTCACGCAGCTCCATAGCTCCGATCCTGGAAAATGGTTGTGATTAACTCTCAGGGATGCTAATTAAGCAGGATGCACCTTGGATTTGCTTGACCAGGGGACTGAGGTACGACTCGTTTGTTTTGCTTTTACTCATGGTCAACCTGGCTCCTCAAGGAAGGGCCTCAAAGAAGATGCAGCCGGGATGAGAGGGGACACATCTAACACGTCTCAAGGGTGACTTGCTTGGTGAGGCCTCGGAGAAGAGCCCATTTCTTGGGCGCCCAAAGCCGAGGATGCTCCCTGCCATAAGCTGTTGTGTGAGGAAGAGTTTGCTGCTTACCATGGGGCTGCATATTCGATGCTCCCTTCACCTGCCAAGCGGCAGAGATGCCCGGGCATCTCATCACATCCCAGCCCGCTCTCTGCCCAGGGCTGCTGCCAGGAGCTCTGCCCTCAAGGGAAAACCTCCCCCTCTCCGGCCCCGTCTGAGCTCAGAGGTGCTGAGCATCGGAGGTGGGGTCCTTCAGCTTGCAGGCAGTGGGGAGGGTGAGCTGTCACTGGCACATTATTTACTTGAAGCCATAATGGACCCGCTCTTTCCAGTACAGTCATGCTCTTGACCTTAGACTAAATGCAAAGATCAAAAAAAAAAAACCCACCCCAAAAAAAACCCCAAAAAACCCAAACCACAAAACTACAGGGGAAAAAAACCCATTTATTCAAAGGATTTTTATGTGCTGGCCAAGTTCTGCTTGGTATTCAGAACTGGAAGAATGTAAGAACCGTAATGTTTACATCCGTACCAATTTAGGCTTTAATTTAGGCAATGTAATGCAATCTATCTTTCTCTGGATTTTAATAGCTTTTCTATTATTTTGCTCCATGGATACTTGGAAATGTGAGCTCCTTTACTACGTGACTACTTAGACCAATAAAAGAGCTATTTGCTTAACACATTAGTTTGCAGGCAGCCTTCTACAAGTCTGCTTGTGGAGGCTGCCTGCCGTCCATGGCTGTGGGTATGAATATGCATAATTAATAACTGTTATTTGCTGGACATCTATTCCTGAGTGTCTCAGCTCTCCTTGACCGAGAAATTCTGTCTTTCTCAGATCTAATGAAAGGTTTAGACTTTTTAATTTATTTTCTTAGATTAGACTCAGAAAATAACCTTATTATTCTAATAGGTAGATTAGTCCCCGAGGAAGATATGACTAAATGAAAAAGCGATAGGTGAAAAATAGGCCAGAGCTGCTATTACAGAAGAGTCTTTCTGACCTTTTAATTTTTGGTTCAAAAGCATGGGAAATCAGAATCTGTGAGCATGCAAAATGCAGCCAGCTGATTGTGCAGCCCCAATGGCTGTTTTTCTGTGCAAAATGATAAAATTTCTACTAGAGCAAACATTTTTCTCTGGAAATACATTTTAAGGGCCTGTTGTATTAAATCTATTTTAGATTGCGTCAAGTGCATGAAATCCAATGTGTTAAATCACATTTTGGACTGTACACACTAGAGGGAGCTATGGAAAAACCAATCCCCAGGCTGCTGCCAGGCTCCTGCCCTGCTCCCCAAAGCCTGGCCCCTGCCAGCTCCTGCCCTCTTCCCTGAGAAAATGGGTGTCTTTGAGGAGCGAATCCTGAACATCGCTGTTTAGAGGTGCTGGAGGAGCAGTTTTGTTGAAAATAAAGTGTATTGCTTGAATATACTGATGCTTGTTAAAGTTTTAGATGGGAAAAAAGCTTTTATTTCCATTACATCAAAATGTTGCATTTTGAGGCTGTCCCTGGTTAGGTGATATTGGTCCTTTTGGATGCTCACCCTGTATTCCTGCTCCACACCGAAGCATTGCGTATTCAGCCGGGAAAAGCTTTTACACAGTATACTGCTCTCAGCAGGACAAACTGGCACTGTTGAAGGTATCCAGGACCCAATTAAAATGTTTCAGGGGATTGGAAATTATTTTTGCAGTTTTGTCTGAAATTCCAGCTTTTTCTCCTGCTTCCCGCACCTTTACTTTCCAGCACAGGAGCAGGAGTGGACTGCCACGGTCTCCACGTGCCCTTCACCCACAAATTTGCTTAATCTCTTCTTAAAATCCCCTGTGCTCCCAATACCTGCAGCTTCCCACAGAGGGGAGTCCTTGGGGCTGGGGGAGAGGGAGCTCCTTGGCTTTTCTTCTGCCTGATCCCTCTTTGTGTTGGGAAACAGGGAATGGGATTTCCCAGCTCACCAGCAAAGTCCCAGCTTCCAGCTGGCTCCTGGGCCCCCATTTTCCTCAGCTGAAGGATACTTGTTTCTAAAGGCTGACTTATAACAACAGAAATGCAGATAATCTTTTTTTCCCTCCTCTGGGAGCTAATATTAGGATCTGGTGATATAATCCCCATGCACTGATGGAGCCTTGAGGAGGTTAATGCACTGCAAGGGCAGGATGTGCCATGCAGCTGCTCCGAGGGCTGTGCTTTCGCAGTGACGACTCACACCGACGGCTTTCTGGAAAAGAGCGGGGCTGTTACTGGAACAAGAGTGAAATCAGTGCAGAGGTATGAGAATTTAGCCCATGCTGTTATTAATGGTCATTACAGTGCTGCATATGTGAGGCCTGAACGATAACAGGCGCAGGCTGTTTGCTTTGCTGTGTTACAGTACAACAGCATCTTTGTTGCAGCTTTGATGAGCTGTCTATGCTGCAGCTCGGGTAAGGGCTGCTCTTCCGTCTGTAAGGAAACATCATCTCTGTTAAGGCAGAAATATTTCCCTCTGAACGACAAGAAAAGAAAAGCTGAGCAGTGGTCTTGTCAAGTGCTGTTCCACTGATAAAACAGAAAATAGGATAAAAGTTTCCTCCCATCAAACATGTTTATTCTCAGCAAAGAGCAGACATCTCCTATTTATTTATTTCCTTTTGCTCTTGTGCTTTTTTTGTGCCCCCAGCTGTGTAAAGTTTCAAAGGGTCTCTGGGTGTGACGATGCAGTTCCCCAAAAGACTTGTCACTGGGGATAAAGAAATCCAGCAACAGGCTGGGAGAGAGAAGCAGACACTAGCTAACTAGTCAGGAGGGTTTTCCAGGATTTCAGCTGAACCTGGCACAGCGGCGGATGCATGGCTCGGCGGGTGGGATATGCACACAGTCGCATGTTGAAGACCACGGATTTGAGCTGCAGTGGTGCAAGGAGTGGCAATCCTTCCCGGCCTCTCCTGCTCTCGACCACAGTGATTAGTGCACCTTTTGTAAATCACAGAAAAAAAAAATATTAGCTGAGTAATGCTTTAACAAAGCATCTGTGTGTTTTGGTACAGTGGGGAGTATGCAGGCTGGGCTGCCCAGCCTGGCCCAAGATCAAATTTACAGCAGCTTTTAAATTCTGATGAAGCCTGGCACATGCTTCTGCTTGGAGCGGTGACACTGGAGGAAGCAATGGAGACCCGTTCAGGAAGAGGAGATACCTCCTTAGCATCAGTCACAGCCTGAATCCACCGAAGACCCAGGGAGGTTTATTTAAATTGGAGATGGAGACATTGTTCCAACGTGGTCTGAAATGCGCAGCAGACGGGGTATCTGTCGGTGCTGTGATCTGCAGGGAAAGGTCTCCAGGGGGGATGGAGCTGGTTGTGTTCGGAGGTGATGTCGCCATACGGAGGGACGTACCGGAGACAGTGTATGTTAGGGATCCCCTGCATGCTGGGCATTGTTGGGAAACAATTTTTCTCCTTCTCAGATGCATCTCAGGCTCTCTGATGGCACAGCTGAGCGCCGAGGGACAGACTTGTGTCCTGTGTGTTGTTCCCCACTACTGTACCTAGTTTAGTCAGAAAAAAGGCAGCAAGGCTGGCAGAAGCCGCTCTTTGCAATATGATGCAGCAACTGAAAGTAGAAACTGCTTTTTATGGCTCTCGTAGCAAGGCTTCCCGTTTAGCCCTGGAGTAGCAGCTGTTCTCCCAGTTTACCACACACAAACAGACTGCATTGTTTTTTGATTTGCCTTTTTTATTACAGCAGATATTGGATGGGTAGCTAGTGAAAAAAAAGCAGGGAAAGACCAGCCCAGCTGGTTTGCTTTCCAGCATTCGGGAACTGTAGGAGCTCAGCACATGCTCTTCCAGGCAAACACCACCCAGGTGGCCTCACGGAGGGTGCTGCTCTCTCCGGGTGTGAGGGAAGGGGGTCTTCTTTGGGGCAGAGCACGCAGAGAGGCGGGTTAGTGAGGTGGTGGTCCCAGGGCAGCCTCGTGTATACAGGATGTGTGCGAGCGCTGGGAGATGCCCCATGAGCCAGGCAAGAACCAGCCAGCAAGGTTGGCTCTGCGTGGCTGGCGGAAGTGCTGCAATCAAAAGGGACTTCTTTCCCTCAAGTTGTCAAACGCAACTGCATTAATGCGAGGGAGCAGACAGCTGAGTAGGCAGGGGCCATTTTAACAACGTGGTAACGCCTTTTCTTTTTTTTTTTTTAAACCAAGATCACACCTGCAAATGGCTGAACCGATTTTTGTAACTGGGGCTCCTCTGTGTCAGGTGCTCAGGGGGTGATAGCTCACTCGGCTGAGCCTTCTGCAATAAGCGTAGGATTTTTTTGAGAGCTCGCTCAATCTCGTCTGCCCTCCTGGCCGCTCTTATGGCATAGCAAAGCAAAGGGGCTTCTGCCAGGGCTTGTCAGGGGCTCTCCTCTGCCTTCGGGTGACTTGAATGCTTGTGAACTGGAGGCAGGTTATCAGCCCTTGCTGGAGGCAGAGGCTGTGCCAACACACTGGTTCCTTCAGCGCATCGCTCTGGTGATTACAGCTCGACTCAGCCTCGCAGAGCTGCTGCTCTTCCCATCCCAACCTCTCCTGCGGTTTCAGCAGGCACTTCTGTGTAAGGTAGTGTCACTGGGGACTGGGGTTCATTTACCACAGCCGTTTCATGTGCACCCAAATTGGGTGCAGGCTCTGGCCATCGAGGGAGAGGAGCGAGTGCCAGCAGCCAGTGAGTCAGCGCACTCCCTTGGTATTTGCTAGGCTTGGGTGGGGTTCCTCAGAAATGCCAGTTCACTTCCAGAGAAACATAAATCACTACGTTTATACAAGCTTCAGTTCTGCAGATCCCTGTTTAACAGCCAGGATGGGGTTTACAGTTAATTAAAAAAAAAAAAAAAAAAAGAGAGGGCATGTGAAAGCAAAACCCAAATGTCTTTAATAATTATCCCAAGAGCAAAAACTTTCACTCTTCCTTTGGATGATGACAAACACTGGGGAGCTGCCGCCCCCGGAAACTTGGGCCCCTCCTGCCTCCCCTGCCTTTGAAGCTTGGTTTCCTTCCCCTCGGCAGTGCGGCGACGTGACTGGGGACAGCGTGTTCATCACGTGCTGGCACTCTCGCTCGCTGCAGGGCTGTGCCCCACTGCTCCTGCAGCTGCCCGTGTCCTCCCTGCAGAGCGGCTCCTCCATGGCTGCTTAGGAGAGGGGCAAACAGGGCGGCCACAGCCATTTGCAGGCTGCGGAGAAGGAGCGAGCCCTCCTTCCCTGTCTTGCCTGGCTCTGCACATCTCTGTGTGGGTGGTGTGTGGGGGGCAGGGGAGAGAGGAACACTCTTTTGCTGTGCGTTGTCCTGTGGGTTTCCCACCACATCAGTCAGCAAAGAAAACACATCTGGGCCTCCCGTATCTGCTCCCACGAATTAACTGAGAGCGTCTTTTCCAACCCTCTCTTTGCTGGTCCAAGTCATCTCATTTAAAAGCCTGACTACCCAATGTTTGGCATCTTCTTTCCTGCGTGCACCTGATGCTCACAACCACCCATGGACCATTGCCTCCCTTGTGAGTCCTTGTTCCCCTCTGGTGTTTCTATTTTTGATGTTACGTTCCTTCTCTTGTAAGTCCGAAGAACAAAGCTGTCCTCCCCGTGCACTCAGGTGCTCCTTCTTTTCCTAACTGAGCTCTGCAGCGCAGAGTTATTGATAAAAAACCCACAATTTCACGTACAGCCTGCACCATCACATCTGTTAATGTCACCACCACGCGAGACTGTGTGTTTCTTCCACCTTTTCGTGTCTCTTTGCTACAGTGGTCTTTTAAAAAGAGGAGGAAAGCTGACAAATCCCTCCTCACCTGCCAGATGAATTGAGCGATGATTTCAGTTTGGGGTGTGGCAGTTTGTTATCATCATTCGTGGTTATTAAAACCCGGTATTTGCCGAAATTCAGCACAAAGGAGGAAAGATCTCTATTGCTCTACCAGGATTTATCTTATTGAAGGTGTCAAACTGATCATGGCATGTCGGCCTCCTATATAAAATGTTTTCTAAGCCAAACTCATGGCCTACATCTCTGCTTACCCCTCGGTAACATGTCTAAGGTTAATATTCAGCTGTGACCATTGAAAGCAACTTCTGCTTGAGTGAAGTTAGCTGTTGCAGCCTTATTTTCAGCATTTCCCATAGTTTTCGCAGTCAGCAGGAGAGCACAGGAATGCAGTGCAGGACCCTCTCACAGCAAATGCTGGGTTTCACTGCCCTGAGGGTGAGCAATGTGCCCAGAGCCCCTCTGCCCTGGCCCATCGAGGAATTTAGGACAAAACCTTGTGAAGAAAACTTTGCAGGAAGAAAATGCAACACAACAACAAGTTAGAGACTGGGGCAGGACTTTATGGTGGGTGTAAGGGTGGGTATTCTTCTCTACACACTTTCTTTCTATGTTTTCCTTGGGGCTTGTCGCATCAGGGATGGGAGCTGTAATGAGTTACCTCCCCGGTGCTCCCCATAGCAGTGTCTGGCTCGCTCAGTTGATAGCTTTGCAGCCTTTAAGAGCAACAATGGGAATTAGCTTGTAGCTCTCTTAGTACCTCAGAGGATTCACAGTACCAAAAGAGCATGGGACAGGGGAGGGAGCCACAGCGTCATCCTGAAGCACCAGGTCCCTCCAGCATGGGATGTGGAGGAGCACTGAGTTTCATGGCCCCGCAAGGGGATCTGCAAGCGGGTGTGAGGGTGACACTGGCCCAGAGAATGACCGCAGCCTTCATTCGCCCTCTTGGCCCAAATGATTCTGAAATACAGTCTCTTTCTGTATGTGGTGGACTTGGCAGTGTTAGGTTAATGGTTGGACTCGATCTTGAGTCTTTTCCAACCTAAATGATTCTGTGATTCTATATATACATTGCCACTGGGGCACAGCTCTGCAGCCTTGTTTCTGCTCTGCACATGGATTTGTTCATGTTTTGCATCTGCGGGCAGCCTGTGGGCATGTTAGCTGGGCTTTGCAGAGGGCAAGCAGGGCCATTGCCATGGCTGGCCCCTGAGGAGATGGTAGGGACAGGCGAGAGTCGGCGGCAGCCTGCGTTTCGGGGAGCTGCCAGTGTGAGCGACGCAGCGGGTGCCCTTCTGTGCTGCAGCCACCGCTTGTGAAAATGGGACCCAAATGGGTTTGTTGGGAGCAAGCCAAAGTTGGAGTTAGAGCGTGACTGTTGTGTCTGTGGGGAGGGTAACGGCAGCCCCGGACCAGCACACTGTGTAGGCAAACAGCTGCCAGGAGGATTTGGTGGAGCTAGGGGGACAGGGTGATGGAGAGAGGGCTGCGATGGGACTGGAGGCTCCGTCCAGTCCTCCTCATTCACTGGTACCTGAGGCTACCTGGGAATCTCATCACTTGAAGGGGTTTAAAATCTCATGGACCTTGGGGGAGGAGAGGGAAACTGGTGTGGGCTAGGCAGGAGGTAGGAGATCTCTTCCAACTGTGAAAATCCCTGACTGCTTTGTGCTGGCTTGTGTGAGTGGTCATTTACTTCCCAGCTGGAGAGCTGCACGGTGAGTGCAGTGGAAGGAAATCCCACTCTGTGCTGGAGTTGCTCTGGGTCACAGTGTTTGCAGATGCTAATTTCTCCGGTGCCCGCACAGCCATGCCCGCCTGGTGCTGCCAGTCCTGCCCTCCTGCGCGTGTGTGCTTGGCAGCCCTGTGCCGTGCAGAGTATCAGGGATATTTCTTCCTCCATCATTACAACTAGCTTACGCCATGTGCTACTTTCTGCTGGTTTATTTAGCAGTAAAGAGCAAAAGGTCGCTTGCTCACTGCAGCCTGATGGGGTGAGCGTGCCATGCTGCATAAGACAGGAAGGACAGCAAATCTACCTGCTCCTTCTGCTATCCATGTTCACAAAAGCACAGTAATATCCCTTCCTTCCAGACACCTGCCAAAGACACGAACCAATCCTGCTTTGTAATTCCTGCCCAAGAGGTTTTGGGACACAGATGAGAAGCTGGAGACTGCGGGGCCCCAGTCTGGACCTCTCCGGCTTCCTCCCCTTCCCTGGGGCAGCCCCAAACACAGAGATCTGGGATATTCCTGTTTCTCCTCTCTGTGGCAGGATTTAAGGTTCACCCAGCTGGTCCTCTACCTGTTCACAGCATTGCATGCACAACCCAGCTGAGCATCCAGCCTCAAATACAGGCCTTTTAAAACCACCAGCTAAGCAACCTGCTGAAGTGCCGCAGTTTTGTGCAAGTCCCAGCCCAAGTTACCCAAGCATGGGCATGGCCAGGCTGCCTCGAATGGATGCTGCGAGCAGATCACACGCTTCTTAAGCTTGTAGCCAGCTAGAGCTAGAAAGCACCTATATGTCCACCCACAGAGAGGAGCCTGCCTCTCAGCCTGCCCAGCGCCAAATACGGCATGTGGCGTGAGTCAAAATGAGGGACACCAGAAAATAATAGTCTTCACATGAAGAAGAGCAGTAATTTGCAGCTGTAAATCACCTTTCATCTACAGATCACAGAGGCGTCTCAAGCACTAATTAACGCAGCCTTGGAGCATCCCTGCCCCATAACTAGCACAGGGCGATGGTTATTCCATCCGCTGGCACACGGCCATGTGTCCTTGCAGGCACCTGCAAGAGGGAACTGGCTTGCAAGGTTGGTCCTGTTCCACTTCTCACGGCCACGCTGGAGGTGCCCAGGCACCTGTGCCAAAATGCTCGTGTGTGTCCCGAGCGTGCGCCCCGAGCGTGCACAGGAGGTTTCGTGTCTGCTTCCACAGCAGGCAGGCAAAGACGGGCCAGGGCTCTGCGTCATTGAACGGACAAGGGGAGCAGAACGCACTCTGGATCCAATCCATTGATGCCTTAGTTTTTATTTGATATTTTCTATGTGGAAATCACTATTTGGGAGAAAGAAAACTTGAGCAAGGAAGGTAAGCCCCTCCAGCAGCAAAGAGCCCTAGCAGGGTTGTAAATAAAGCATGGCAGGAAAGTTTCCATTCTCCTAAAGTTTTCATAAATTTGTGTGTGTATGTGTGTGTGTATATATATTTGAAAATATATGTATATATTTACAAAATATTTTCAAAAAAGCTAGAGTTCTTTAACCTTAGTAGTTTTCTATGTAAAGTTGGAGACAGACTAAAAGGACTTGTTAACACTGGCATGGAGCAGAGAAGACAGGTTTGCAAGTACCTGTATGTGGGGTTGTTCGTATTCCTCAGGCAGCATGCGGAAGCCTGGCCAGTCCCAAATTCCCTGAGTTGAGGCATATTTCCTAGGGAAAATGAAATACGCTTCTCTGGGAAGAATTTAAATATGAGATAAGAAGTGGCATAATCAGGAAATTTCCCAGTTAGCTGTCAGTGTACCAGACTTGTCTTCCCTCACCCTGGGTTGGCTATCTACAACAGACATCCTGCAGCACACTGGTGCCTGAAGGATGTAACAGGAGACTCTGGGCTACAAACTTGTCTATTTCGAGTTTTCAGTGAGTAAAATGAAGCAGAAGTTACTGGGCATGTGGGAATTCCAGCACGTGGGAATTGAAATGTAAGACTGTGAAATAAGGGAGAGGGGAACCGGACTGGGTAGTCTCTCTCTGCATACAAAACGTTTATGAACACTGTGGAAATATGGCGTGTGAGCATTTTGCATGGCTGAAAATAGCTCTGCAAGGTGCTGGGTGACAGTGCAAGCCAGCCTCTGGCATCGCGTGGCTCCCAGTGCCACTTTACTGTCACACCAGGAGCTTTGCTGTACAAAGAAAGCACAACTGGAGTCTGCTGCTTTGTCCATGTTACAAGCAGGTAAATTAAAGGTTAGAGAGATTGTAATTTGCTTCAGGACATAGAGAATATCAGGGCAGGCATAAGCCCTAGCTGACAGTCCCTTCCTCCGCCTTCTGCATGGTGTGGGATTTGTTTCCTTCATAAAAAATAACCTTGTTTATAACCTCTGTTTCATGATTCAGCTTTTGTGCAGTCAACAACTGATCACCATCTGTCCTGGTTTCAGCAGGGATAGAGTTAATTTTCTTTCTAGTAGCTGGTATAGTTATGGATTTAGTGTGAGAAGAAAGTTGATAACACACTGATGTTTT
>JAVKLA010000039.1:14913984-14924854 GCA_034782735.1 Sagittarius serpentarius | reverse complement strand
AGGCCAGGTCTACGCATTTTGGAAAGTGCAGCCATGATAGACAGAGCAACTTCTCCCATTTTCACCCAGCCCTGTGGTATGACAGTTCGCAGTAGGTGTGCCTTCCGATGGGGAGCCACCCCCTTGCTGAATCATCGCGGAGCGATGGCCGGACAGCTCGTCCGCTCGGGGAACAAAATATTCCCCTGTAGAGCATGAGGTGGTGGCGAGGCGAGACGCAAGTAAGAGACGCGTTAGCATGCGGCTCAGGCGCGGGCGAACGGTTGCAGGGAGAAAACCTTTCCCTTTCATGGCAGCGGGAGCTGCGGATGCGGCTTTGAGCTCAAAGGCAAGATGTGCGCTGCTGTGAGGAACGTCCCCTGCCTTTGAGGTAGTGAAACTCCGAGGGCCTGATCCCGCAGCTTTTGCTTCTCTGAAAACTCCTTTCTTGCACAGATAGGCTTTGTGCGAGACCCAACACCTGGCTCGGGGAGCGACATGCAAATTCGTGGTATTGTGTAGTGGTGGTTATTAGCAGTAATTCTGTAATGCGTTTGCACAGACAACTGTGTGAGCAGTAGTGTTGTGTCCGTGCTATTTGCCTAAAACTAGTTTGTTCTGCACTGGTGAAAGTTGTTGCCTTCGTTACCGCAAGGAAATATTGACTACCTTTTGGGGGCTTGGGGTGCGCGTGTGTGAGATGCTGAAGTGTTGCTAGGTATCCCTGCCTTTATTCAAAGGATGCCAAAAAGTATGGGAGAGGTGGGATGAGCAATTCTGAGCTGGGATGTATCAGGCAAGACTAAATTGCAGCAGTTGTTGGACATGTAATGTGATCCTGTAATTAGAGGGAGGTAATAGTCTATACCATGTTGAAACTATCGAGTGTCTTGAGTTGGAGTAGTCTGAATTAAGCTAGTTCTTCTGGGATTATACAGAAGCAGAAGTAATGCAGTTAAAGTTTCCATACAGCAGCTTCCATGAGGTTGCAGAGATGTTTTCCCCCTATGGGTCCTCCTTGCGGGTATTTTGCTTTTAAGGTAGTATGTGGAGGCTGCAATGGTGCTGCTCTCCAGGTTGGAGAAACGCCTTAAGTGGCACAGTCCTGCTCCTTGGAGCTTTATTTACTCATGAAGGTCCAAATCATGCCTCTCAGCCCTGGGGGGGGGGTTACTCCTGAAGGAAGGACTTAAAGTTTCAGCTTTGTGCAGAACTGAAAGATTTGAAGGACTCTCTAATTTGGTCTTAAAACTTCCCTGTCCCCACCACTCTATACCCCCAAAAAGATGTATGTTAACAAGTGGTCTGATGGAGAGCCTGCAGGCTGTGGTCTTTCCAGCGCTCCTGCCAATGGGGCAGGATCCTCGAGGGGCTCTCGAGTGGCTCTGGTTTGCTGTGGGGTTGTACTAGTGCGGAGCTGTGGGGGTACAGTCATGCACAGGCAGACCTGGGAGGCTGTGCGGAGTTACGGTGTGTGGGCACCAGCCCTTCTCATGGATGCTAATTTCCCTTGGGGGGGGTGTGTGTGTGTAGAGAGAGAGAGAGAGAGAGAGAGAGACATGGTACATATTTAAATGAAGTCATTTCAAAGTAGTGATGGCCCAGAAAAGTTTGAGAGCTATTTCAGTGTTTGAGTGTTTCTCTTTGAAAGACAATGGACTGTGCAGAAGCTTCTAGGTATTATGGGATGTGCTTACAGCAGGAGAAGGTGCAGTCGGCTCCCGGGCGTACTCAGCCTTCCCAGAAGCAGCTGAGTTTTACATATGCACCTGGTTCAGCCTGTATACAGCTGTATGTCTGTTGCAGGTTTGGTGCTGTCCTCCAGGCGGTTTGGGATATACCAGCATGGGTGCAAAGCAGACCTGGTGGTCAACAAGGAAATGAGCCCCTTGGTGCTGTAACCTCTGTGCTGCTTAGCCTCCCGCAGCATCTGGCCAGGTCAGGAGAAGTTAGGGTGTCACATCTTTCTCACCGCTGTGGGGGAGTGAGGTATCCCCATGGAGAAAGAGGGAGTGGATCTGGGGCTGCCGTTCTTTCCTCCTAGTGCAGGCCCATGTGCCGCAGGAAGGTTACTGACAAGTAGGGATGCTGGGCAGTTGTCCATCTGAGGTGTTGGGGTGTCGCATTCACATAAAGGATTTTCTGGTGGTTTTCGTGCCCAGTTGCACTTCACAAGCAGCGATGGACTGCTCTGCCTCCTCCTTCTCTGTTGGGGAATGGCTGGCATGAGGCTTAAATGTTATTCTTAGATTTTTGCAGACCCAGAAGTTTTATTCCGGGCTTGCCTCATCTTAGCAAGATGAATACATGGACCTTAGAGTTTTGCACTTGTGCTTCCACCAGAAGTGAGGGTTTGAGAGGCTATTCTGCGTGTTTAAGGGAATCTCAAAGTGGGGCTTAAAAACTTGTGACTGCAAAGGCAGGGAGGTTGGCTTTCTTACCTTTTGCAGTATAGCTCGCAAATCAGTTTTGAAGCTGGTGCTGTGGTGGAAAAAGCGGTCCTGCTTCCATCCCTTTTCTCCAGTCTCTTCACCATCCTTGTACATTAAGAATAACCTTGCAGAATAACAAGAAAGCAAGCGATGCTCATCTTAGCCATCACCGTTTCCTTGGTGTGCTTTTCCATGTGGCCGCAGAAACTGGTGTGTTGGCGCAAGGACCTGGGTTGCACAGGCTGGACTGCTGCTTTTACTAGCAGCACTGGCTTATGCTGAGTTAAACTGATGGCAAAACTGCGTTGCTAGTGTCTTGCAAATGGGTCTGTCTTCATGCACAAGTCAAACCACAGCTCTTATAGTCACCAGTGCCTGCAGCTTAGTCAGGAGCCTGAAAGCAAACGAAGATTTTTCTTTGTGGCTAATGCAGGCACAGGTGATGGTGATGAATCTGCAGTCAGGATTTGGTGACTGATGCCTGCAGCAGGACACCCCTGCTGTGCCGGTCGTGAGAGCTTGGCTTTGGCAGTGAAGCAAACCATTGTGTGACTCAGACGTGTTGGGAAAGAGTACGCAGCCTTTGTAGGAGCAGGCTCTTCTGACCATGAACATACTAGAAGTCATGTGTGGAAACTAAAATGAGTACTAGAAACATGAGGCTGCTCATTGAGAGGGAGGCTGTGCACTGAAAAGCAGTTTGCTCAGATCTCGGTTTCCAAAGGTAGTTGTAGGAGTTGTGGCTCTCTTGCTGTGCTCTGAAAACAGAGTGCAAATATTCAACCAAAGGAGAACTGCCACTACAGACACACATTTGGGTTACCCAGGTCCAGCCTCCGAGCACCCAGCAGGAAAAATGTGAGAAAAATCTTTTGCAGTATAATAGAAATGGTTGGGGAGTGATCACAGCCTGGGAGGGGCCGGGGAGAGGATGTCTTTATTGAACAGTGTGTGTTTGCTCTTAAAATCCCTTAAAAGCTCTGAAGCGCAAGCTTACTTCATTTGCTGCGTTTGCTGTTTCAGTGAGAAGTTTCAATTCAGCGTGGACGAGTTGATGCAGGAGTTGTTCACTTTTAGGTGACAGGGAACCAGTTACCCATGTGTAATGCACTGGTTTGCTTGTTGGACTGTTTTGGTTTTTTTTTTTTTTTTTTGTAAGTTTCTTCTTAATCAGGGTAGTCCAGACCTCTGGGCAGTGCATGCATCCTTCTCTAGGGCAATGCTCAGGTCCTAATTTGTCATATGATTTAAGCACGGACTTCTCTCTTGCTGAAGTGCAGTCTTTAGGCCAGAGCATTTATAATAAGAAAACATCTTGTAAATCTCAGTTCACATTTAATGCAGCATCACAGGTAGCCCGGACTTTGTATATGTGTCTGCTCCTGCAATGGAGTTCCTCATTGTGGCCCCTAAGTATAGAAACAGTATAAATTGATCCTTTTAGTTTGTTTTCTCTAGGTTCCCATGTGTGTGCAAGTAGCTGACCCTGGATAGGTGGTTTACCTGAATTTGTGCCTGCAATGCTTTTGCAGTTCAGCACCTCTTGCCTGCTAAGCTGTGGCAGTGTGTGTTGTTCTTTTAAAAGGTGTGTATCCTCCCTGTTTTCCATGCCATCTTCCAGGAAGGATTGTCTACCCAGAGTGATGTTATCTTCCCCCATTTTAAATGGTGTCAGCAGATACTTATTTTTTCCCTTCTCCCATCCCAATGCTAAGTACCCACCATGGGAATGAGTCGTCTTGTATTACTCACATGGAGCAAATCTGTGGCTTGGCCTCCAAATTTTATGGCCCCGTTCAGCAAGGGTGAGGTCCTCTGGAGCCCAAGTAAAGGTGCCAGGGTCTCTCTGCCTGCTTTTTTTTTTTTTTGCTGAAAGCACATAGGCTGATAGGAAGCTGAAAAACCGGTGGCCTTCAGAGTTGGGTATTTTATGTCTGAGGGCTTCTGAATGCATAAAATCAGAGAGAATGTGTCTGTGTAATCCGATCTGCTCTTGAAAGCCTTGCGGAGGGCTGCACGCTGCAGACATAAGCTGTGTCAATAAGAACTCTATTCACCCTCAGAAAACAGCCTCGTGATCAGGTTTGACTGGCAGGCTTCCTAAGGGAGGACCTTTTTTTGAGAAAGAGCTCTGATTTTTTGGCGGCACTTCTGACTGCCTTTTCGGACTCCCACTTGTTCTTTCCTTGGTGTGATAAACTTGGATTTTTTTTATTTTTTTTTTTGTTTTGCTGGGACAGAAGGAGGATTTCATGCAGCATTGTACCAGGGGTGCAGGGGGAGTTACCTTCCTCGCAGTGCAACCCCTCTGCCAAAGCAACATTTAAGAGTGCGAAGGTGATGGATTTAAGAGAATGAGGTAGGACTGGAGGTCACTGCATGCAGGAGAGTGTATTCATGGGCACACGCAGGGTACTTTCTTGCAAAACGGTGGCACAAAATACCCATCCTTGTAAAAGTCTTAGATGGTAATACACAAAATATGTGGTTGTGAATGTTTATGTGCTTTTCTCACTTGGTTCTGCAGATGTCTGTATTACCCAGAAGTGGTGTTGGGTGAAATTCTGCTTTCGGTAATGCTGGCATAAATCTGCTGCGAAGGCAGTGTTCTACTAATGGCTGTAATTTGCTGGTTGCTATTATTTAAAAAAAAAAAAATTCACGCGAGTCAAAAAATCTTACTTTGCATTATGAAGTATTCTACACCTGGCATGTAATCTTTTAAAATCTTGTAGGAAAAATCTGCTTGAGCTAGTAAAAATGATGCTTATAAGATTTTCTGAAAGCAGAGTTTTAATCAAAATATCAGATTCTGAGCTGCTGTTTAGTGTACAGGGTTTGTGTAAATGTAATTTTCTGTTGCATTATATGTGTCATATTCAGTATTTGCTCTTCTGAGGTCTTAAAGCCATTCTCTTTGGCATTGAGTTACCAGTTTTGGCAAAAGAGATGCCACACTGTCAGTTATGTGTGTTTCTTTTTTCTTGCAGGTCTCTTGGTCTATCTGTCACTTTTTTCTAAAGCTCCAGCTCCTTACTCAAGTGATGATTTGAAAATTATCTCATCTGTATGTCTTTCTGGGTTATTCCTGTAGCTGCAAATGAGGGCTTGAAAATATAATTAGGATGTAATATGCACAAGCTCAAAAAAAAAAAAAAAGACAAAAAACCAAAGTAATGCAAAGCTATTATTTAAAAGAAATGCAATTATGTTTTGAGCCAATTGAGGCTTGACTTAATTTCTCAGGGTTTGCTGGTGATGATGCAGTGAAACCAAAATTAACTCCTGAAATATGCCTGTCCTTAGTCAGGAATTTGGCTGGTGAAAATCGAGAGCCACTGAAAGTAGGGGAATCCCCTCACGGGGGAGCCTGGCCCTGTGCAGTTTGCAAATGGGTGCAGCATTTAGGGTTATTATTGCAGTCTCTGTTTCCCTGGCTCTCCCTAGCTAATTCGTCTTTGATAAAGGCTTGATCTTGCCTGTGAGAGCTTTAATAACAAACTCAGACTAGTTTAGGTGGGATTGGCCCCTGGGCAAATAGCCTGCAGACCCGGGCGGCTGCGGATGGGGCCAGTGTGGGCAGGAAACGCTGGTTTTGCTGCTGCTGCTGCTCCTCCTAAGGTGGGGAGGCCGCAGCTGGGTAATTTGTTTTTACTTCCTGTTCCCAATCTGTTTGGGTCAAAAGTAGCGGTGTTTTTCCATATTAAAATGTTTGGCTTCATTCTTCAAGGCAGCAAGAAATTTCACACTGTGCACAACATGTTTCTTGTATTTCAGAGACTGTTTATTGCTGCATTTGACTTTTAATTTGGATGTGAAACCTTTATTAGTACCTTTTTTGTTGCATAAACCTGCTTTTCAAGGAAAACCGAAAGCTTTTTTTTCTTTCTTTCTTTCTTTCTGTTTTGGAAAGAGCCTTTGAAATAGCTTGCAGGTCTGTAGCTGAGGAGAGGGAGGGAGCCAGCAGGTCTGGCTGCTATGGCTGACTCCTCAGCAGGCTCATGGGGACACCTCAGCCTGCTTCTGTGCTCCTTGGTCACGAGGGGATAATGCTGCTGGAGTTAACTGGGATGCTGGGACTTAATTCATTAATGTTTGTGAAGCATTCAGTGATCTTTTGGTGAAAGGTCCTGGGACTGTGGAGGGGTGGTTGTATTGTGAAGGGCTGTAATGCCGGGAGGGACGCGTGTGGGTTGATGGACCGGTCCTTAAAGTGGTCCTAAAGGCTGAAATGGTGAGCTGCCAAACATCCCTGGCTCGCTGATGGGGAAACCTGCCCTGTAAAAGAAAACCGGCTCCTGCAAAATAGCATTGCCTGCTCTGAGCCATGGCTGCCTGCCGGGCTGCTGCTGGGAGTTGTTCTCCAAAGCTCTGCGTTAGTCTACAGCATGCAAAATGTTACCACAGGCCACAAGATACAAAACTGATGGTGAAGAGAGGATTGGGCTCTTCCCCGGATGGGCTGGGCAGCAAAAAGGTGTTGGGTTTCTCTCCCTAAAATCTGATCAAAATTCTTCATCAATGCTCTTCACTCTTCTTAAGCTGCTCGGCTGTAGGATCTCCTACCCTGTCTACAGCCAGTAAGTCAGGATGGATAGATCTCTTAATATCCATACCGGGTATCCATGGGAGCCTTTTAAATACAGTCTGAATGTTTTTAAATGGTAATGAGCAGTGCTGGCCCAGGGGGCTTGTGTTGCAGCTTCAGATACATTTCAGTGAAGTTATTTATGAGGTACAAAAAAGACACAGTAGCATGGACCCATCAGTAGGGTTGCAGGTGGTCTATCCGTTGTTCTCTGAAGCGTCCAGATGCTGGCATTGTGTCTGACTGAGGAAGCCAGAGCACAGAGATGTCTTGTGAAGTGCCTCCGTGCCCTCGGAGACAATGCCCAGGTTTTGGCACTGGCAACTCTACCTTGCCTTTGCACTTAACTCCTGGATCTGCAGCTGAATGCCTTCATCCTAGGCCCTCGGCTTGTTCCTCAGACCAAGTCCACCACCCGTGAATTTAACTTGACTAATTACTTGGTGAAATGCTCAGTGTGACAACCGCAGTGCCCTTCGTTGAGCGTAGCCTTGGTAATGAGCTAACGCTGGCTCTGCCCCGAGCACCCAGGCGTGGTCTGGCTGATGCAGCAGCACCTTTCGGGCGGTGCTTGAGGAGGCTGTGCTGCTGGTCATGGAAATGAGGCTGACCAGAGTGGGCTGCTTTCCTGCAGGAGGAACAGCGAGCCTCTTCCCTCCTGCATATCTGCAGTGAGGGGACGCCTCCCCTGCTGCTTCTGGATGCAACCAGCCTCCTCCATCTTGCTCAGAAGCGCAGGCAGGTTGTCCCCACTCCTCCCCTGCCTGCTCTGTGTGCCCCCTTGGACCAGTCTGCCCAGGGCAGCTGGCTGGGGTGGCTCTCACCTGGGACTGACTTCCTTCACTATGATTTTCAGGGTCTCCAGAGCAGTCGGTTGAATAGCTGTGATCCATGTCTCTTCTGAGATTGAAGACATGAGTGTAGGGCATGCAGGGCAGATTCTGCATCAGGTTATATTAGCCTTGCTGAAGGGAGAGACCTGCTGGGCTGGGGACTTCCCAGCTCTGGTGGCTGTGTTGTAACATGACGCGTTCAGTAGCTGATGCTCAGATACTGAGGTTGGAATGAGGATGCTGCTGCTGAAAGGCAAATTCATTCTGTGTCCTGTGTTAGGTGGAAGGTTAGCCCTCTGACAAGACCCTGAGATCCATTCATAAGGCACAGGGAAGTTTCTGGTGTGTTTAAGAGCAGATTTATTTATTTTCTGTACAATGCCATTATCTTGTTCCTCTAGAAATACCAGGATTTGTAAATTCAGCCCAGCTGTAGAGTGTGTCCTACATGCCCTTAGTTTGCATACCAACCTACATGAGAAACAGTTTCTCCCCCAGGTCTTGGAGCACCTCCACCTGCTCAGCCACCCTGGGGAATGCAGTACCTGGCAGGTTCTGGAGGGAATAGCATTTGGTTGCACAATGCTGCAGGATTCATCGCTATCATAGGGTCTGCACCCAGTTCCACCCATGTGTTTCTGATGTGTATGCCTTCCAGTGCACAAAAGGAGAGAAGCAAACTTATGGGGAAACGTGTGTATTTGGGGGAATTGTGGAAGCCTCTTGAGAGGGGGGCATTGCTGAGGCAGAGCCATTGGCTGCTTAAGCTCCTGGGCTGTGCTGAGTGTCCTTGGCCTCCATGGGTGCCGTGAGGAGCTGAGCCTGCCGTTTCATGCCCTTCAAATGGGCTTTGGCACCAAAAGGTGCACTCTCTTTCCTCCCTGCTGCTGTCCTCATTCCTCTGCCTTGTGCTCAGTCTCATGAATGCTTATCCTCGCTGAGGGAGAGGGCAGAAACAAGGCCTGGGCCCCATGGGAGGGCAGAACTGCCCTGGCCAATGCAGCCTGTACTTGGGTCAGCTGAAAATGGTGGTGAAATTGGAGCTGGAGGATGCCCAGAGCTGCAGTAGAGCATCTGCATGGGTGGAGCTGAGCTGGTCACTGACAGCCTTTTGCAAGGTGCTGCGGGTTTGGTTTTTTTTTTATAATTCAATAAAATGCGAACTATTATAGTTATGTACTGATTAATAAGAGTAGTGCTTAAGGCAGCCATTGCATAAGGCCGTGAGCTAAGGCAGATGTCTTTTACCAGCAGTAACTCCCTTTTTGAAACAAAAGGACTAGACAGTTGAGTTGGACTGATCCCGTGCAAGGGGAATTCACAGCAAACTGCATTTCAGATAACTGCCCACTGATTCCTGATCCGTAGGCTTGGGGATGTGTTGGCTTGCCTTCCCAATGTGCAGACCAGGAGAGCAAATGGGGAGGGCTGGAGCTTGGGGCTACAGCCGCAGCCCAGCCAAGCACTCCAGATTTGAGGCTGACAGGCAGGAATTCACAATTTATTTGCTGTGGAGTTCCCTTTCTTTCAGTAAAATGTAGATGCAAATGTGTGAGAGCTTTTAGCAGGAACATTCATGATGTTCAACAGCAAACACAGTGGCTGGTAATTTGCTTGACTGATGGCTTTCTTTTAAGCTTTCTTAGATACTTGTTTGCACTAGGATGTTTGGGGAGAGGGATCCTACAGCTGAACTGGAACTTCTAAGTTTCAAAAGGATTTTTTCTTCCTGAGAGTAAATCTGTGGCTGACTTTGCTCCTGTTACTGTGCTCCATCTTCAGTTTGCTGGTGCTGGCTTTAAAAACGTTTTAATTCCTAGAGGGGCAGCACAGATCGCTGTCTTCAGTTTGAGTCTGAATGTTTGCGAGGAGCAACCTGAATTTACAATAGAATTTTGGTCACCAGCAACAGACACTTTTTGCTGGTCCCCTTTGCCTGTGATGTGCACTGATACTGCGGTGTGGACAGGCTGGAGAGTGCTGTAGGTTGCCTCTCCCTGGCAGAGCCCTGGGCTGAGCATCACTGACTCCTCCTGCAGGAGTTACACTGCTGCTGCACAGGTGAGACTTCCCACTTGCCTGTTGGTAGGCAAAAAAAGTCATTAGGACTGCAGAACTTGTTCACAGAGTTATGCAGCTGTTACCTTAAAAAAAAAAGGGGGGGGGGGGAGATAGGGTGCTTGTTAAATTAAGATTACAAATGCTTTTTTTTTTCCTAAGACACTTAGTACAACAAAACTGCCAAGGAGGGGAAGTCCATTGTGGTGATTATAGTCCAAATACAACATTTTTGTGATTGGCAGAAAGTGAAGCTGACTACAAATGGGAGAGACTCTGGGAAGAAGCTAAAAACCTTAATATTCTGAATGATAGAAGAATGAATTTAAATTCGTTTAATGTCAGTAATCTTTGTATTATTAGTGATAATCTGCTTCTGAGAAGCATACAGGGTTGACTTCTTTTTTTTTTTTCCCTCTCTATATAACTGCATTAATAAGAACAGAGTGTTTCTCCTGACCTCTGCCTTTAGACTATGAGCTCCCCAAAGCACAAATGTTTCTTCTGTACTTTTGGACAGCATCTGCAGGTAGGGAGAGCTACCACAAATAATAGCAGTGCTAGAAGTGTGTTACTGCAGTCCCAGATCACTTAGCAAGGGTCTCATCCTCTGTGATACTTACGAGAGGATGGAAGCAAGGCTGCAGTCTGATATCAGGTGTACGGGTGTTTTTAGGATGGTCTTAAATGTGTATGTTGCCAAAGTGGTTCTCAGCAGGGTGATGTCGGGAGGAAGCCTGCTAGCTGGGAGAGCGAGAAGGGGTGCAGGCTGCTGTATTTTTGGATGTTGTCGTGGTTTAACCCCAGCCAGCAACTAAGCACCATGCAGCCAGTCACTCACTTCCCCCCCACCCAGTGGGATAGGGGAGAGAATCGGAAAACAAAGTAAAACTTGTGGGTTGAGATAAGAACAGCTTAATAGAACAGAAAGGAAGAAACTAGCAATGACACTAATAACAACAATAAAGTGACAATAATAA
>JAVKLA010000039.1:14892238-14913884 GCA_034782735.1 Sagittarius serpentarius | reverse complement strand
GGTATGAGATACCCCTTTGGCCAGTTTGGGTCAGCTTTCCCGACTGTCTCCCTTCCCAACTTTCCTGTGCCCCTCCAGCCTTCTTGCTGGCTGGGCATGAGAAGCTGAAACATCCTTGACTTAGTCTAAACATGACTGAGCAACAACTGAAAACACCAGGGTGTTATCAACATTTTTCTTATACTAACCCAAAACACAGCACTGTCCCAGCTACTAGGAAGATAATTAACTCTATCCCAGCCAAAACCGGGACAGATGTACATCTTTCTGGGGGGCTGTACCGGAGGAGAGATTCAAATGCAACAGTACTGATGTACTTGATGCAGTAACGTTAGCTGGATTGTGGAGACAGAGGTGAGACTGGCCTTAGGATTGTTGTTTGAGCCTTTAATGTGGGGAGAGTGGCAAGGCACAGCAGCAGCATCCAGCACCTTCAGGTGGGAGGTTATCACAATTGACTTTGTGCATCTCCCTGCTCTGAGGGAGAGAGCTGGTGCATGCGTGTTTGCTTAGGTTTCTGCGAGAATGTAATGTTGCTCATCCTGGAGATTCAGGCAACCGAAACGAGAGAGAGAGAGAGAGAGAATAAAGCATGAGATCTGCTTGCTCATGACCTGAATCCCCTAATCACAGACTCGTGTAAGTGAAGGTCTTAGGCAGGGTTGAGTAGAGGGCATCTCCACACAAGAAAATGTACATCTGTCCTCCGCCTTCCAGAATTAGAGCTTACTCATGATGAAATGTAGTTGTAAGGGCCTTAAACCTTGCCGTAAACCAGACCCACTGTGTGTGACATTGCTTCCCCTGCGGCAGGCACGTAGTAGGTGAAGATAAGTGTGTGCTACCTGAGCTCCCCATCCCCAGGACAGCTACTCTGGGTGCCAGAAGCATATCCTGGTGAGTCCATGCCTTCTGGAATGGGTCCTTAATTTGATGGACTTGGATTAGAGCCTTAGCTGTATTTAATTTAAGCTTTGTGCTCTTACTTTCTGTTCTTTAATCTGGGAAGCGACATTGAGATGGTTCATGCAACAGTGTGGCGACTTTCACTGACCCTGTGATTTGTGTTTGATGGGGATGTTTCTCGTAGCGTGCCCCACTAACGCCAAAGCAGTGGTAATCCCAGGCTTTCAGCTTTGTGTTGGGTTTATTCCAGATTGTAAGACTGCAGCCAGTGATAGAATGCTAGCTGTTTTTTCAAGTAGATGGCTAAACTGAAAAATCAATTTAAAAAAAAAAAAAAGAAAAGGAATTTATTCCACTTTGGGTGGCTTCAGGAAAAAGCCCTGAAAAAACTGTCAGCACATTTTTGGCATGGGGGTGAAGGGAAGAACATGGTTTTTTTTCGGTGGAAAGATACACAGTTTGTCTATTAGATGAGAGGTAGAGATGTTTCAGCTGAGGGGTGGAAGAAAAAGAAAAGGAAAAGCAAGGTGGGAAGAAGCCTAACGCTCCTTGCCTTTCGTAAAGAAAGTTTTTCTTTTGAAGTGGTCTGGAAATTCAGGTTAGTCACTGTAAAACTGAATAAATAATTTCTCTGAAAAGCACTACCTAGCTTGCACTCATAGCAGATAGAAAGACAGATTAAAATGTTTCGTAAAAGGACTTTAAAAGCACCTTTGGCTCAAATCTGTGGTACTGTAAACTGAAGGAGCATCTCTGATTTTTCTGTTACCTGAGAATCTGGCTTTTATCTTGTTTTTAATCTCTTTTTCCTCTCTCTGCCCTCTGTCTCCTGTGATATGAAAGGTGTGTCTGTATGGAGGATTTCTTGCAGCACACATTCAAGGACTGTTCTGGAGCCCAGAGAATTTGATCCAGAGGCTCCTCCTATCCTCGGTGGGGTTTTGTTTTTACAGCTTCTGTGAACTGGGAGAGTATTGGTTCGGCATCATGTCAGATACAGATAACTGGGGTTTTGAACATCCCCCCAAACACTTAAAGAAAGCACCATGCAAATGTCTTTGAGAGCCAAGAAACATCTGTGTTGCTGCCTGAAGGTTGAATCCACAGCTAGCTGCCTTCTTGGAATAAGCTGATAGCAGATTAGTTGCTGATACCGCATTCGTGGGTTGATATTTCCACTGCTGCTATTGATATGTGAACAGGGTCAAGGTTTTTGAGTCACGAGGTGAAGTGCATGAGCCAGATCCCACTCAGTCTTGATACCCTGTTTATATGATGTGTTTGGGCAAGACAGGACAAGCTGTGGTCCATCCACCTCCAGCCTGTGACTCCTGCATGTTGGCCACACGGCGTGGGGACAGCAAGGATCGGGCCAAGTGTGACACACTGGAAGAGCCATAATCTAGCTCTTACATTGACCATATGTTGCAGCAAATCGATGAGCTCTGCCTGGTAAGGTACTGTTAGAGGGCGATGTGGTAGCTGGTTGAGGTCCTTTGTCTTCAGTTAGTGTCCTGTATTGATGTCTTGTATTTCTGCTGAAGGATGAATAAGTGTTCAAGGCCAGGTTGGATGGGGCTTTGAGCAACCTGGTCTAGTGGAAGGTGACCCTGCTCATGGCAGGGAGGTTGGAACTAGGTAATCTTTAAGGTCCCTTCCAACCCAAACTATTCTATTCTAACCTTTAGATGAAGCTGGATGTATCAATGTGGCTATGGTTTTGGTGCAAGGCCAGGGCCGCATCTGAGGAAATTTGGGGACTGTTGATTGAAGGTTCACATCCTGTTGGATGAGCTCTAGGGTAGGGGTTCACCCTGCAGAACATAAAGCACGTGTTTCACGTTTGCTTTTTGGCTCTTGAATGTATGTGTGTTTTTGAAGAACATGCAGTTCTGGGGGAGCCTCCTGTCAACAATTATTAGTGTTTGTGCAGCATGATCAAAAGAGTCTCCTGGCTCTGCAGGCTGAAGGGGAGACTGAGCGTAGACAGGCCCACATTGGAGTCCCTGTGTGTTTGCTGTGCCCTTAAGGTAAAGGATTAAGCTTGCAGAAGAGGAATGGGGTCAGGTCTAGACCAAGAAGTAGACTCTGGAATCCAGCCAAGAGTGTAAGTAAGGTTTTTCCTGTAACAGCATCCTAGATGTGGCAGTTGTGTTGACTTAGCCGAAATGAGGCTGACATCTGTAGGTCAGGCCTGATTAAAAGGGAAGGAGGGTGGAGAATAGCTCTGTGGAGTAAAGAGGATTTAAAGATAACAGCAGAGGGAGATGCGTGGCCCTTACTTGCAGAATTTGGTTTGGCCTTGGGAATCTTGCTGTGCCTGGGAGCAGGGAGAACCTGGTCCCCAGGTTTTTCATAAGCCTCCAGGGTGCTGTGGCTGCTGCTGCCTTCTTCCCCAGTTCATGGGCATCTTCTGGCAGATCCCTTCCCCCCAAGTCTGGCTTTTTGGATAGAAGTCTGACATAAGCTTTCCTCTTCTGCTGTTCAAGGAAAGCCTTCCACACAAGCCTTTGGCTTGCTGTAAAACCCTGCCATGAAGACAACACCCACCCCTCGCTTTGTTGTGTTACAGGATTAAGTGCCTGGGTCTCTTGCTTGGTACAGATGAAAGATGCTGTATTGCTGAGCCGTGCTGTGTTGCTGAGCGTTATGTGCCAGAGGCTGCTTCAGGAAACGTTCCTGTGCTCCTTTTGACCTCTCGTGTGTCTTCCTGCCTGTCTTCAGTTGTGCTGGCAGCTGAGGAGGCTGGAGACTCCTTGCTGAGAGAGGAGGAAAGAGGAGGATGATGGCACTTCAGAAGCAATAACCCCTGTGCTTTGGTAGAGCAGCATATTGTGTCTAAAACTGTGGTTCATGATCACTAGCTACTGCTTAGCTTACACATTGAGCGTGTTGCTTTCATAAGTGCTTTGACACCGAGGATCCCCATCATTTGGGACGGGTGACCTGAGGCATAGAGGGGTGAGGTGACACTGCAAACAGTAGTGTGAAGGAGCATGCTGTCGCCAGAGTCAGGAATGCAATTTATCTGTACTTCGTGCTTGGAGACCTTCAGGGGCTGGTCTGCTGTTCTGTTTTTTCCACGATGGTTCCTTTCAGTGGAAAAATGGCTTATTTGATCAGGTGAAAACTTCTGTGGTAAAAATCTGAAAGGAGAAGGGTGCTTGGCTTCTCCCTGAAGCAGGAATTTTAGTTTCTAAATGAAGAACTTTCTTAGAATGATAAAAATAGAGAATTACTTTATGGGGAAAGTACTCACTTCCCTGCCGGCTCTGCTGGGCGGCCTTCAGCCATGAGGAAGTGGGGAAGTTACCCTCAGCTCCCTTGGGCCACGACCAGCCCTGATGGTTTTCCAGTAAAGTAACTAGAGTTGCACCAGGGCTGCATTATGTCCCTCTAAATTTAAAGGATATATGAATCCGTATGAAAATTTAAATTTAAATCCTGCCAGGCACGTCTTCCCTCCTTGTAGGACATGCAGTCTGCACGGCACTGCATCATGAAGCGCACACCATGTTGCATGGCGAGGTTCTTCATTTGGGTGCTCGTTCCAGCTAAGCCACCGCACTGATAGCTGTGATGACCACTCACATCAATCCATTAATAACTTTTATACTTGGGGAAATAACAGCATAAGCACTAGTGCCCTTGCATAGAGTTCTGGGCCTCTCTGTCAGGCGACTGACAATTATTTGATGATTTTGTAGAAAATAAATTATCTTGGCTCTCATTGTAGTCCCTAGTAGTCATTTTCAGCTGCGACAAGAGCCAGGATTTAAGCCTGGGTCCCCAAAAGTAAAATGCAGTTAATTAGCCCACTCCATCATGTAGCCGTTCTCAGTTAACAAAGGCAGTACGTTCAACCAGACGGTTCTTGCTCGCAAGTGATGCAAACCTTTCAAGCTGCATGTATGGCAGAGTGTGCTTGCTCAGAGCCTGAAGTCCTTGTTTGCATCCCTCTTCAGCAGTGCTTCTTAACTCCTCTGCGCAGCCCCATTGTAATGCTGCCTGTCTCCAGTTGAGAGACTTCTGGCACCAGTATGTGTTGTAAGCTTGAATGATGGTTGTGTTACGGCAGTGGCTGTGGGGTCCTACCAAGGTCAGTGTCTGCTGCAGAATAAAAGGGGAGAGGGTTTCTGCCCTGAGGAACTTGTAGCCCTCAGGGCAAATACTCAGGGTGATTGTGACATCAGTGTCATTAACTGTAACTTGTGAATGGTGTTCAAGCAATGTCAGAGGGGTGAAGTGAGACAGCCAAAACAGCTTGATTTCTGAGCTGGAAGAAGAATGTGTGAGTTCTTGTCTGGAGTCCTGGCTTCGTGTTCCCACCAGACCAGATCTCCTCGCTGGCTGGAAGCTTGTTTGCATCAGATACTGATAAGCAAGAGCTCAGCACCAAATGCTGCTGTGGTGGATCAGGTGTGGTGTGTAGCTTAAAATAAACCAACAAGAAAGAATTGCTGCCACTGGGAGACTCTGCTGCACTGCTCCTTGGCAGATCAGGGGAGGTGTTGGACATTTTTACTTGCCATCTCCCCATTGATTTGGGTTTAGAGGCTGGGGCAAGGCAGCATGCTTCCTGAGCAGCGTGCTTCCTGAGCAGGGCAGGCTGTTGGGAAGTTTTCCTACCTGGCCACTGACCTCAGGTAGGTCACTTAACTCTGTTCTTCTGCAAAGGGACTGCTTGCATTAAAGTTTCTTGACATTTGAGTCCTTTGCGGTATCATAATGTTGTACAGTTTCAAAATACTATTCTTCCTTGTGCAAATATGTAAATTTGACTGTTGCCCTTGCAATGTCATAGGCCTTAGTGAATTGGGGAGAGGGACAGTCCTTAGTCTAAGTATAACCATTGACTGTAGTCTGTAAGAATGTGTCTGCAGTTTAAAAAGTATAGGGCCTTATTTTCAGACCCTGTCATCTATTTAGATCCAGGCTGTTCAGTACTTGGCTGCTTCTTGAAATTTACACTCGCTGGTATTGTAATTGAGAGCTTGTGTGTGCAGGCAGTGCCATTTGGTTAAAATGCAGTCCTTGCACAAAAAATCATCTGTATGTAGATACTAGAATGTGAACAGTGATGGCTCTGTGAGTGGATAGCAGGTCAAGACCCCCTGAAAATAGAAACATATTGATGTTGTTAGCAAAAGCTGTGGAGCATGTTTTCATTGAAAATTGTTATTCAATATTGTCCTTGGTGTCTTCTGAATTAAACATACCACAAGAGACAGTTTGCTGGAATTTTGACTGTTCTGGAGCATTGGATATTGGGTAGTCATTATCAACAGCCAGAGATGGTAGCATGACCTACTGAACAGACAGCAAGACGCATAGGCACTAGCAGCAGGGAAATCTAAGACAAGAGAACCCATGGAAAAAATATGTACAAGGTAAAACTTGCGCAGCCAGCCCTTATGCAGCAAATAAAGCAAGGTCTTACTGACCTTGGCAGCTGTACAGGGCAGCCTTTGCATAAGAATGACTTGTGCTTAATATGCTAGAGAAATTATTCAGGGACAAATATTCCTGTTTTCTGCAGCAGTGGGGACGCTATCTTCTTCCATCTCCAGTTGCAACACAGAAACACAAATGCATTGCAGACAGGGTAAGAGGAGCACCTGACCCTCCTCAAGCACTTCCAGTTCTGCTTCCCATGGCCTGGAGGAGGAACTGTCTTCCTGGTGAAGCTGGACCCTTCCAGTGCCTTATAGCAGCCACCTTTGAGAGCTGGCTGGATAAAAAGGCAGCGTGATGAATGTCTTCCTTAATTAGTCTGTGCAGTTTGTGTCTGCTAATAAGAGATCTGCTAGACTCAGGGATCAGAGAAGTGCTTTGCTCTCCATGTTGTGCTGCAGTGAGGCAAGCAGAGGGACCTAGAGCTGCAGGCTGGTTAAAAGCCAGGAGACACTGAGCTTGTAAAGCTTTGCTTTCCCTGATAGACCCGTCAGCATTTCCCATGCCCCGGTGCTTGCGTGCAGCTCCTGGACAGGCCAAGCCCAGCTCACCCGCTGCTCAGCGTGGGCAGGAGTTATGATGGAGCCTATACATGGTGGCTTCCTGCATCAGAGCCCAGTCCCCTTCCAGCCAAGATGGAGGTGGGACAGATGGATGGCGAGCTGGCTGGAGTCTCTGCTCCCCATGTCCTGGGGCCAGGCCAGTCCCTGTGCCATCACCGGGGCCAGGTCTGTGCCTGCGCATCGCTGCTGGTGGTGGTGCTTAATAAACCTTGCTACTTACTAAGTACCGCTATTTTTCATGGGGTTTTCTTTCTCTTCCTCTCCCACTGGAGAGATATCAGCCCTGTAAACACCCATGTTCAAGAGGAAAGGTATCTTGAGAGTTTTGGCAGAGCAAGGCCTCTCCATCAGGAGAGGGCCAGAGACGGTGTTTTGTTGATATTGATCATGGGAAATGTAATTAATGTGGGTATAAAGTGTTAAATGTTAAATTAAAATGGGAGATTTAAAAGCAGTCAGTAGATCAATTCCAGGGCTGGGATGAAATGCTCAGACATTCAAAGAATAATCAGATTTCCAATAAAATCTCCACTGTGTGTAATTAAAGGGGTTGAAATATTAAATCAGATGTTAAGGGAGTGATATTTAGATTATCTTGAAAGAACAAAGATGCAGACAAAAAGAGCCCTCCTGTCTGCCAGCAAAGCCCCTGGCCAGGCAGAAATGGTGTAGAGCTTGGGGGATGTACTGAACTAGCGACTAAAACCACAAAAAGAGGAGAATGATGAGAAAACTGGAAAAATCCATGCTGCAGTGCTGAACATCTGCCTGGATGGAGATGAGACCATTTGGGCTTCATAGCTCCCTTATAGCCTGATAGCACTTCTAAGACCTTGATCCATCCACATCCACAGACATCTACCCCCGAGGTCCTCTTCTTGGCGAGTCAGCCTTCCAGAGGAGTGAGGACAGAGTGTTAAAACCAACCCCAGCAGGAAGTATTGCCATGCAAAAGACTTCCCAAGAGTTAAAATTACTAATTACTGACTGCCACCATGTTTCAGTGATATCCCAGCTAGCCAATAAGAGCAAAGGCATGCGATTGATGTTTTGTTAAGAGGTAGAGTAGCAATTAAGGAGAAGGGTAAAGTTAGGCTCAGTGCTACTGCCAGTGGGATATATGGGGTGTCCTAGGGCATGTGGCATTTCCAGGACATTTCGTTGAAGTTCGTATTTTTCCCTTGCCCTATAATCCATTTAAAAAAAAAAGCAGAAAAAGCTCTAGAGTAGCAACTCTCTAGTTTAACTGGCCTACGAGGAATGATACCAAACAAGTTCTGCTTTAGAGGCAACATCAGGCTTTGCATTTCCTGTCAGCTGAATTTTCTGATGCTGTGAGCTGTGCAGGAGGCTGTAGGAAGCATCCATTCCCTGAATATGTATCTTTGCTCTCATCCTGAAAGGGATAATTCAGAATATGGGACAGACATAGTATTTATTGCAGGCACTGCACCTGTCAAGGTAGCATTACCCTGGGATGGAGGGCAAAAAACACTTCTCTGCTAGCTAAGACGAATAAACTGGCTCATTAGCTCTGGGCACTTATTTGCTATCCTTGTCCTATACCTGTGATGTGATTAGCTGTGAAGATGTAGCTGTAAGGCTCTCCAGAGCCTTGAAAGACACATGTTTTAAGAGTATGTTCTCATTTTGTTTTATAATCCCGGTGGCAGCCTCTGCTGTGTAGTTCCTGAGGTTTAAATGCTGATTAGGTTAATGGATTGTAATGTAACCCCACCCAGTTGGTCATCAGTTCCTTGAAAATGCCTTGTGGTTGTGATCATTATTGCTTAGTTGCAAGCCCTGCTTTACCCGTGGATTGAGCCAAGCTCAAGATTACCTTGCTTCTTGCAGAGTGGAGGGTGAGGAGTGAGCAGGGATGTGTCTGTAGAGGAGCACTGTCTTGGACGTTTTAAATAAAGGTCTCTAAAATTTCTACCGTGGCATAGCTGGGCAGAGGTAACCTGATCTTTGGAAAAGTGCCTTTGTGCTGTAGCCTACAGAAGAGCTGCTTTATTAACAAAGCCTGAATGTGGGTTAGTTAAATTGTAGCCCTTGTATTCAAGGACATTGTTAATTTTTTTAATTGCAAGCTTTCTCCCAAGTCTGGGGTTGCAAATGAGACTTGCTGCATCAAGCTCCCAGAAAGGGTTGGAAATTGTGGCATTTCATCCTGTGATTATTCTGTGTCACCCTGACCTTCCCCTTATCTAAGAGGAAAACAAGCTTTGTAAACTGCTGTACATAGATTTTAACGTCATTGCTGATACTAGAAATCCCTAAAAAGATGTGTCTGGGAAGAGACTGACGTTCCTTCTGCAACATATCATAAAACCAACCAGGGGGAAGGCAGGGAGATAAGGAAGAGAGTGTGGCCAAGGACTCCACAAAGGAGATCTTCCTCCTTCACGTGAGGCATGGTGGGGCTGTGGAGGTCCTTGCCAAAAGGTGTTGTGGGCCCATGAAGCTTTCACAAGTGCTGGGGAGATGGGGCAAGTACTAAGCGAGGAGTTGGTTGGGGAATAGTGAGCAGGCAAACCACAGTAGGCTCAGGAAGTCCTCAGACTTAGAAACAGTGGGGGGCTGGAGAGCATTGGGGTGGGAGATTGTGTATGTCCACCTTGCAGTTGCCCTTGGGCATCTGCGGGTTCCGCTGGCTCCTTGGCTCCAGCTGAAAGGAGGGTCATTCCTCCACTCTCCTGCTGCTGGTCAGGCTTGCCTTCTGACTGCACCTGCTTGCAGATGGGAGCAGAGGAAGGACTCACAGGCAACATACCACTCTGAAATGCTGTGTTGGAGGACTTGCATGCTGGAGGGCAAGTCCAGCCCCCCATGACTGCCTGTCAAGGAGTATTTTCTTGCCCTCCCTGAACTGTTCCTGTGGTTCTGGTTCCAGTCCGTGCTGGGTTGTTTCCATCTACATCTTCAGCACAGTCAGGAGACCTGCAGCTCTGGGCAGCAGAGGAGGGGTGAAAGGGTGCTTTACACCTAGTCCTGCACACTTTCCCCCTACTTAGCCTTCCCTTACTCTTTTCCTAGAGACAATATCAAGGAGCAGAGCAGAGATGCTAGTCTGCAGTCTTCCTGGATGCCTTGATGCTCCCTAAACTATACCCCCACCAGATATGCCCCTGGGTTAACTCCATCCTTGCACGTTTGAAGGCGAAGCTCCTTGCAGTCTCATTCCAAGTGGGCAGAGTTGGCTGCTCCTCCGCTTGAGCTCCTGTGATCCTGGCAGAGCAACATGTGCATGGTGCCTGTGTCAAGTCCCAGTCCTGTTTTTCCTGACCTGAATGCATGGAACAGCTTGTTCTCTGCTGTCTGTTAACCCTTACAAAGACGCTTCGTCTTGTTCTCCTTTGTGATGTGCTCTGCAGGGTCAGCTCTGCGATTCAGGTTTAGGGGCAGAGCGTGAGGGAGTTAATTGCTGAGTGATGATGGCTCTCCCCAGCTGAAGATCTGCTCCCATGAGCTATTTAAGCCTCTGTTGCTTCTATCTCCGTGCCAATCAGATTAGCTGGTGCCAGGAAACAGACCATGGCCTGCTTGCTCTTGAATGCACCCTTTTTCCTCCTTACCTGTTTATCCCAGTCAAGCCACTTCCCGCTCCGCCTGGGTTCTTTTATTTAGCTTTGTTCCTTCCTTTTCATTTTCACAGCCTTACTCTGGCCCATCTCTTCTCTCCCCAAGGCTGTCTCGCTGGGTTTTGACATCCAGCCTTAACAACAGAGTAAATCCTGTTCCCTGTCGGACTGCTGGCTGCTCCCTTTGCAGTGCCGTGTGCCCCACTATGCTGCTGCATCAGGCTTTTCTTGCTCTTGATTCCCTCTGCAACACTCCCCCTGTTGTAACTTGGATTCCTTTTAATGTGCAGAAGTAGAAAGATCTGCAGGTCAGCGGAGCTGCTGAAGGCACTCATCTTCCCAGGAAAGCAAGGGAGACAGGCTAAGAGCTGCGCAGCTGCGATCGGTCCCTGAGGCTGCTGCTGCCCTGGCTGTCCGTGTGCCCCCAGGCATTGCTCTGCTCTTCTCCCAGCTGGACCCTTCCACTCTCTTCTTGCTGATTTTGGCAAGGGATTTGCTGTTGCACAAATAAGCTCAAAACCCCTTCAAGCTCACAGGACCAAGAGTTCCAGGCTGGCCGTGTGTGCCAAAACAGGCCCATCCCCTGCCTATTGCAAGGCCCCACCTTTATCCTTATTCTAAAAATAAAATGCAAGGACATTCCTTCCTAGTTACTCTGTTCTGTTATTCTGACCTCATTAGACTTTCCCAATAGAAAATTTAATTGAACTCCTCTATTAGTGGTGAAAACAAACAAGACCATTGGACTTCCTCTGGAAAAAATGCATCTATATCACAGGGAATTACAGGGAGCCAAATTTCCACTGCGAAGTTTGTGCTGTATGCATGTGTTCCCTCGTATGCATTTACTAAACAAAGTTGTTTTCACACTTAGAATTTAAAACAATTTATCCTTTATATCTGAACTGATTTCCCTTTCCAATTTGAAATAAATTACTTCTGTTACGTTATGAGGAGCAAAGTGCGGTTAGCTGGGGTTGCAAGAACAGCTGCTTTTTTCCAGACCCCCCAAGCTAAATGTATTTTGAGGCTTATGTATGTGCATGTATGTAGGAATGATAGCCAGGTGATGGATTGCTAAGCCACATCATAAATTCAGTTCGTCAGACACCTTTGATTACCTCTTCTGCACTCTGCCCGTAATCATTCTCCTTCAAACGTCCTTCTAATGCTCTTAACAGCAGCCAATTAAAACAAAGACTCCACTTGCCATCTATCCCCTCTGCCATCACCCAAGCTTCTTCCTTTGGGTGGGGGGAAGTAAGTGCATTGATGGATGGTACTTCAGAGTGTGCGTTCAAGGTTTGAGGGAATATATCCCTCTTTGGGTTTTTTTTGCCTGCTGCTTTAAAAGTCAGCTTGGACAGACACCCAGCCAGGCAGGGGTGGGTGCTTGTGTGTTTGCATGTTGCTGGCCATGAGTGGCTGGGGGCTGCAACATGGTGGGAGAAAGGACAGGGCTCATGGAAGGCACTGTTCATCTGTACACCTGCCATAGCTAGCTAGAGCCCACCTTCTCAGGCTCCTGGTCTTGATTCAGTAGTTTAATGCTGAGTCAGATGCTTTCTGGAAGAAAAGCGTGCCACGGGCCTTAAGTGGGAGATTGGAAGTCATTCAGGTCACTAAGACTTCCACAGGGGAGAGAAGTTGGAGGCTGTTGTGTTACAGATGCAGGAAGGTAAGGAGAGAATTGAAGATGTGAGGACTTAGTTGGTGTCCGTGACTCAGGCATCTCAGGGAGAACAGAGGATGTTCAGTCCCTGAAAAGTTGATTCATCCACCTGGCAGTGAGATGAAGAGCAATGAATAACAGATTTTGGGGTGTGTGGAATGCAGGAGAGGCCAACACACTAACTCTGAATGGCTTGGGAAGTGCCTCAAGGGCGACTTTGACTTCCCCTTGCCTTTTTCAGGACTTAGCTGTGTTGGCTTCTCTCCGCATGTATCCCCAACCCCTCTGTGTCCCACAGGGCCACCAGGCAGACAACCCTTGGCCACTAGCTGAGTGTGTGGCACTTCATGCCAAAGTATGCTGCCAAAACCGGCCGTTAACACCTTTCAGGTGCCTCTTGGCTCGGCTGCTCCCCCGTGTGTACTACAGCAATGCTTCCTTTCCATGCTGGGAGGGTGCTTACTGCTGTGCGAGCAAGATTGGAGTTGCTGGACATGCCTTTCATCCTGTTGCAACCTGCTGGATTAATGGGGCAGATATATGTGTGTGTGCGTGTGCTTTCTGCTCCCCCTCCTGTATCCTATTTCATACAGTAATGACTGTGGGGTCTGAGGCGGATCTATTAATCTAGTACTTACACAGCCTTTACCATAGTAGTTACTTGTGGCACCGATGGCTCCAGCAGGGTTTGAGCCCCTGTTTCCAGCGTCCCAGTCTGGCACTTGCAAACTACAGTGTCTTTCCTGACTAAGAGGTGACCTGCAGCAACTACCTGCATGATGATAATGCATTTGGGGTTTGGGACAAGGCTGCTCTGGATTTTTCACTGGCATATGGAAGGGGAAAATACACTCTCAGTTGTCACTACATTTGCTTTTCCTGCTTTCCTGCATGTTCTAAGTTCTTTCTTTTAATCCTGAAAAAAATTATCCTAAATACATTGGATGCTTTTTCAGTCTCCTGTCATCACATATTTCATTTGCAACCTGAGGATGCTGTTAGAGGTCTGAGTTGAGGAATAAGTCAAGGCTTCCCTTTTCCCGAGTCCTGAGTCATTTCACAAATGTTTCTTGAGTACCCTTGTGCGTGGTATGCCCTTCCACAAAGTCCATAAGTGATAATTGTTTTTGTTGTTGTGCATGAGTCTTCATTTTAAACACATCGTGTAATTCAGATGGACTTGAATGTAGTAGCATAAAGACTTTGGAGGCCTGCCCTGTGCGAAGGGGAAAATTACTGTCTGGCCCGGAGCGGTGGCTTTGTGATGACTGCATTGTGTTCTTGTGTTCTGTGTTTGTACCAAACTGGTTTGCTGCCAAGTTACTTATGGCTTATCCAAGTGCTCAGTACAAAGAATGTTAAAAGAAAAACTATTTTTGTTTTCTGTGAATTCTTCTAGCTGAGAAAGAATTCAAACCACTGTCCAAACGCTGTCTCCTCTTCCTGCAGCCCTGTGGTCACCAGGTAGGACAGCTAACACGGGAGTGCGTGAAACTACAGTGTGTGTATAGGAGCACGCGTGCTTTGAGGAGATGTGGTATGGGACACAAATGGAAAATGCCTTCCTGTTGGAGAAAATTTTCTCCTTGAGCAGCAGGCTTTGTGACTGAGAAGTCTGGAGTGGGAATTTTCCAGGCACAAGTAAATGCACACAGGCAGAGGCACCTGTGAAGCACCAGACCTGGGCAGGTCTCCTCTGCGTATGCAGCAAGTCTGATACCTCCCAAAAGCCCCAGGCCTCCTCTGTGGCACAGTGAATGGCTGAGCCGGGCTCCTATTTCAGTGTTTCTCCTGCTTAATGGAGTATATTGCCTGGCTTGAGGGCTATGGCCATGCTTGGAGCTTAGAAGAGGCCTGTAGGTCGTTCCTGCCAGCAGAATCCCACAAAGGGCAGTTGGGTAAAGGCATTCCCTCCCCTCAGCTGTCCCCATCGGCCTGCCCAAACCCGTGGGGACACTTATCTGATTGGCAAGGACCTTGGGGGTTTCTTGAACACCGAGTAAGATAATCAGATAGATTGTGGGATACATCTGCTTGATCCTGTTTCTTACGATTACGTGGTGGGGAACAAGCCTTAATGAGCCTTGGCCTTTCCTGTCTCCTCTGTAAATTTGTTTGACTCAATTGAGCTCTCTTTGTGTGAGACAGCTCTCTTTGTGCTTGGAGATGGAAGCATCCACCTCTGAAGCTGGCTGTGCTTTCAGACAGGGTTTGGATTAGCTGACCTCCAGAGATCCCTGCCAACTTGGTTGTTTTTTGTTTTGTTTTTTTTTTTTTCCTTTTGTGTTTGCAGCTGGTGTAATTGTGGTCCTAACCCCTCCCAAGGGGTGCTGGCACTGGAGAGGATTTTAGCAGTGCTTCACAGCAGTGCAGTAGCTGCTTTTGCAGTGCAGAGGAACTGCTTCTTTTGTGTTAGCTACCCTGCTCTAACACGACTCCCTGGCCCTTGGCACCGGGAAGCTGCCTCCCATAGGAGGCTAGAAGGGATTTGCCAGGTGGGTCCTGATAGAAGGGAACATCCTTCTCCATGTGTTCATGGCTGGGGAGTGATGGGTGCTGTGCTGGAGCCTGGCTCAAGCAAAGCTCCCGCTTGGCTGGCAGATCAGCAGAGCATCCCCCAGGAATGCCCATATCCCACAGGTGTGGGACCACAATGTGTCACCATCGCTTCTAGCAGAGAGCTGGAGTAGGAAAGGGGTCTTGTCCTCTAACTGGTCCCAAATAAGCTGACGGCAGGAAAGCAAAAGCCCAAAAGAACAAAAATGAGCATGTGTGTTTATTCTAACAACAAATCTATTCAGTGAAACAGAGGGAAGTTCCCTTTGAAGCACTGCACCGCATGCTGCCCTGGAACACCCTATGGAAAGGTATTTGTTCTGGCGAGGCACGTGTGTGGGTCCAGCACAGCGGCTTCTGTGACTTTGTTCAAAGACAAACAAATAAACAAAAAAGCTCCTTAAATTGCAATGTTTTTGTAATGCATTTTTGGCTGAGAAATCCCCAGCAGATAGTGGCAAATAGCTTCCAGCCATTTGCTTGTGGAAGCATTTTGGAGAAGAGCTAATCCCACAGGAGGGAAGGGGAGAGGAGTTCTTTGAACTTTGGTGGACAAGAGGTGAGGGAAGTTGAAGAAGGAAAACAGATTGTAAAGATTTCAGGTGGCTGAGGGAATAGGAGCACTGTAGTCCACAGTGAAGAATGGTAGATTTCAGAAACAAAGGAATTTTTTTTCCAAATATTTCCTTAAACATGGCATTTATTTTTCCTGTGATTGTTTGTTAGAGGCTGTAAATGTGGAGAATTGTATGTATGTAAGGGAGGATAAAGTTCCCCAAGTTTATTTGTACCTTTTTTTTTTCCCTCTGTAGTGAAAGGCTTCCTTCCCTCACAGTGCTTTACTTTATCTTTTTCTCTTTTGTTTTTTTTCCCCCTCAGTTCCTCAGCTGCCACCTCTCCAGGTAAGAGAGGTGCCTAGGTCATGCCAGGGCAGCTGAGAGCAGTGGGGAGACAGCCCAGAGGCGAGTGATGGATGATCCGTTTTCCTGAGGATGGCAGCACTGCTGTCCCTGCACAGCACCACAGCCATCTTTTAGGGTGCTATAAATCCAGGAGCTTTAGCAAGGTTGGCGAGCTTCCTAAGAGGTGGGATGTAGTACGTGCAGCCTTCCCTGCTGAGGAGCAGGAGGATTTTTCTGGTGCTGCTCTTTCCATAGAGGTCACAACCAGTAACCCACACTCTGGAAAGTCGCTCTAAGCCAGTGGCATGAGCGAGTGTGGGGAAAGAAGGATGAGCAGTAATGGCTTCTTCAGCACAGAGGTGTGTGGTATTTGCATGCCCAGACATCTGCCTTGTGCATGCAGCCACTTCTGTAGCGGGTTTGTGTCCTGCCAGTGAGGCTTTTCCATTGCAGCAGCATCAGGGGGTTGTTTTATTTGCACGTGTGGCTTCTGGGTTCTGCCATCCTCTTCTGAACAGGCGGCACTCGGGGCTGAGTTGACTCTTTGGCATGCAGTGTGATCCCTGGTGATTCACAGCCCCCAACATCTGTGATTAGACCTTGAACAGAAACTCTTCATGCATGGCAGTGATAGAGGAAACCTGTTCCTTTTCTGAGTAACTGGTAGAAGAACAAAACGTTTATTTTCTTCTAGCTCTAAAGGTGTACCTTAAATTAAGTAAACTGTTCCCTCAGGGAGAAAGTGTCCAGGTACAGAATGTTCACAAAGGAAATAGTCAAAGGGTCTACTGCATCCCCAAAGTGTTTGCTTTAAAGTATGAGGGCCAGAGCAAAAAATAGAATATTATTTTCTAATTTGAAAGCAAAAATACCTCTTGCAGGCAGCAGAAAATAAATTGGCCTTCTTTGGGCTTGATACTGCAGCCCATTAAGTGCGCAGGTGACGAGAAGCTATGGAGAAGCTGCCATTTGCAGAGATGGCTCCTGTCCCAAGTGCACAGCCTGTGTGGGCGTGGGGGGTGGGAGCCGGCCCATGTCAGAGGCAGCCCCGCTGTGTGCAAACTGTTGGCGTTGCAACAGCAGAGGAATTGGAGTCTACAGGAGTCTGAGCACTGCTGGGTTTTATCTGATACAGGGTAAGAGCCTTGCTAATCGGGACGTCAGCAATGGAGGATCCACGCCTTGACCTTGTGGGTGTTATTTTTGTGGTTTCTTTTGCTGTTGTGCAGCACTTTTGAACCAGTACCAAGCAAAGCAGAGCTGCCCTGTGATCCTATCCTGGCAGCACCTAACTTGCCATGGGCTTTTTGGAGCCCCAAAATGAGCTTCTCTAATGTCAGCTAACTGAACTGATGTCATAGTGTTCCTGGCTTGGTGGGTCCTAGATGAAGATTTCTTTTTATTATTTTTTTTTTTCCCCCCTCCTCACTGACTCTGAAAGCTCCCCACAAATGTGGGTTATCTTATCTCATGCATCACTGCCAGTAAATGTACCAGTATAGCACTCCCCTGTAAAATCTTGCCCTTGACTATACCTTTTTGGTTCCTTTCAAGAGCAAGGATGTAGCTTCATGTGTTCTTTATTACTGCTGTGAAAGTGGAGGAGAAAGAAAGGACTGGGGAAGATGCTCAGACTTGGTTTTCCATGGGAATGTGAAAATGCTGTTGGATGGGTGGTGGTATTCTCTTAAAGACTTTTGCTTTTAGAACAGAACAGATCAATGTACTATTTTCATTGTTCCTGTTTCTCTTTGCCATGCAGTGTTTCCAGGAACACAGGATTTGTTTGGAAGACTGATAGTGGAAACATCTCACTGCTGTTTGAGTGAGGAGTTCCCCATTCTGGCTTATCAAGGAGCGGGTGGTGGGTGCACCAAGCTCTTCCATACCCATTAAGGTGCAATGAAAAGCTGAGCTTACAGAATTATCTCAGAGGTGCAAGGACTGATGATTGAGAGTGTCATTTGTGCTGCCAGCTGAATTTAGTGCTTGGAGGAAAGGCCATTAAAAAAAAAAAAGTCTTTTTTGGCTCCAATATCTAGACACTCAGAGAACATTAATAGTTCTGGGGTGGGATGTAAGTTGTAGAGGAATTGGTGAAAGATTTGAGGTCTAAAGTTTGCAAACTTAAGAGCACAGTTTCTCTGTTGCTGTGCTTCCGGGTTGTCCATCCACCCAGGCTGGTTGGGTCTGAGCTTTCATTGATCATAACTTGCAAAACAGGGTAAAGCATGCTGCAGCCTGGCAGTATAGGGGCTGAACTTGGACTCAGGAGAGCAGGCCCTTAGTTCCTCTGTCATGTGCTGGTGGCTCATGTTGAGGAGAGGAGCATGGACAGCATCGCATATGCTAAAGAAAGGGCAAAGCTGGAACTTGGCTTTGGGAAAGGTCCAGTGTCCCCTCACTAGCTGCACTGTCCCTATTCCACTTCAGGCGAAGGGGAATAGCTGCTGTTCTCGCTCACCAGGACTGTCAGTTAGGACAACAGCACTTTTGCTTCTCCTCTGAGCAGTCGTGACGTGGAGATCCTTGAGGAACAATAAGTAAGGAACCCACCCTGCTACTTCTACTGAGTAATTCCCCCCCCCCCCCCATCTCTTTTAAATAGCATCATTTACACTTGGGAGCTGCTTGAATCCACCCTGTCACATAAATTACCATCTCTGAACTCGGCTGTCAGGAAGCGTCCTCACGAGTTGACATCCATGGGGGGTGTCAGTGGAAGGGGATCGGTTTCATGGAAAGCAGGAGGAATTCAAGCGTCAAGTGAATACGCTTGCCCTCACGTTACCTCAAGCGGTGAGGGCATCTCACTCCTGCCAGGGGTGAGCCCTGACGTGACCTTTGCTCCTCAGGCTGCCCTTGTTCCCCTTCACTTCCGTAGCTGCCAGGCTGGGTCTGACATCTGGAGCAAGCCCCGTTCTCCTGCATCTCAGGCAATTAGAGCCTGGCCCAGCAAGTGGCCCTGGAGCAGGGGCTTCAGGGATATTATAGTTTCCTTAGAGGGATAAAGGCCACAGGCTTTTCTGTCTGCTGTGCTGCTTCTTCCAGCTTTAATGCTGCTGCTGTTGAAACGAGATTGGCCCATCTGGTAGCAGAGGAGATGAGCTCTGCCAGATGGATCTGGCTTGCTGGGAAGGGTTCAAAAGGCAGCACCTACCCTTTGTTGTATTTCCTGCACACTAACGAAGCCCGTGTTTTCTGGAGCTGCTTTTTATCCTTGTATGTTGGGTTTGGCATGGATGCTTTTATTCCTCCCATTTGAAATCAGTGGGAGAACAAAGTGAATAAAATGCCAGTGCCCGCCTGCCCCCACCTCCCCCAAGAAAAAAAAGGGTAATACAAGGGAATTGCAAGGAGGATGCATCATAGTGAGAATGGTTACAGTTGTTTGCTGCCAGGAGTTGAAACATGGAGAACTTAAGCTTCATAGTGTCAGTGGCAGGTTCCTGTCCGATGTGTGTTATCCTTTGGCAGCATGCGTGGGAGCCTCGCTGCAGCAGTATACAGTGCTCAGTGTGATGTCAGCCCTGTGTGCACACGTTTTCGGCTTTCCCTGTGGCCACATGGAGAGGGAATTTGCAGTAATCCAAACATTGACAGAACTGTATTTGTTGACTGGCAGAAAAGCCTAACTCGTGCTTCTCTGCGATCACGTAAGCTGAAATGCAATGACTGCTGCCTGTGCTTGCTGGCCTCCCAGCCCTGATAAACTGTGAAGCAGATTCATTTATTTAGGCCCTGATTCAGCGAAGCACTTAGGTATATGCTTCAGGTTTTCTTCTTTCCACTAAGATTGTTGGCATGCTTAAAGTTAAGCATGTGCTTAAGTGTTCTCCTGAGTGCACAGCAAACAAATGATGGGGGCAGTGTGTGCTGCTGCTGTGCTCTGGCGGTTTGCATGGAGGCTGCAGAATTGAGACCACCAGTATTAAAAATTTATTCATTTATTTGGCTCCCCGCCCCCCCCAGTACAGGAGCCCTAGTCCCAGGGTCTGAGATGATAGTCTGTCCTGCAGGAAGGTGGGGTGTGTCCGTAGCACAGAATATTCCTTGTGTCTTGCTCTTGTGCATTGAACAGAGGAGTGTGCCCTTCTGCAGGGTGTGAGGCAGGGGGTCTCAGTTTCCATGAGCAGGACATTGGCAAGTATTTCTTCAGAGTTTTGTTTGGTTTTTTCCCCCTTAAGAGTTGTAAAAGAAAAAATATCAACCATGTTACGTGTATCTGAATGTCTTGGTATTTGTAGTTTAGTGTTTTGTAGGATTCATTTGTCTTGTCTTGCATTAACATCATTCCCTTCATCTTGAGGACTGAGCAGCTTAGTGCAGGCATGTACCTGTGTGTGTATATGTGCACGTGTGTGCTCCTGAGCTACATGGGTGAGAGCAAGATGAACATTTGGTTTGTTACATTCTTTGGAATTTCTCAAGGTAGAAGGGCTGGGAAGTGGTAGATGTTACTACACTGTGTACAACTTGGTGTAATTGTGCGTGAAGTTCAGACCCACCATATTCAGGCCCCGGCGTTAACAGACCCTCGGTTCCCTGGGAGTCTGAAGCTGTGGAATAGGTACTTAATCCACAAGATGGTTGTATTTTAGTCTGCTCGGAGCAGCTTCTGAGAGAGCATTCTTTCTAATCCCCACCCATATCTGACCTGTTCTAGCTCGTTTTTAAAAGCTGCACCCAGCCAGTCCCTAGCTCCCTGCAGAAGGTTTCTGCACATCTTTTCCTGCTTGCTGAGCTCATTTAAACGGGGAGCCCACACATCAGTGAATGGGATTCCTGTATAAATTTGCCTCGTTTGCAAAATTGGAATTGATTTAGAGCATCTCTGATCCTTATGAAACCCAGAAGACATGAGCATGGCTACATGTGCTTTTTTTTCCCTTCCTTTTGAAGTTTAAAACATGCTTAGCAGATCTGATGTTTGCAGTCTTTGTTCCCCACCTATGTGCAAAAATGCAAAGGTCCTTCCAGAGGAATGGGTTGGACTAACCTTTGTGCTGATGCTGCAAGGTGGATTGCAAGGATCTGGGCAGTTGTTGTTATGAACTAATTAGCCTAGAACATACTTGCAATATAGGTTTAATGGATGTTGGGTTTTTTAATGTGAAATAATTCGATCTGTGAATCAAACAGCCTCTGTGCCCCACCCCCTGCTGCTGCTGACAGCCTCTTCCCACACTTCTTCCTTGGTAGCATTGTTTGACTGCTCCAGCTCCAGTAGGTTTCAGTTACTGATCAGCGTAATTGCAATAACACACCAATAATAAAAGAGGAATTTAAGCTTCCTTTCCTTGTAGTTGAAGGCTCTTCTCTGGCAAAAGCTTGAAGTCTTAATAGCAGTCACACGAGCAACATCCCGTGCCTGTCAAGTGTTTGCAAAACTGGGCAGCCGTACTTTAGGAAGATAAAGGACTAGATTTTGGGAACTTGGAAACAGCCCGATCGTATCAGGTGGCATTGGTACAGCTAATATTAGAACTGGAAACTCTAGGGATGGCTTTACATTTTAGTGGATGCCGAGGAAGCCTTGAATAGGAATGCACTGAAAGTTGCTTGTTGTATAACACAAGTTGCTAGAGTTGGAGTAATTTGAGTTGCCTTTAGTCTGGTGGAAAACTACAGCTGTGAGCAGTGAGTTAATTTTTGACGTGTGTGTGTGTGTCTGGCTTAGGTTTCCCTTTCGGGTTTGCTTTTACTTTTGTAGGCTCTGAATCCATAGACGGAGGGACTGTGAACCAGTCGTTTGTCTTCCGTGTGCCATCCCAGGCTGCTGCTGAAAAGCTCTGCAGCTAGTGATGGGTTAAATAAAAACCCTTAAAGATGTGAAGTGGTTATGGGGCTGAGCTGTAGCAGCTCCTTCTGCCTTGTATACAAGAAAGCCACCGGCTGCTCCTCCTGCCTGAACGTTTCCTACAGAAAAGGGGGGCGGGGGGGGGGGGCGGTTAATGAGAAAAAAAAAAGACGGAAGATCAAAATATTCCCTCCTACTCTGTGAGGGCT
>JAVKLA010000039.1:14824788-14892080 GCA_034782735.1 Sagittarius serpentarius | reverse complement strand
GGGCCTTGGGCCGCCCCGCAGGCCGGGCCGTGGGGCTGAGGCGCTTTTCCGTGCGGCGGGCACAAAACCCAGCGTCTACCAGCCTGGGCCGCTATGAAACGATCTCTTTTATTGGTCGGCTGGACTGGCCTGCTGCTGCAACGGTAAACGCCATTGGTCGCTTCCTTCTCCCATGCGCAGCTTGGTGCGGGAAATGCCCCTGGTACCGACAATGGCTGCCGGGGCCGCGCCGCACCGCCGGGGGCCGGGCAGCCCCGCGCCCGCCTGAGCGGGGGCGACCGTCGGCTCGTGGCTGATTCTATTTCTCTTTTTCCTGCAGGTTGCTGAAAAGTGCCTTTCCTGAAGCCACCGCTGCTTGGATTTCTGTCTAGGGCTGCCTCTCTCTGCCCCTCGCCCCCCTCTCTTTTTAATTCGGCGTTGCTTGCGGTTCGTGCCCTGACGGCAACTCCTCCAGCCTCGTGTCCCCCCCCCTTTTTTTTTTTTGCTCCCCATTTACACGCAGTTTGCTCAGCCATTTTATTTTTTTTTCTTCCCCCGAGTATGTAGCAAATATTTAAAAGGAAAGAAAGAGGAAAAAAAATTTCAGACGTCCTTTTGCTTGTTTTGATGCTCGCGAACCGTAATTTTTAGAAGCAAGAAACAGAAGGAAAAAAAAAACCCCCGAAGCTTTCTCCCCAAGGACCGAGACCATTCCACAAACTGAAGTGCTGCCAGCAGCATATGCTTTTTGCAAGAATAATTGAAACCATTAACTGGAGAGCACAGAATTCTTTTGAAAGTCTGCCAGTTATTTGCAAGTAACTTCGGCAGTGGCACAAAATATAACACTTATATTTTAACTTCTACAATTGCACTTTTAGGAGCTGGCCTCTAATTTGATTTTCAGTTGTTCTGATAAGATTTCTATTTTATGATTGGCTTTATGTTTAATTCTTGTTTAAACAAACACGATTTGACTTAAATGAAAACCTAAGTGCTGATGAATAGGAGTTCTACCAAAGCAACAAGTTAGTTATTTCTTCACGTTTAACTTGAATTCACTTTTTTACCCTTTTTTTAAAAAAAAAAGAAGAAAAAAAAGATCAGCAGTAAATATTGCCCTGAAGAAGGGTGCGATTGCTTGCATTTTAATTTTTGTTTTTTTAATATGGCTGTAAACGTTTCCCTGGTTCGTGATACAAAATGGCTGACATTAGAAGTGTGTCGAGAGTTTCAGAGAGGTACTTGTTCTCGGTCTGATGCAGAGTGCAAGTTCGCCCATCCGTCACGGAGTTGCCATGTGGAAAATGGTCGAGTTATTGCCTGCTTTGACTCCCTAAAGGTGAGGACTGTCTTAACGCGTGCATTACCTAAGCTCACTTGCTTTTCCTTCTGTTCCAAATGGCTCGGTGTGCTGGGGTGTGGGATGTGCAAAACAACTGTTTATTGCTCTGTTTCTGCAGGGAGGATGCTGCCGGTGCGGGATGTAGCTCCTGAAATCTAGGCTGAGTCTGACATCAGGTGCAATTGCCTGGAGTGCCAGGCATTGCAGGGAGAGAGAGGATTTTATCCAGGGCATTTTCCAATGGTAGCTCAGGTCTGATACAGCTGTCCTCGAAATGGAGAATGCACGATGTGGGCAGTAAATGAAACTGAAATGAGAAAAGTAGAGAACTGAAACCCAGTGCTTTAATTTGTGTCCAGAGCACATCAGCTGCACATTCGGCGCAGGGATCTGAAATGTGCTTTTAATGAGCAGAAATGAAAGCAGCATTTTAAGATAATGAATCAGCTTTATGTGCGTTTCCTGGAGACAGAGTTGCAGATGCACTCTAACACTGTCCTGTAGATGAGGAACAGCCAAAATATTTGGAGAGCAGTGCTCCCAGAAAAATGGGCGTTGGGAAAACGCTTTCTGCAAGGGACATGCAAACATGATGGCTCTGCTAGGCCTGCCCGAGTTACAGCTGAGCCGTTTTGCTAGTGCTCATCTTTGCAGAGTCGATTTTGCAGGCAGTAAATGGCTCTTGGTTGCGTGTCACTGTTGGAGCTCCAGGGGTGACTTTCAGAATTTACCAAATAGCTGGGGTCTGAGTTGGGGTGGGAGGACGGGCGGCTCACAGGAGGGGGAGGTGAGCATCTCTGTTCGGGGTCACTTCACCATGGTTTTTGGGAAAGGAACATCCACTTTTTTTGTTTTTCTTTTATCTAAAAATGTGGCTTCTCAAAGGTGTTTTAAATAGGATCGTAAAAACCTTGAGACAGTATGGATAACTCATTGCTTTTGAGAGCTCTTGACATTGTGTTTAATGTTTTGATCAGAGTAATTAACCTGTTTGAGTTTCTAGAAGGAATCTGGTAAATTTTACAGGTTTAAAAGTTTTCCCTTGAATTTCAACTGTTGCTTGAAAAGGCTTGGGTTTATTTTTATGAACATAATGAGTAACAGAACTGGTGGAGTTATGTATGCACAGGTTTAGACTGGGGCTGGATCCAGTCTAATATGGGTTTACCCATTTTATTACTGTTTGTGGCTTCTCCATATTTTCACTTCTGTTCCCTTTTACCAGGAAGCTCAAGCTTCCTATTTGCATTTGGTTTTGTTCTTTTTAATCTGATTATATGCAATGACTTAGTTATACAGTGACTTTCAAATGTTCATTTACATTGCTGGTTTGCTGACAGCGAGAGACAAAAATATTTTTATCGGAGGGGAAAAAAGTCATGTTCTTTATGCCCTTGAAACTTTTGAATTGTAGCTAGTGGCAGGGCAGATACTTTGAATGAGGAGATTAATATGTTTACATTTTATAGCATTTATTTGTGAACTGAAAGGAGTGCTCTCTTGCTGTGTAGGGTAGTACCGTGCCCCTTGCAGAACTTGCCTAGTGTTTGCAGCATCCTGGGGAGGTGTCCCCTGTGCAGCCACCCAGCTTGGTTCGGCTCTGAGCTGCGCTGTTGTCCAGTGTCACCTGGTGGGTGACGCTTCTTCATGTGTGCTGTTTGTGGTGCAGTGTCTGCAGCACGCCCAGGCTCTCTGTGTCGGCCCTTCTCCGCACAGCTGGGGCTGTGAGATGTGCAGGACCAAGTCTATGGGCAGCTGGGGTTCAAATCCCACCTGCTGGCATGAGCAAACACTTCTTCTGCTTCAGCAGTGGGATATGGGATGGGGAACACCATGTTGAGAAAGCAAAAGAAATGCCAAAGGAGTAGGGTGTGATCTTCTACAGCTCAGCATGTTTCCCATGTAACTGGCTGTGAAATAATGCTCTTGTTGCAGTTTCCTCTTGACACAGTAGCAGATGCCCAGTATGTTCTAGTTAAGTGGCCTGAATTTTCCAGGGAACAGATTTTCTAGATTTTTCAGACTTAGGAAAGCCTTGTGGAGGGCCAGCAGCTCTGCCTTTGGGAAGTACACTGGGAGGGAGAGGTCAGACTGCTGAGAGCACTTGGCCAAGGGTTGCTGATGGGACTGTTTTTGCACCTCACTTCTCAGACAAGAAGTGGGTCTTGGAGCACTTCCTTCCTCCAGACCCACGGATCAGGTAGCTCTCGGTTCTGCTGTGCTGCGGAGAGGTGCAGTCCCCAGCACTGCAGCCTCTGTGTGTGTGTGCGTACACCATGCCTTTTGCAGTGGAGATAACCACCCTGGTGACTAAACTCTCAAACAATGGTCTTTCTGTTCTTGGGCTGGAGCTGGTCTTGCAGAGCCCTGTTTGCAATGGTGTCGAGGGGCTCATGGTCGTAACGGTGGCCTCCCTTCCTGGTGACGAGAGATGTTACATTCTCAGACCTGTTAAGAGGCTTTTCATGCCCATCCTGTGGATGTCTTTGTGCACTCAGCTGCTGTTTCCCTCCAACAGCTGTTGAACACTGACCCTCTCTCCTGTGAAGGGCTCAATAGCTGCTTAGCGCTCTTTTCATCTTTTCACGCCCTGCATTAGCAGAACATCTGTGTTGCTTTATTGGAGACAGGATATAGGATGCTTGCAGCTAATAAGTTTTCCCGTTGTCTTGCAGTCGCCCTGGGCTTTGTTCAGAGGTTGCTTATCTGCATCCATTGTGTAGTGCTGTTGCTTGGTTTTTTTCCTCACAGACCTCTTAAGCCTGAACAATGCCTTCATACAGGAACTTCTGATAACCCAGCATACAATGGTTTCACCTTGCTGGTCAGGTCATGCACAGCATCGGTATGCTTACTGCATCTCACTTTTTTCCTTTTTTTCCTCAATCTCGCATAGTGGTTCTGCCTCTGTTGCAGTGGTAAGAGCAGTAATGCTTTCAGAAGCAGTCAGACTGCCTCAGTGTGGGTTGTTTCACAGGTGAATATGTGCTACCTGTAAGCTTGTGAAGAACGTGCAGGACTCCTAAAGGTAATGAGGGGGCTTCACTGATGCTCAGGTGGGGTTCACCAGGGCATGCTCTACAGGAGTATCGTGCAGTTGTGCAATGCTTTGGTTGTGAAATACTGGGTCTTGATTAGGTTGGAAGTGCAGGGCTGGATCTTGGAGGCCTGAGCTGTGGTTCTTCGAAGGGGGAGGTTGCACATTTGTAGGCAGCAGAAGGAACCTTTCTTAAGCAGATTGATATGAAACTTAAAAATAGTTTCTTGCAAGAAGCTGTTCGCAGATTTGAATTGGATGCCAAGAGAGCTCTCGTTATCTACTCGCGCTTCCCCCCTCGTTATTCTGGAAGAACACTGTTGTCTGAATTAATTTGTGTGAATGGAAGGGCAAGCTGCGCTGCTTCCTGGAGGGCAGTGCAGAGGCACAAGAGCCAGCTGCCTCTGGGTCACCCCTCTTCCAGAAGTCACCATGAGGGCTGCTGGGCAGCAGCTGATACTCTGCGGTACCTCCTAAGCAGGTCCCATGGCACCTCTGAGACGGTCTGAGCAAAGGAGAGACATGTCCTGTCATCGCTGTAAACCCAGATGGCCTTTGGGTTCATTCATCGGCTTCTCTCCTGGGCTTGGTGTGCACAGTCCCGTGCATAGCTGGTGCTTTTTGCAAGGGTCAGGACACGGTTTGCTGGCTCGTGGCAGTTCCCACAAAGGCGTGTCGTGGCACTGTGGTCGGCTGTCTGCAAGCGCTCATCAAGTCATTAACCTTCCTATTCAGGCTGGATCAGGCAGACCCAGTACGAGCTTGTCTGATTCTTAATTCCCTGGCCAGTAAATCGTTAGTTGTGGTGTTCAGTTTCTAGAGATGTCAGGAAGGAAAAAAGCATCATCTTTGGTCACTAGGAACGCTAATGGAGCAGTAAGCTGAGAGATGGGGCATTAGGAGATAGTGACATATTATATAAAAATATGTAGGTAATGCACACCAGGTGTTCACAGAGGCTTTGATTTATACTGCTTAGAGTTTGAGTATCTGCACTATGGACTCATGGTTTAAAAAAAAAAATTTACAAGCCAAGGTTTGTGGGGTGTGATGGTGTTTTGTTGTTTGTTTTTAAAATTTGCTGTATGAATGTAGGTGTTTCCATATGCAAATCAAAGTTTTGAAGAGCATTTTGAAAGACAGAAAATAGCGTGGTGAAAATTTCAGGGGTATGAATTTTGACTTTGGGAGGTCTAATTTAAAAAACATTGTTAAGCTATTGCGTATTTCAAAGCAGTTCTATATTAAAAAAAAAGTGAGTTGTCTGTGAACAGGCATAAAATCAGGAGTTAAAAGTACAGTTTTGTCTAAGTTGTCTGTTTTCTAAAAGGAGTGTTATTATCGGATAATAGTATGCAAAGTCCCACGACAGTTTAAAAAGTTCACTGTGCTTGGGCAATAAACATACCATATGAGCTTGAAACTGGTGTACCTGAAGCTGTTCCTTATAGTTTAAATGCTAATTTGTACCTGTTCTATGCTGACTTCACTAGAATGATTTCTGACTGTTACTGGTCTGCAATCAAATCTATTTTTTTTAAATTTAAATAAACTCCAAACTAGGAAACAACTAAAAACACCCACTAAGCTTAGCATATGCTTACACTTTTACAGAGAAAGAAGAAGGCAAACAAAGCCATAGAGATATTTTTGGAGACACTGACTGCATGTCTCAGCTCAGTGTAATGGAGATGCAAATAAACCAGATGAACAATGTTGAGCTGAATCACCTTTGTGGGAAATCTTCTCTTTTTCATTGGTCATTAAGGCACCTACCTGCATGGCGACAGCATTTTGGGATGAGACGTAGATCTGCAGCAGCTTTCTGCCTTGTCTGGATGCTTGTGTGTCTTATGGCACATCATAAGTGCTTTTTATAACTACTGAATCAAACATCTGAAACTGGGGGAAAATGTATTTAGGCTCAATTTTATTTATAAGACGTGTTGCTATTGTATTTCTCTTAAAGTAGAGTGGTACTTCAAGGAGACTAGGAGAACTCATAAAAAAATACTTAGGCCTGATCCCTTCTTGTTTATGGGTTGCAACAAGCTCGACACTTTCTCAGCTTAATTTAATTGGCACACATGCTGTGTATACCCTCTACAATGTCTCCAGAAGTTTTTTGGCACAGCTGGGGTATGGAGACTACTGATGGAGAAGCTCACCTGGTTGTGCCTGTGGCTGAGCATCTTCCAGTGTCTGGACTGCAGATGCTCTCTGTTGGGGTCAGGCTGGTTACTTGGATGGTGTGTGACCTCCCTAGGCATGTTAACCTTTCCAGGGAAAGATACACCTTGTTGCTTTAATCTGCCTAACTGATCTTTCTGTAGGACAGAGGTCTGTGCAGAGCATGTTTGATTTATTTAGCATTATCCACAGGTTTCTCTGGTGTCCCAGCAGTCTCACTTCATTTATCTCTGACTTTTTGACAGCTGAACCATGACAGATGAGCAGTGGTGAGTCTTGCTGTTGTGGTTTAAAAGGTTGCTGCCCTGAGCTGTCCCCTTGCTTCTCTGTTGCAGGTTACTGCCTCTGCAGCAGTGTTAGCAGGAGGAGGATAGAGCGCCTTAGACGCTGAATACAAAGTCCAGCATCTGAGCTGAAGTCCCCTTGGTTCTGGCTCTGTGCAGAGGTGCTGGGTGATGAATGCGTGTAACTGGAAACAGGCTGGTGTAACCTGGTGGCTCTGCTGCAGGGGCAGCAATAGACAGCAAGGGTCAGGAGGGTCTTACTCATTGCCAGCCATTTGCAAAGATGGAAGGCAGAGTCCTTGGCAGGAATTCCTTGTCTGTGCTTTAAAGCAAGCAGGTGATTTTTGAAGCGTGCTATGGAGGGAGAAGAGGTTGGCCCTGTCCTTATCTCTCCTGGTTCTTTCTGCAGCTGAACAGCCTCAGCAGGGAACGCTTGGATCTTGGCCTTTACATTTCCAATGATGTGTGCTTTGTAAAACCTGTTGTTGTCCAGGGCTAACATGGCAAGAAAGGTGGGATGTCCGTAGGTTTCCTGGTGCATAGTCTAGTTCTGGTGCTACCTGGGAGGATGCTCCCTTCTCAGCTCATTGCTGGAAGTGGAGGAAGTCCTGGGAGTACTGTGTAGCTCTGATGGAAACCGTGAGAAGTGAGACCCATTGCAGTATAGAGGGCTTTGTGGGGACTCCTGGAGATATGAGCTGGAGGGGCCACACTGTTAACTGCCATTCAGTCAGTACAGAGGTTGCTGCCATCAGTACCGGGGTGGATATTAAGAGCCTGTGAGGAAGCTTGCAGGGAGATGTCTGAAAGGAAATGCCCTCCAAAGCCATCAATGTGACACTTGTAGTAGTAGCAGTAGTTAAATACTTGGAGTTTACATTTTCTTAATTGATTAGGCTTGGACAAGTTCCTCCTGAAAGTGTTGGCTCCCTCATATGCCAGATTGGCCTACTTAACAGACCTCACACTCTTACTCATGTGGAGAGTGGATATTAGATGACTTTGGGTATTTGGTTTGCAGTGGGTGCTTGGCAAATCTAAGCATCTGTGTTGCTTTCCCCATCTAAAGCTGTAGGACTGTTTTACAGGCTTGGTCAACGTGAACACATTCATCAATTAATATCGATAACAGTGAAAGTCACTTCTGAACACTGTTCTCCCTGTCCAACATGTTTTCCTGTGGAGAGGAGTATGTCTCTTCCCGCCATCCTCTCCCACCTCTGGTGGATCTCTTGCATTGTCCCACATCTAACTCCTTTGATGGCGTAAGGCAACATGACTCTTCCCCTGCCCATTGCCTGGCATTGCTGAAGGCGGGCCTGGGAGCAAGAGTCTCCAAGGCAGTTGTCTTGCCCTTGAGGTGACTTCAGCTTGATGAGTATCAAAGCATGGGGGGGGGACGACCCTGGTGGTTCTTTGGCGCTCATCTTGTGCTATAGGGCGAAGTCACTGAGACTCTTCTGCCTTCCCATGGATACTGGTAAGCAGAGAGTCTTGGCAGCCCTCCTGGAGTGCCTGAGGGGTGGGCAGCCTGTGCTGGGGTGAGGCCGGAGTTTGACTCATTGGGGGCACACTGAAGAGATCTCCTGTCTGTGGCAGGCAGTGCATGGTCACAGGGTAACACCAGATCTGGCCTTGTGTTTGTAGAAATGTCCTCTAAAGGTCTTTTGTTTCTGAGCATGGAGAGCACCATCTGTGCCCCAGTCCTCCTGACTCCACGTATATCTTGAGGGCTTGCTGGCACAGCATCAGATGCCTTTGCTGTTACCTGATGTTTGGGGGTGCCAGTCTCATGCATGGTGTCCCTGGGTCGGGTTCAAGAGGCTGGCAGAGGTGTGGGGATGCAGGCTGGCACGTTGGGAGGCACTCCCGGTGCAAGGGGGAAGCACAGGGCCACTGTCCTTCTTTTCATTCTTCCTGCAGCTAATGAATGTATTACAGGTTTTCCTTGGGCCTCAGACTTGTGTGCATTTTCCCTTGAACTTGTTGGAAAGCAGAGCTGTGGCCACAAATTTGTCTTGAGACCACACTTTGGAGGCCAGCCTCTTCAGGAGACAGGCCAAGCAAATTCGGCAGTGGGGTTTTCCTGCCAGCCTTGCCTCATCTCTCCTCTCCTCACCAGCCAGCCCTGGCAATGGAGAGCCTCCGCTCCTCTCTGCAGCTCGCATTGCCCTGGTCTTTTCCCTGTGGCGTTAGCAAACCACCATCCCCAAAGGATAAAGCCAGCAGCATTTACATTATTAATATCAGCCAAGAGTAACCTTGGTTTTCTGGTTGGGAAGATGATGGTAAAGTGCTGACTGCTGCTCACACTTGCTTAAAAAAGCAGGAGAGAAATTCTTTTGGGATGTGACTCTAAACCCTTCTGAGCTGCTGCGTGCACTTAAGCAGATACATTTTGAAACCTTTTATGGACATATTGCAATGTTGCACGGGCTGTGGCATGCCACCTCCTGCTCCTGAGGCTTACTTTCCCTTTTTTAAGGGCAAAGCCTTCCAGACTGAGGTTCCAGTTCTGTGAAATACTTAAGCCTGCTTTTAAGCACTGTAAAATGCGTGTGGCCAGCAAAGAGGTCCTTGTGCTGAAGTGAGCTGTTGCATCAGGTTTTGAGAGAGGGAAATGGTCTTCTCAGCCATTCTCCAAGGGAGAGAACTGCCCGTGGTTGTTTCCTCTGCCACCTTTCCAGTTTGGGAGAGTTTCTTTGCACGTGCTCAGTGCACGCACCTGGAGGTTGCAGTCCCACCACGTCTGCTTGGATCTGCAAGCACAAGCTCTGTGCCTGTGACCCAGTGCAAATGCAGTGCAGTGCTCTGCAAGCCCCAGGGGTTTCCTCTGCGCTGGGAGGAGGGAGATGGGGTGCTGAAGCCCAGCTAGCAAGCTGCGGCAGCACTTGCGTTTACCCTTGCGTGGCTGTGAGTCAGAAGTTGGCCAAGGGAGCACGGAGGGGTGTGTGTTTGTATGGTAAGCCCTGGCACCTCAATGGGTGCCATGTTGCAAGCTGTGGCACTGCCAGATCCACGTGGGGAAGGAAGTTCAAGCTTTGCATCTTCCAGCTCTGATCCACAGCAGTAGCTAACACTGGGATTCAAATAGATGCCCCCAGCCTACAAGTCCTTATACCTGGAGAGAGTTTGGAGCAAAGAGGATCCTTGTAAACCTGGAGCTGCACTTGGCCACAGTGTCCTGCCTGTGTCAGTGAAGATACCTAACTACTTCTTTTCTTCGTGATTGCATTAGCCCAGCAAAGCCAGCTGGAGAAAAGGCAGTGGAAGATGCCTTCAAGGAGAATGACTGAATGAGCATGTGGAGTTGGTGGATTTCTTCAGCAGCGTAGCATCAGTTTGATGTAATCCCTTTGCTGACAATAGCTTTCTGCCACTTGGTTCACCTATCTGAAGGAGAGTGCAGTAACATGCATTTATGTAATTGAGCTGTTTGGAAGCTTTAAAAGAAATATAAACAAGATGTACCAGGCTTTCTGGAGAGCCTGTTGTCTGACATCTCACAGAGAGCACTTAAATAAGTGGCTAGGTTTCCAAGTGAGGACCTGAGCATTTTGAAAATCTGCCCCTATAATGTTTGTTATGCTGATATTAAAATAAATGCTTTGAGGTACTTGGGTGAATGTTGCCCCATACAAGCACAGTTTTACTTATGTCTTATTAATGTTGTTTTATTGCTGTTCATAAAACAGCAGAGAACCAGACACTGACCCCCTTCCTTGCCCCATGTAGCCTCTCATGCCATGTCTGATGATGGCCTTTTGATTAGAGGAGAGGCCAAGGATTTGGAAAATGGGGTTTCAAAGCCTTGTGATGATGCAGGCTGCTTTAAAGTGTTGTAATGTCAGTCTCTGTGCCTAATTGCACTTTTTGACCTCACAGGAGCAGTACAAAGAAAATGTCTTTGAAGGCTGAGTGAAGCTGAGCTACTGTAGTAACAAGACTCTGGGTGTTTTAGATGTCCTAGCTGAGTAAGCATTTTAAACCCTGGCTCCTTCTAAATGAATAGCTATCAAACATGGTTAGTTCTTCTGCAAGCTTATGTGTCTGTTATGAAAGCTCCCTCTCCTGTAATGGCAGTGAAAATATTCAGCTTAACCGTAGCTAATGTGTTGATAGTAAAATCTTTCTGCTGTCCGTGCAGTAGGCAGTACGTGGCACAAAAGTAACGCTGATCTCTGCTCTCAGGAGCCTTGGTGCTTTACTTCTGACTCTGAACATCTGGTTAGTGTTTGGCCTTGGTTTTAGGTTTCAGTGATGTGGTTCCCCACCATCAGAGCAGTTGGAGGCTGTGGTGCTGGAGTGGTGGATTTTTAACATCTAACTGCATTTTTACCTCCTCTGTCTGAAGCCAGCACCTGAGCATGGCGCTGTGCTGTTCTCTGCACGCTTGAGCATCAAGCTGGAAAGCTGGGAGCTAGAGGTGCCTTTCTGCAACATTTAGCCTAAAGCTGTGGGGAAGATGCATACTCCTGAGAGGGGACAATTGGCTTGCTGGGACATGAGCATACTCAAACCAAGCAATTCCCCAGGTTTGTAGTGAAATGTTATGGCAGATGGCCCGCTTACAATGCGGGTTATTATTAGAACTATGATCGGTGCTAATAAGGTCATTGGCAGTGGGGGAGGAGGTCGGTATCTGACCTTGTTTGAAAGGTGGCAGCCTGCACTGCGGTGGAGTTTTCATTTTACATCAGTGGAACGTGGATGTTTAAAACAAGCTACTTGGTGTATTAGTCTGGCTGCACGGTAAAGAGAAAGACCCACTGCCCAGCCCAGCATGCCTGCTGTGGGGATGCTGGGAATGCTGCTGGCCCTCACCCCTTGCTGAGGTAGGTGCGCAGAGCACCATTAAAAAGTGGAGACAAATTCTGCTTTAATTAACAGTCTGAGAATGGGAACCAGGAGCAGTTTAGCTAGTTCTGCAGAATGGGTATGGTATCAGATAACTGGTTAGTGGTGTGCATCGAGTTTTGTCATGCTTCTGAACATATTTATCTGAACATACTCTGCATTAATACGGCACTTACTTTTAGCTGGTCTCTCCTACACAGGTATCAAAAAAAGTCCCAAAACAACCACTACAGACAGGAGTGTTTGGATCAGCTGAGTTGCATTAGTGATGCCTGCATCTCTGCCCAGCAGTACCCACACCAGGTTCTGATGAAGATTTAAGCCATTAGCCCAAACTGTGCTGCCTTAACTCTTATTTGTCTCCTTCTGCTTTGAGTGAGCAGCTTTGGGTGCTTATTGAGAGAAAACAGCTCTCAAACAGGGCAGTTGGGAAAGCATGGAGTATCTAGCTGGGGTGGAGGAGATGGCCAGAGGCAGCACAGCCATGGTGGAGCTGCAGCCAGCCTGCCTGAGTGCAGCCGTCATTAGGTGGTGCTTCCCTAAGTCCTTATTATCCGCGGGGGCACGGCCAGTGCTGCGAGCAGTCACACGGAGATTAGGTCCTTAAAGAGCTCCACCACAACCGAACAAAGTTTGAAAACAAAACCTCAGTGTGTAATCCCAACCGTGCTGGCCGATCCGGCTGACTGGTGTTTCTTCCTCTTGCTGTCAGCTCCCAAAGGATCAGAGCGTGAGTAAAGCCTGCTTTCTCGCCATTAAGTGATTCTTGATCCCGCATGGTCGGTTCGTGACACGTTGTGTTGTATGCAGTGCTTGGGCTCTGCTCCCAGGGTCCCTTCCGCATGGTGCTGCAGATACCAAGCACTGAGTTTGGCAGGAGGAAGCGAGAGCCTCGCAGGATTGGACATTTCAGCCCATGCAGTAGCGCTTGAGTAGCCAGGGCAGTGGGGAGTTGAAAGCCAGACATGTAGGTGAGCCTTCAAGGAGGGCTTGGAAAGTCATCCGGATATGGCAGAGGCCATGGTGTTCGAGGTCAGCTTTCGGAGAAAGTGCTTTACCCCCCACGAGGGAATCTTGTTTCATAAAGCAGTGGATTTCCAAGACAGAGAGTTGTCTTTTGAGGGGATGTCACTCCTTCCCAAATGTTGTAGGGGAGGGCATTAAAGATGCACCTGGGGCTTTCTGCAGGAGCCCTCCCAAATCTTGCTCCCATGGTGCAAGACTTGCAGCCTTATGCCCCCTTTCTCCTTTCTGCTGCGTTTCCTCCTCCTCTCTGGGCTTATTTGTCCCCCAGCCTTCCTGCAGCTCCTCTGTCCTCTCTGTCCCTGTCATTAGGTGTGGTGTCTGCAGGGACTGAACAAGGCAACCCAGGAAGTCTCTTGCCTTCCGCCTCTCTTGTTGCTTCAGCAGTCATTTTTATTTCTCTGTGCATCTGGTGCACTTGCAGATGAAGAAGTAATCATCACGGTTACCTCCCCGCAGACTTTGGCTCCCCACTGTGTCAGTCGTGTTGTCTGTAAAGCCTCCGTGGTGTGCTGCAGGGTGGGAGCTGGAGCAAGGCAAGCAGGCTGAGTGACTCGGAGGCGTTTGGAGTAGGAGAGCCATCAGGGTTGATAAAAGCAGGACAGGGATGTCTGAAACCTTCACCGAGTTGCAAGAGACGCACCGCAAGGGAAGGAGGTGGGGGTGACTCCAGGGAGGAGCAGAGCGGCTCCCCAGGGCACTCTCCTGTGGGACGGGGGAGCTCAGGGATGTGGCAAGGACCCCTGCCACCCATCACTGTTGGCTTTATCAGCATCTGCTGGCTAGCGCAGCAGGGCGTGGATTACCCTGCAGCACCAGCACAGCCTCCCTGCCAGCTCCACGTCATGCTTCTGTCACCGGAGCCCACTCAAACTGCTTCTGCGCCACAGTGAGGAGAGTTGAGGGGGAAAAAGTCCCTTGGGGGCTGAGAGGCAAACGGGCAGGATTGCTTTTAGCTAGCGATGCAGAGATGGGAAGGGCAGGCTGCCTGCTGCTGGGAGGCAGGAGCTCAGAAAGCATCAAGGGCATCGCAGTCACAGCTCTGCAGCTGCAGCAGTCCAGCACGGAGCGGCTGGCATGCAGTCTCGGTGTCGCTGAGGCTTCCCCTAGCCACCTGCAGGTTTTCCACCAGCTCTGGTATATTTAGACTGGAAACTCTTCAGGCTGGGACCGTCTCATTCTGTGTTTGGGTAGTAATCGGAGCAGGACCCTGAGCTGTAGCATCGATGAGTATTTGTAGTCCCACAGCCAGAAAACCCCTGCTGTGGCCTTGTGTGATAAAGCACAGATTGAATTAAGAGGATTTTCATTGTTGTTGTTTTGTGTTTCTCTGCATGGGTTTTTTGAAGAGTCCACGGTAATGTAAAAATCTTTAGAAGTCTTTACTCAGAGCTCACATTAGCTGGGACAGAAACACCACTGAAATTTTTTTGTTGTTGTTTTGATTGTGCTAATTCTCAGAGAATGGTTTTAAGCATCCTTTCAGAGCTTAGCCAGCCAGAGGAAAAGTGTTAGCACTTTCCTTCATAGTCCTTCTTTCTTTATGTCAGAGGTACTTGCACAAAAGTTTGCGCAGGGATTTCCGCCGGGGCCCTATCAGAAGTCCATCTATCTCGGTTTAAGTGAGTGAGAGCATTTTTTCCAGCTGGGTGTTCGCTGACGTCGGCACTGGTCGTGCTGCATTCCAGACTCGCTAATGACACTGGAGCTTCTTTGCAGCTACTCCTCTCACGTGGTGGAGAGGCTGCAGATGTCCTCAGGAAAGGTCACTTTTCTTGCAGAAAAAGTCTCTCCTAGCCCAATCCAGTATGTGCCCATCTCACCTAAAAGCAAATGAATGTTTGCATCGCTGCTGACTCATCCTGGCTGCACTCAGTCAGAGTGGTGAAAGGGCTTTTTCTTGTTGCCCTTTCAGGAAGGAATTGTGCTGTGTCTGAAGGTATCTCTTGTCAGTGGCAGAAGCATTGCACATGGTCAGGTGTCTGCCTGCCTGCCTAAGGAATGCATGTTATCAAGATTGCTTTCTAATAGAAAACAGACTTTAAAAGCTAATCCTTGCATTCCTTCTCTCCTACAAAAGGCTGAGCATCAGGCGGTCTGTACTGCACCAGTGACCGGGACAAGGATAAGCAGCTCAGAGTAGAAATTGAGGGCAGGAGTTTGGAAAGCAGAGCAGTAATATGAAAAGGGCAGGAAAAACCCCACAGTAATTTGATCAATTTTCTTTTTGTGACGGCAGCCTGAATAAGCAAGTGTGTCCATATAGATATGCTTTAGTTGCTTCTACCTCCCCCAGCTTTTCTCTTGTGCTCTCAAACCTAAATAAGTGAATCTGGCAGTTATTAAAAACACGAACTCCAAAAACTCAAGCAAATGAAATGAAAGCCCTGATCAGTTCCATTCCTGTTGGTCTTCTGGGACAGACAGACGAACGGACACACATGCACTCACGCACACGACACATTCCTTTCTTAGCTGTTCTGGCACTTATACCAGTGCCACTCAGAGGAGAATTCAGGTCAGGACTTCTGACAGGGCAAAAGTTGCATCCTGCAGCAGAAAGTGGATACATCCATGCAGTAAGGCTGTACAACCTTTTCAGTCTCCTGTCCTACAGCTCTTGTTACAGGAGAGGGAACAGATCTAATCAGCAGCTACATGGAATTAACCTTTCAGCATCTGAAATCATGGTTTCTACAAAATGCATTATCTGTTAATCCCCATTCCTGGCATTAGATGGAGAAAACAGAACTCTGTTTCTAGATTTTGGGGTCTTTGGGCTCTACATCTTGTAGTGACTCTGAATTCTGGGTCTGTAGGTCAGTGTGGAGTACAGGGTGAGCAGAAAGCCTCCTTGAACCGGCTGCCTTGCAGCCTCCATGTTGACTTATGTCCTGGGAAGGGTTTATTACTTGACTGTGCACTGTTGGGAGCAAGAGCACGCTTTGGCTGAGTGAGGTAAGGAATGTGACTCTTTGCAGACCCTCACGAGACTCAGTAACAGACTGGGGGAACAGGGGGCTGCAGTGAGTATTGTAATTAGGACAGGTAGAAGTTTTGCTCTGGCTGAGGCTGTTTTAATAAATCTGTCACAAATTAACAGGTTTTCAGATACTGGCACAGAATTTGGCATCCTGTCCGTTAAGGCTGGCTGCCTGTGTGGTACTTGTGACTAGTGCACGTGAACTACGGTTAAATATGTCCCGCTGCTTGCAGTTTTAGCCCAGAACTGTGTTACTGTAAAATTCTTCTTTTGCCCATAGAGATGGCAGTGCATTATCTTTGGCATTGCAAGCCCATCGTGTTCACCTCCATGGAAAAAGGCCGGTCCTCTTGCAGCTGCAGCTTGCTGGGCTGCTCGGTGGGCTCAAGTCCTAGCAAACATTTACACTTCCTTAACCTCCCTTTCACTTGAGATGGTAGCGAAGATTGCTCACATATCTGCTTTCTAGTGCCAGGCACTTCTTAAAAAGCACTTCTAAAGGTGTTTTCTTAAAAGAAAAATCCCTTCTGTGACTTATATGTACATACGTTACTGGCTGTAATAACACGCTAAAATAGATCAGTCTGCAAAAGCTAACTGAGGTGGAATATTTGCCTAGGGCAAGGCAGGCTTTCTTTTTGTTTGGTTTTTTTTTCTTTGTTTTTCTTCCTTCCTTTCTCTTCAAGCCTTGCTGCCTTCTAGATGGAGGGCTGTGATTCAATGTCGCTTGGCCTGCCTGCCCTCGTTGGAAGCCAGGGCCTGTGTGAGATGTGTGGTCCTTGCCTGCTGTGCTTAGCAGGCTGCAAGAGCTCTCTTGAAGGTGCTTTTTGTATCTGCACCTTTAATCCTCTGACCAGCAGCAAGTCCATTACACCACGGATGTGAAATCTGAGGCCTGGCATGGACCAGAAAGGTTTGGGGTCCTTGCTCAGAGATGAGTGAGAGTACGTGGAGTTAGTGGCACACAGTCAGCCCTTCTTCTGTTAGTCTGGTCGCTTCTCTGCAAAGCTGGAGTGAAGGGGAGACAGGGTGCTGTGCACAAACTTGCCTGGCGTGTGTGGCTGAAACAGGAGCACGAGGACAAATCTTGGTCTTGGGGTGAACCTAACTGTAGGCAGAGAGGCACCGCTGTGGGAGAAAGTGGCTGGAGGGGTGGACTTCGGTGTGCAGTAGGGAAGAGATGAATGGGAAGCAGTGAAGGGAGCCAGGCAATGGGAGAGAGAGAAGCAGAAGTAGGAGAGGAGCTGGGGACATCAGTGGGCTGGCCATTAGGGTGAGGGGCAGGGAGAGCTGGCTTTGCTCTCTGCCTCTCTGCTGTTGGGGAGATCTCAGCCAAGAGGAGAAAGGTGTCCTGTGCCCTTGGAGCCTCAGACCCCTGGGCTCTGACGGATGTCTGGGCGCAAATCTTGTGGTGGCAACTGAGGGCATTGCCCTCCTGTATCGCTGCATCTGCCTGCTCCGCTGCAGTCATTTCTTTTGGTGGCTTAAGCTAATGCACAGAGGGACCGTCGTGTCCTGTTCTGACATATCTTGGTGTTTCCAGCCGAAGGGTGGAAAGCCAGGGTGGCAGTGCCATGACGTGCCCCAGCAGGAGCCATCAGCATGCTTGCCGGAGCCCAGCCAGCATCCTTCCCTGCTCAAGGCGCTGCTGCGTTACCCCCCAGCAGCCCCTCAGTAGCTGAGGCTAAAGCACATCCTGCGGAGTTATTTTTTCCAGACTGAAGATTCTCCCTGGGAATTGTCAGCCCAGATGGAAGTAATATTTTTTTTAAAGTTTTTTTCATTATTTTTTGAAAACGAGGAATCTGTTTGTGCCCATTAAGCTGTTGCTTTCTGAGCAAAGCAACAACACAAACAAAAATTTGGGCTAATACTCAGTTGGTAAATTGTTATATTCTGCCAAGTTAAAAAAAAAAAAAAAAAAAAAAAACAGAACAGACACAACCAAACACAGCCACCCACAAATCTTTTTATTTGCAGGTTCATTTTGCTTTTCAAAATGCGGCAAGAATGAGGCTTCCTGAGCATGACTTTGCCCTCCGCAGGACAGGAGGGAGGGTTTGGGTTGGCCGCTTAGTTATCAATCTCTGCTCTTCGCTGTTTGCCTTCTCCCTTGTGTAAACTCAAGGAGTGAGGCTGACGGAGGTGATCACGCGTCCGATATTTGTATTCATGAACACAGTGCTTTAACATTTATTCTCCTGGGCTTTAATGTACTTTGCTCGGTTCTGTCTACGTGTGGTTTGCCTGCTGCAATTGTAATATTCAACAGACACTGTAGGTAGGGGAAGGTCAGAAGCATCAACTTTCCATATGACCTTGACAGATTCAATCAGCTGGTGAAAGTTCTAGAATTGAATTATGGTATTTGCAATGAAAAAGTGGTTTAAGGGACAAGAGAAACTGCACTTGGTATTTTCAAAAGCTGGCCCAGTGTAACAGCAATCAGGAGGGACAGAACTGAGGGAGAGAAAAGATGGAAGACATATTAGAAGTTTTATTTTGTGTGTTTTTCTGTGCGGTTTTGTGGTGTTTTTTTAATACAGTACTTGTGCAATATTGTTCTAGAGGCTGGTGTGGGTTTTTTGTAATTTATTACAAAAGAAAAATCAATGACATGCCAGTGTTTCTATCTTCCAGGTAGAATTGATTTCTTTACAAATAGTCCCACATTGAAACATTTACCCACAGGAATATTAACATTGCAGGATGTCACCTGCTTCACATCCTACTTTAAATACATGCAGTGATCCCAGGGCTAAACATGCTCCTAAAGGTGCTCTCTTTACTGGGTGCTGAATGCCTTCCTTCGTAATTGTTATTGATCAGTTGCTTGAGCAGGTCTGTGGCCAGGGATGTCTGTAAAAACTTATTTCACTTGGAGAGAGCCTGTGTTTGATACTGTGTTAAAGAAACCTATTTTATTGTGTTTTTAACATTCCTGAACCTGGGAGAGTAGTGGAATAATACTTGGAAGACATTAAAAATTACCAGTTCTGAACTCTAAATTGATGATACTTCTTTTCTGTTTTAACCTCATTTCAAATATGTGGTGGTAACAGACTGATACGGTTCACAAATGTAGCCTAATCAAAATGTATTGGCGGGTACAAAAGAAAAGAGCTTGATGAAGTCTTTATTCCTCTCTTTTGTGGAATGAGATCGCTGTTCATTGCAAGTAGTAATCTCCCAGATTAATGTGGTTTTTTGCTCTGTGGCTCTACAGCTTATAAAAAAATATACTTTGACAGTGCTGTACTCTTCTAATATATATTTCTTGGACTTGGTAAACACTGTCCATTGCTTGAAGCAAGCAAAAACGTTCCACAAACCAAAAACGTTAAAATCAATACATGTTTTTCACTGAGCATAACAGAGCATACCATTGGCCTGAATGAAGAGAGCTTGGCAGGAGAACAGAGCTGGAAAGAGTTGTCAAGATGTAAAAATATAATGAAGGAGCTACAGGGCTTTTCCCCAACAAAATAACTGCTCCGAGTTTGTAAGAACCTTCAAGTATAACAAACAGCTTGGAATTAAAATCCTGCGTGAAAGCAGGACAGCCACGACCTCTTTGTGCTGTCCTGGGGAAATTCAGCAGAACATTGCTGTATTCAGCAATGTGCAAAAGTAAAACTTCACTCAGAGCAGCTCTTGCCTTCCCTAATTGCCAGGTGAATGAGGATTTGGGAGTTTAGGCTGGTGCCTGTGGCTGCTTAGAGTCTCCTGGAATATAGTAGTTGCATGTGCCCCCCCGCCCCGTTTCTAATTAAAATTTAAAAAAAAATGCCAGGGTGATGGTACTTGCTTATATACTTGAGCTCCACGCTGATGAGCCATCTTTTCTGTATGGAGCTGGATTTGCCTTCTGAGTTCAGTGGTTTGAAGTTATTGTCAAAGCTGTAACTCGCTGGTTAAGGTGATACCAAAAAGGGAGATGAGGATGAGAAACGCTGCTGTCTCTCTGCTTTGTTTTTCTCTCCTGCTCTGGTTTGAGCTGCGTAACAGAAACAAGCTTGACAAACATTTTGAGGCTGCAGACTTTGTAAGAGTCCTAGATAAGCATGTTTGAATCCCAGCAGAGTGCATCTGATCTTGAGAGACCTGCTGTCCACGTGCTTTGCAGTTTTAGACACACTGTTTGAAAGGACCTGCATCTGCAGTGGGATTTGTCCATGCTGTGCACCTATTTGTTCCCAGCATTTGCATCTGATGACTGTCTCTTACCTTGGTGTGAGTGAAGCAATGTTATATGCTCAGTATACTTCTTTTTTATATTTTTATATATACACACATACTGGTGAAATTGTTCAGTTGCTCACCTGTTTGTGCCACACAATGGGAAGCATGTCCCCTACGTGGGCAAAGTGCTGCTGTTCCTCACATAACGCCTACTGATGGAGACCTGTCCAGTTGTACGATAGGTAGATGACCCAAAGCCCCGTCAGCTTGGCCATGTGCCTCAGCGGGTGGGTATCTGGTGGCAAGGGGCAGCTTGCTTTCCAGTCCTGTGATGGAGGAGAGGGCTTCAGCGCAGCCTGTTCCCCTGAGCCAGTGGTGTGCAGGGGCACAGCCTCTTCAGCCCTGGCGTGTGTCTGTGATAGAGGTTGGCTTTCATAGGCAAAGGCCGGAATGACAAAGAGATGAAGGTGTTACAGGTCTCTAGCAGTGTTTGTTCAGCAGTCCCCTTAGCTGGCTGTTGGCAGCTTTTGTCTGGACTCGAATACATTTGCAAAAATGATGCTGACGTTTTCTTCCTCCTGTCCTTCCTTCCATCTCCCTGCAAAGCAAAAATATCCCAGCAGAGCAGTCACAAGTGAGATGGGGAAGCTGAAGAGCAGCACCAGTGTCCTACAGCCAGGGAATTTTTGTTTCCCATTCCTTCTGTGTTTTTCTAACTCACTGGACATGAAGTGAGTTAGACCCTACCTGGACTGAAGTGGCTGTGTTTGTCTGAGCTGTTTTTTTAAAGTTGCAGAGGAATATAACTTTTTTTTTTAAGTCCAGACACCTACAATTGCTTTTTAACCTGCTGGTTGGCCTCCCAGGGCTCTGCCTGTCAGCTGCAGGGAGAGGAGAACCAGGCAGATTGGGACTGTGCAAAGTGCACCAGCCTCACTTCAGCAGGGCAAACACAGTGCATCTGCTTGGTTTGCTCTGAGGGCTTTCTAGCTGCCTTGCACTTGCACATGCCACTGAGCTTTATGCTGAGCTCTCAGTTCAAAAGGACCCAAAACTCTTGTCGTAGCTGCCCAATGTCACCTGCGTTCATTTGAAATCATGCAAAACATCAAGGTTCACTCATTTCAGTCAAAATCGAGTCTAGGCTTGCTCAGAAAGGGCTTGACCTGACATTCATTGAAGCCGTGAAATTCAGTCACTCTTTCAGCGGCAAAATGGGGCTGCCTTGAGAGTGCTGGGAGCGTTGGTAGCCCTGGGAGCGTGCGATAGATATTCAGGTTTTTCCACTGAAGCTGTGTCGAAAGGCAGGTCTGACTCTTGTCCTCTGTACCCCAACAAAAGACATGTCCCTGTTTGCCTCAGCAGCCCCAGGTCAGCTGACACACTGCTGCTGCAGCTCAGAGCATCGTTCAGAACAGCATAAAATCTGAAAAGGTTTCTTGAGTGACTGCAGGGGAGCTGAGCTGGGCCAAAATAACACCTGGGGTGTTTTTAGCAGTTTTCTTCTCATCCGTCTGCGCAGGCTCAGGGAGATGGCTCTTTGGACCCAGAGGTGGGAAGTTCAAAGAAGTTAGGCAAAGCTCATCCTAGAGATGTTGCAAAACTGTGGTTGTGCTTTTTATGGGCTGTTTGAATCCTATTTCCAGCAAATTGTGTATTAGTGAACTGTACTCGTTCCTAGCTAGAACATGCGTTTCACAGGGTCTATATCATCCATACCTGGAAGCTACCAGATTAACTTTAATTCTAGCATTTTTATCCACATACATTGAAATCGGAACTCCTGCATGATAGGAAGTCTACATCGCATTGCTTCCCTTCCCTTCGAGGCTGACTGCCATCTGGTAATGCTAACTAGAAGATACATTTTGCTTTTTCTTTTCAGCTATGATCTGTTCACAGCAGGATCCACACCATAACAGCAGTCTTTGGGCTCTATCTAAATGGGTGTTACACCTGCATTTGAAAAATGTCAGCAACTAGCTGTGCTGTATTTTTTTTATTGCTGTTACAAGTAACTTCAGACCACCAGCTTCTTTGTACCTAATGTTGTGTACAAGTGCATGCTTGATGGCAAAGTAGGTGCGCAGAACACTAACTCTCGAGTATCCTTACAGGTGTCCAGAGAGGAACAGAAAAAGCAGTAGAACTGGAATGCCTTTGCAATGGGCTATTTGAGAGAGATAGGGAGGATGGAGTGCTGCCATTAGATTTTGGAGTTTTTGACGCGACACAAATCAGTTTCCAAACAAGAAAGGGAACAAAGCATAGGAGAAACTTTTATGTGACAACCCACAACAGCTTGGAAAACTGAGTTCAGTGGCAGTCTGGAAGGATGTGCTTGGCAAGACTGTTCAGTTTTGTTTTGTTCTGATGACTTGAATGATGGAATAGAGAGTATGCTTGTTAAATTGATAGGGTGCTCTGAGCTGGGAGGAACTACAGACACTTTAGAGAACCAGATGTGAAGTTGCAGATAATCTTGACAGATTGGAAAAATAGCCCATAAAAAAGGGACGCGAGTTCAATAAAAGCATACAAAATACTGCATTTAAGTGGATCAGCTGCATGATACAGGGTGCAGCATAGCTGGGTAGGCAGTAGTTCTGGAAAAGGCTTGTTGAGAGTGAATCAAGTGTTACGCTGTTAGAAGGAAAGAAAATGTGCAGGGATGTATAAGCAGCAGTGTCATCTGCAGGACGTGAAAAAAATCTTTCTACCTGCCCAGCACTCGTAAGGGGTTAGCTGGAGCACAGTGCCCCGTGTGTACGCGCATGTCGGCAGGGGTGCAGGCTGACTGGGGGAGCAGCCTAATGAAGGGCTTGGAGACCGTGCTCACAGAGGTGAAAGAGCATGGTTTGCATAGTCTAGAGCAGAGAGGTCTGAGGAAGGGGGATAGATGTGACTGAAGCCTTTAAGTATGGACCCTTCCTCAAAGAGGAAGGGAGTAATTCCTGTTCTGGCCCTCTGGGGTAAGGCAAGTTTTAGGCTTTGGTTGCAGGAGGAGCAAAACTCATTTGAGAATCAGGAAGAGCTTTACAGCTGCAAGGAGAGTGATGTGTTGGAGTCCCTTGTCTGGGAAATACACAAGTAATGGGTACAAAGGAAGTAGGTGAAGTTGATCTGTGGAGGCCTAGGAGTGATGTGTCACTTCTTTATGTCCTTGTAGACCTGCTTTATAGGATCTCTGTAGGTGGGCTAACAGCCTTCCGTGAGAGCACGTTCGAGGAGTGCTTTGTACGTAATTATACTTTAAAACCTCTCTGTAAAAGTGAGCTGCTCCAACACTGCGAGGAGAAAAGCATCGCTATTACGCAGAAGTTATCTGATGTACTGTGCCAGGGTCAGTGTTCAAGGGAGGTTGCAAGGTTGTACTTCTCACTGACTCAGTTGGCAGCATAACTTTTAACATTTCATTAGCCTGTAGAAAGGAATTGCAGATAAGGTATGTACGGAGCTAGGCTTTGAACCACAGTGAGTGACAGCTTGGCTGCAGGAACACCTATGTATGAGATGTAACACTAGCTAATGATCAGGCTGACTTGTCAGCTCCATCCTCCTTTGTTTTCCAGTTGAAAACATGCTATTTCCATGCTATTTTCATGTTGTTTGCTGAGCGGAAGGTGTTTGCTCCAGCAGCGAGATGGGCAGCCATCTCCCTTCCTCCCTCCGGCACAGTTCTCTGCCTGTGCAGAAAGAGGAGTGTAATGCAGCACTGGAGATGGCAGGATGAGCCACGCGCCATGCAATGCGTTGGAGATGGCAGGATGAGCCACAGAATCCAGCCAGCATGCCAGTTGCTTAGCCCTGGAGCAAATTGCTAAGGGCAAACCGTAGTGAGCACAGACCACTTGAGTTGGGGAGGTGGATGAACAGTATTCCCAATACCATGGTGGTTTGCTTTCCTGGAAGGGTAACTTTGAAGCTGCAAGTCCCTATAGGGTGGGTGAAGGACTTGGAGCTTGGGCATTACCAGATACCAGTTCCGCCTCCCAGTATCTCTCTTTTGTTAGAGAGCAGATGGCAGCAGAGGTAGGCCTGGAGCAGCACGTGCTGCTCAGTACATGTTCTTAGCTGTGCTGCGTGGACACAGGGATGAAGCCCAGAGCTCCCCCCTTTCTGCCTCCCACTGCTGGATGAGAATTCACGCTTTGTGGACAGTTCTGTAGCCTGGTCTCTGCCTGCCCTCCAGATGCAGGGGCAGACACCATGGTGGCTGAGGTTGCATTGCGTTATGTGAAAGCCATGCAAGATTCTGGCAGGAGTGAGGATCCCTGGCCAGGAGAAGGCCTCTTTTTGCATGTGTTGCGTGGGATGGAAAGCAGAGAGCATTTCGTGCCTCAGCGCTAGAGCGACAGGCACTGAGTAAGCAGGGCCAGCGCATCTCTGAATGTGCCTCCCCACTGAGTTCCTCTTTGGGAGGTGGAAATCTGCTGCTTCATGCAGGGGAAAGTTATGTAGACAAGCTGTGTTTTGGTGGCTGGTTTTGTGCAAAACATGGAAATCCTTTCCTGCCTGGTCTTTTTTCATTCTCTTTGCTGTCAGTCATTGCACATGTCATCAGTGTCTGTGGAACAGACAGCCCAGTCAGGGCACAAGCCTACTGTAGCCTTCAGTGTGTGAAAAGCAACATTAGCTTAGAGATTTTCGCATGACAACTGCTGGTGATTGACGGGACATATAGTGCAGTCTTTAAAACCAGAAACATGTGTCTGTTCTGGAACCCCTTGCTGGCGTCCAGGATTAAAGAGACCACAACAAACTGCATTATTAGTGCAAATGTGAGCAAGCCTTGGGTTTGTGCTGGGAGCCTTGTTTCTGCAGCACAGTTCAGCTCACTTCAGCAGTCACCGAGAAGAGAATTTGTGCAACATGCTTAGGGGTAGGTTAATGCAGCCCAGTGCAGTACCCAGCGTGCTCTTATTTGCATCCCTCTGAGCTAGGATACAGATGACAAGGTGCAGCCTGGCAGACTCCAAACAGCCAGGTGTAACACAGGTTCTTCTGCTGGATTTAAGTGTGCTGCCATCAGTGCTGCACTCAAAACAGCTGGCTTTGTTGCACTGCAAGCTGCTGTCATGTTAGCTAGTGTCAGATGCCAGCCATTTACAGTATGCGCCATCACAGCATGACTGAAGTTGGCAACACAGAGTCAATCACATGCCAGCAGCCTACTGTAAGGGTGGGGGAGTGTGTGGGAAGAAAGGGGGAGATGAAACTCTTACAAAATCTTTTAATGACTTATTTTTAATATCCATTTTTCAAGCCTTGGGAAGTGCAGTCCATATGCTTTTCCCTCCTGGCTGTAGTTGGCAAAGAAGCTGACGAATATGGTCCTTCAGACTCCTTCTATTTTGCAAGGAGCCAGAAAATATAACTATATTTAGCATGTTACCAAGGCCAGCAGCAGAGTCTGTTGCTGGGTGGTGATTCCCTGGCTGCAGGCTCGTGTGCCACCCTGGACAGGGTGGGAATGCGCCTTCCCTGGAGTCAATACTCATGCTAAATTAACAGCAACAAACTCCTCCAGTTACAAGAGGATGGCTGCACTGGTCCCAGCAGGCTCAATAGGCTGTTCACTGACACAGGTCAGTCTCTGAGCGCCCTGCCCCTTCCCAACACATGCAGCAACCCACTGCAGGTCCTAGCATGGTGCTTTTTGGTGCAGCGCTCAGCTTGGAGAGTGTCTCAGCAGGTCTCTGTGCAGGGCACTGGGACTGTCTTGTGCCCTGTGCCGAGCATTCAGTGTGCTGGAGCCACAGCTAGTCACTGCAGCAAAACTGCACCTTTTAGCATAAAGGTTCTCGTCCGAAACTTAGAGGCCTGACTCCTGTTGTGTTTTCTCATATCGTATTCCTAGGCCACCCAGGTATGAAATGGAGTTGTCCTTATTTGTCCCCAGCCCGATATCCATACAGCAGATTTGCTACTAGTTCCCTATTGTTTTCCCTGCTGTGTTGCAGCTGGTATTGAGAAGTGAATAATGACAGTTCCTTTGTCCTTCTGGTGGCTTTCGTAGAGCTGAAATTGGTCTTGAAGAGTGTATGTGTTGCTAAGAAGTACTGAGAACTGTGGGCGTTGTGATGGAAGCGTAGAAGGGAGCACCCCTACCAGTGTTGGAGTTCAGAGGATACTAGAGGTGTCCATCACTTTAGAGTGATACATCTTGAAAGTTGTTTCCTAGCTGCATGTCTAAACTGGGAACATTTTGAGTCGCTCTGTCACATCATCAGTTCCTAAAATTCGTTGTCTGAGAGACGAAGAACCTACTGTGGTGTTGGAGAGAGCAACCCGACTCAGCTGTGGCTTCCAACCCATCCTGGTGAAATGCAGTGGTTGATGCTCAGGATCAAAATAATGGCAAGGAGGAGCTAGACTGAAGGGTATGGTTTTGAATCTGAGTGCAGCGGTGATTCGTTTAGTCTTCCTGGAGCCCTAGAAGGCCTGACTGACAGCCATGCTGCACTTCACAGCCTTCACTCTGCAGCAGCATCTGCACAGCACTCAGTTCCTTGCAAATACATGTCCTCACTGTAACCAGTAGCACTCTGTGGGCACTGGTTTCTGCTCAGAGCTCTGTCTGCAGGATCATGGCCTTGTGTTGTATGGTTGTTAGTTTGTTTTTTTTTTTTTCCCTAGTAATAAAAATGTTCTGTTTGTAAAACCCCCTGTTGGAATTAAACAAACTCTGTTTGAGAAAAAAAGTAAAACAAGGCTTCACACCAAGCTGGGGTGGCTGGTATCAATGACATGCAAAATTTCAGTTGGAATCGTTGAAGTTGGCCCTGTAAGTATTGTTTACAAAAAATAGTAGCTCTTTTTTTCATCTTCTCCATTCCTGCAGTGTAGAAACTTCTACACAGATTTATTCCAAATTTGGTAGAAATTAGTGTTTTCCCAACCCAAAGCACTTGTGCCAGGTTTCAACCAGGAGGAGTTTCTAAGGCTGATGCGTAAGCCCTCGAAGGCTGGGGCTTAGAATAGAACAGCTGCCTGGCCGTCGACAGCCCGCTGCTCTGTGGGGTCTGCTCCTGGTCTGCAGCAACCTGAGCAGCCCCACAGAAGTTGGGCAGGTGGGATGCTGCAGGTACACTCTGAGCCTGAATGCTGGACTCCCGTTGGGTCCCAGGTGATGGGAAGGGCTGTGGAGGGACCTGGTCCCATGCAGCTGGAAAGATGCCCTGAGAAGGATGACCCAAAACTTCCTAGTGCTGATGAGTCTCCTTCGCCTTCCAGGTGAATGCAGTTACTTACCTTGTAGTAGTGCTGGGTTGTCTGAGTGCCAGCCAGCTGTGTGGTGCCATTTTACCCTCACTTTACACAGATGTAAGAAAGTGTCTGGTGATGAAGATTCGTGTCCTCCGGGCCTGTGAGCAATTAACTCGCTGCTGGGGATCTGGGGCTGCTGGATTGCTGAGAAGCCAAAACAATAGCATTAAAAAGCCTCCTTCTATTTGAGTTGGGTTGTTGGGAGCCACTGGACCCTTCTAGGAGCAGGGCAGAGAGTTTCATTCTGCAAAGGCAAGCTGCTGAAGTTTGGGAGTGCTTTTTTTCCTGTCCCAGTGGGTTTAGCCCATCATTTCTTGCATTTAATTATTTGCCTCTAAACAACAACAACAGGGAGTCAGGAGTTTTGTTTAACTCTCCGATCTCCTTTGAGCAGATGAGGAGCCCATTTCTCGTGATACTCTCTCATACAGCCCCTTTCATGCTGCAGTCAAGCTCTGCAGCCCCCTCCCCAGTGCAGCCGTCATCCCTACCAGGCAGGGGGGCAGAGGAAAGCACACCTGAAGCTTGCAAGTCTCAGGCTGCTCTACAGTGACGTGCCCCTCTCCCGGCATGCCAAGGAGCCTGGCTGGAGGTTCAAAAACAGCCTCTGCAGTGGGTCACGGTGTTGGCTTTGTGCAGCGGTACTTCAGCTGTCCAGTGATTCCACCTGTATGTTTGTACAAGTCTTAATCCCCAGGGGAACATCCTGGGTGCAGGCAGGGACCCATCCCAGGGGGTTTCCACCAGTCTGAGCCCTGGGTGCAGTGGTGTGTAATGAGAGAACCTCTGTGGGACCTGGTTATGGGGTTGCAGCTCTGCTCTGTGTGATGCTGCTAACAGGGGCGGGTACGTGGGGTCACCTGGTTTGCCCCTTTTTGAAAGCAAACAATTACATTGAGGCTGAGAACTCGGTGTCCAGCCCTTGAGGAGAGTGCCTGGAACAGGCTGGGTAATGGATGGTCCTGCTGCTTTGCTGACTGCAGGAACGATTATTAGTTAGCTGTCATGTAATAGCTCTGTGGCCCCTAGGTCTGGCCTTATTTTAATAGGCTCTGAATTACTTCCTCAAAAAAATTCACCATTTTTGCATAAAAGTTATTTAAAAAACTTAAGCATAAAGTTCCACATTGAACAGTTGTATTCTGTATGCCTCTGTTTCTTGAGGAGGGGACACGGAGAAGGAGGGGAACACACACCACTACACCCCCCCACACCCCCGTATTTTTCAAGAATTATTTCATCTTAATGACAAAATCGGTTACTAGTTTTCTGTGTTCAGTGCACTGCTAGTATTTATCTTCCTACGTCTACTTGCAAACACTATTAAAGCAAGGCACAGTTTATAGATGTTTTTTAAAAGTGATGGTCTCAGTTGATTTGAGGTGACCTGCAACTTTAGTGATCCTTTGCTTTTTAGCCACTGGCTTCCCCAGTGCTTATGTTTATGGCGATGGGGCAGTAGTCAGTGATGCAACACACTGTGGCTTTTGACAAATGGAAGCACAAAGGAGGAAATTGTTTCAATTCTTCCTTCTGTGACTACCAGTTCTCAGCATCTCAGGGTATGCGCACGTTGAAGATCAGAGGTGCTGCTTTACAGAGCTGTGGTCTTAATGTTTTATCCAGTGCAGCTGGGGAAATGGTGGAGACAGTTTTCCTTCTTGCTGTCTGGTTGTTAGGGCCAATTAAGTGGTCTGGTGTTGGGAGGGAGGGGAAAAACAACCCGCACAAGAAAATGGGGAACTTTTGTTGTTTCTGGAACTGTTGCCACTAGCTTCTGAAAATATTGGTATTTGTGTCAGATTATTTTATTTTTTTTTACAACTATCATTTTAACATCAGGAAGCCTGACTTTTGGGTTTACCTTTGTAGTATTCGGTTAGTGTTGCTGCAGGATGAATCGTATTGCTCTTCACCCAAGTATTGCACTGCTATAGAAAAATCACAAAAGAGGCACAGTAGCCACCAAACTGCCTCTGCCTAGATGATTGTGTTGTTACAGTAACCCAGACAATCCTCAATTAAATTTATCTGGCTGCCCTGAGTGTTGTATTCACCGAAATGCTGTTTCGTTATGTTTTTTAGGGCCGGTGTACCCGAGAGAACTGCAAATATCTCCACCCTCCCCCACACTTAAAAACACAACTTGAAATAAACGGACGCAACAACCTGATCCAGCAGAAGACAGCCGCAGCCATGTTTGCTCAGCAAATGCAGTTTATGCTACCGGGCACGCAGCTACAGCCAATTGTAAGTTACAGCAATGAGTCAGGTTCACACTGCTCCACGTTTCTGTCCTGTTTGCTAGCAGAGGCCCCAGCCCTGTGCTTGAGCTCGGGCAGTTGTGCCGCATGGAGTTGGCAGCATCTTGTGCAGCTCTCCTTTCCTCTGATAACTAAGGAGCTGTGAGATTCAGGGCATCGAGTGGAAGGGTCTTACCACCAGGTGGATATTTGACCAGTTAATTCACATGCATCCTAGAAGTCTCAAGTGGGTCAATTCCAATGGGTCCTATTTTGGTTAGGTGTTTTCCACTGAGGTGAGGATGCTGGAGTTCATCCACACTGTGGCAAGAAGCCAGCTGACTCCCTTGGGCTAGATGCATTGTACTGGTGGCCTGAAATTGGGGAAGATGAATCCTACCCAGACCTTAATACTTTATGTCTGGGAGTGAGACCTATTACACTGCAGTTGTCCCAGCAGAGTTGTGCTAATGTCACAGCCCTGTCACTTGTTTTTCACAGTAATGCTGTTTCATACTAACAGCAGGAAAGATTTGTTTCTCTTCAGGTAGGGAGGGAAGCCTGTGGGAGATGGGTGTTTGCAGAGCGGGTAGTTCAGAGAAGCCTTCGCTGCCTGTCCCTGCTTTTGCCTATTGGTTAAAACAGGTTTTCAGGCTGGGGAACCCTGTTACACCAGGGAGAGGATGTCTTGTGTCTGCTGGTTGGTGTATCTGGGAGGGGGTGACATTTGTCAGCTGAGTTTGAGTCTGTCGCTATGTATATTTGAAGAAATGTCAGAGGTCTTGAAGCAGCTCTTCGGCGCTGACATAAGCAAGCTGCACATTTTTAACAGAGAGCTTAATTAGGAGTTTTCCATTTAAAGTTGGGGCTGAATATCTTTCCTGGGGCGATGTGCAGTTGTTGGGTGAGGTTCCTTGTGCTGTGCCACACGGGAGGTCTGGCTGGATCCCTAGGACAAACTCTTCTAGCCTGAAGGTGTGCAAGTCTGTGAACCCACCTACAGCACCTGGCTTCTCTGCTCAAATGGGGCTTCAGACTCAGCATCTGTCACTCGGACTTTGAAAAGCTCAGGTGTCTCTGGTTTAGTCTCACAAGAGACCGGTGAAGGGTTCTTCCTTGTTGGAAGCTGTTGTACTGTTTGGTGTAAGAGCTCGTGATGGAGCTATGTTTCAGCAGGGAAAGCTGGCCAGTGTTCCTTCATGATGGTGCTCTGCCACCGTGTCGGGGCATTTCCCCGGTCTGGAGTCTTCCTCCTGTCTTGTAAAGGATTTTCCATGTTTGCCCTCACTCTGGTCATCCTGTGTTTGTTAGCAGCTTTATCTTCACCCTGCCATGTAAGCTAGGAAAATGCTGTTTATTCTTCCCATTTTGAAGATGGAAAAGTGAGGCAGAAGAGAAAATGGGCCAGAGGAAAAGTCTTTAGTTGCTCTGCACATTAAGCTCTAATGTGCTGTAATCTTTGCACCTCTTCTTGTGGAGTTTGAAAGTACGTGCACATCAGAAGGAAATCCTGACTTCCCACAAAATGGTAGCACTGGTTTCCTAGCCCTGTACCAAAAGCAAACCTTTCCTGTTTGGGGTTTTCCTCTGTGGGGAATTCACAGTGGACACTCTTTGGCTGGCTATTCAAAACATCTCTGGGATTTCCTCTTTGGAAAGTTCCCATCTTCCCATTTTGCAATCTTGCAGGTCCGGTTCACTCCTGCAATTTCACTCCTGCCATTTAAATTGCCTCTGAGACTGAATCTGTCGGTTTGTCTGGTTAGTGCTCTCATTTCAGAGGTAACCTTATCTGATGAGAAAGGTCCCTGGTTTCTAAATTGTGTCATGAGGGAGACGTGGGCAAAGAAGAAAAATAAAAATTTGTTCTGCAATGACTGCTCCCTTTCTGCTTTCCCACACTTTACTCAGAGTAAACGAGCTCTTGGTCTAATTCCTGCTGCCCAACTTGCTGCACACCAATTTCAGGACAAACAAGAGATTGCTCTTTCAACTGCCTTTGATTTCCTGAAGATGCCAGTGGAAGCAGGCTTTGAGATTTATTTTTTTTTTTTCTTCTCTCTAAATGAGAAGGGTGGGGCCTTCTGGCTACACATGAAATTCTTCAAAGCAGAAAGTATTATATCAGATGGAGCAGCAGAACAAATCCCATGTGATCAGAAAGCTGATCAACGGGATGCCTGCTTAATTGGGATGCTTGCCAGAGATGAGATTTGGAATAGCGTGCTTAATAGCTCCAAACAGTAGCTGAATGCTTAGACATTTTAAAGTGCATTTTCACCAGAAAAGCTACCGTGTTTAAAAAAAAAAAAAAAAAAAAAAAAAAAAAAAAAAAAAAAAAAAAAAAAAAAAAACCCCAAAAACAAACAAAAAACCCAACCCAACACCAAAACAGCACTTGACGTAGCAGCTTTTCACCATGCTTCCTGAAATGGCATTGAATGTGTCTATGAGCTTGCACCTAAACAGTCACCACCAGATCTGCTTGCACCCCCGAGCATCACCAAGAGCTAATCTTCCTGTTGAACCAAGAGCCAGGACCCTGATGATGGCTCTTTAATGAAGGTGCTGCTTGGAGAAGAACCATGTCCCAAGTGGGCTGCCTGCTGCACGCTGCTTGCAGAAGCCTCTACTAGGTGTGAATTAATGGTTGCTAGTGTGAATTTATTTCTCTGAAGTCTCTGGTTGCTCTCTGATGTTGCTGCTAACTGTTCATGCAAAGCTGAGAATCACATGAATGTTCGGTGCAGTTTTAAACAGGCTGCTTTGTATAGCACTTTAAAACAAGTCAGGCAAGGAAATGGAGCAGAGTATTTGCTCAGCGTGGTGTGTTTTTCTGGGAGAGACTTTGGAGGGACCACATAGGTGCCAAGTAAGAAGACTTTAGTAAAGTTTTGACTTTTGAATGTCCAGATTCACCTTGACTGCCGGCTTTGGTTGAGATGTGCCGGAAGCTTTCTGGGCTGGTTTTACCTCTGTCTCTGTTAGACTGTGTAAAAGTCAGGTTGAAGGTGGATAGAGCTGGGCTCTGGCATCGATACAGAGAGCCGTTTTGGTCAATGCTGTGTCTGTTTTCTCGGACATGGTCACTTTGAGCCCTGGGTGCACCAAAGCAAGACCACTCAAAGAGTGCTGCACCCCAGGCCTGATCCCAACCCTCTCCATTCTGCTTTATCCCTTTGCAGCAGTGTGAGACAGACTTTTGGAGCTGGCCGTGGCGGTGCTTCAGCACAGGCTCCAAATTGACCTGGTGGAGCAGGGCAGTGGCTTGCACAGTGCTGCCCTGCTAGCTGTGTCTGAACATGGCAGTGTTGACACACCTGACTCCACTCCTGCCCTGCAGCTGCCTCTGCTGCTGCCCTGGGAAGTTGTTTCCCCTCTGTTTTGTCTTCAAGCTCTTCACCTTTTCTTCCTGTCAAGGTCTTTGTAGCCAGGACTGTCTTGACAGCTCTGAGTCACCCATGCGCCTGAAGATAACCCAGACATTAACCCAGCCCTGTGTTCCCTCCTGGGGCAGTGGGACCCTGCTGCCACCCCTCAGTGCTGATGGAGGGCTTAAAGCAGGGAGTGAGCAACTCGCTTGGCCAGCGATGCTTGGAACAAGTGCTGGAGCAGATTTCAACAGGTGTTTGGGGCATGCATTTGTTCCATGCAGCAAAAACCTGATCTATATCTTAGCCTCTAGTCAAAGGCACACTAGGAATGAATAAACACATGTACCCTGGCCCACCCAGGAGCTGGTGTCTGCCAAGAGACAGCGCTGTGGGGCAGTAACACCTGACTGTTACACTACAGCAGCCCACAAATGAGATATCATTTGAGCTAGGAGTGTGTCTTTGCGGTCTCACTGGGGAAATGAGCATCTGTGGTGGTAGGTAGCTGGATGCTTTGACCAGTTGGATTCACTCCAGCGTGCTCAACCTTCACGTTAGAGAGGTGGTTTTACAGCCAGCCCCATGCAGTTGCATTGGAGGGGAACACAGTTTTTTGCTTTTTCTGAACAGCATCAATTATGTTTTCAATATCGGGGTCTTCAGCCTCGTCAGTACAAGATCTTTATCTTCTACATTTTTATCACCAGACTGTAATAAAAGTTGCCGCTGTTTTTTGTGTGCTTTCCATGTGTAGCTGCTTAGCAGTGACCTGTCTCCCCTCCTTCAGGCCATCAACACCTCTGTATTTATACTGGGTCTCTCATTTTCAGGCTTTCCCTTTTTAGGGTCTGAGGTAACTCAGAATCAACACTTCCCAGATGAGACAGCGTTTGTGTTCGACGAAACGCCAGCCGCTCATCTGCCTTCCTCTTCACACCCACTCTGTGTTTCTACTCTAGCTTTAGCACAATTTCTGCTAGGCAAATTGAATGCAACTTCTAGTTTGTTAACAAAATCAGCTGTTCTAGGTTCTGTCACCACTGGTGGTGACAAATGCCCCTTCCCTGGGACGGTCCCTTCTCACAGCTCACACCTTCAATTCAACAGCTCCTATGCTCAGGGTCTGTGGGCAGCTTAGAGCTGTTGAAGTCCTTGGCAGCCCTCCCCTGAGATGTGTTCTCACAACAGCCATTTCAGTTGCTGAGCTTTTTTTTTTTTTTTTTTTTTTCCTTACAAACATTTTAATACTGAGTAGTAAACCAGTCTTGTGAGCTGCTACCAGTCTGAACCCCTTTGTCGCTGCACTGTAACCTGTTCCCCTCTGCTCAGGAGTCACTGGTAGTGTCTGCATATGCTACGGTCAATAAAAGAGAGTTTGCAAGGAATTTCCTGAATTTGCAAGAGCTTTAAGGGGGGCAGCAGGGGTAAGTAGTGATACTTTCAATCCCTCTGTTTTGCCCTAGAGCGCACCAGCAAATAAATTGAGAATTTTTTGCGGGGGGGAGAGTGTATGGTCATAATACTGACCTGTCAGGTCTCCTGGCTGGGTGCAATCGCAAGAGGTGAATGGGAGACGTGCTGAGGAGAGCAGTGCTGTTTGGAGTAAAAATTAGAGTTGGATTCTGGCAGTAAGGAAGAAACTCACTCGAATTCCCTCAGGACAGGCCTGGCATGGGGGACCTGCACAGACGTAAAGGGAGGAGAGATTTGGCTGGCAGCATCTTTTATTACTGGTACTGATGCATGAGCCAGACTGGGTTTCCCAATCCAAGACAGGCAGTCGGGGCTGGCAGTGAGCGCAGCCCATCTTTTCCCCTCATCAGCCACAATAAATACAGAGCTCCCTGATGCCAGCTTACAAAGGAGCAGTTTTCAGTGCGCTTAGCACACTTCAGACTTAAAACCCCAGCGCTTCTAGGTTTACTGTGTTGAGTGAGGTCTGCTTGTTCTCTGGCTGTGTATCCGCTGCCGGGTGTCAGTCCCCTGCCCACGGGCAGGGTGTGGAGCAGAGCTGTCGCTTTCGATCAACGGCACCAGGTGCGCAGTTCAGGCGGGCAGAAGAAGCGGTTGTGAAACCTTGGGAACACAGCAGCAGATGCCAGGGCATGGAAATGGGTGAACAACCAGTGGCAACGATAAAAACCCATCCTGCTCCTTCATGTACGCCTCTGCAGGTCTCCAGGATCGCGAGTAGATCGTACTCCTCAACTGTTCCTCACGAACATCTTTCCTCTGCTCGCTGCAGCTTGGGTTCGGATCCATTAGCCCTTGCTGATTGCTCCCAGTGAGGAGAGGGGCTGCTTTTGAGGAATGGCCTTGGAGATGGGGACTGTGTTTCAGGGAGCAGGGCCTGCCTCCCAGTTTGTAGTGGCTTTGGTGGAGATGCTGGTATATCATCTCTTTGTGAATGTTTTGCACCCCTTCCCACTGACTTCTGGTGAATTCACTCGGTGTGAGGTGTTGCAAGTCTCCAGCCTTCCTCCCTGGCTGCACAAATGCCCTGGTATCCTCTGCTTGAGCAGTGGGAGGAACATCTCCCTTCTGTCTCTGAAACCAGCCAGTCTTTGGGCTGGCTTCTGGTTGTGTGAGCCCAGGCAGGGGAAGCCTGTTTCAAAGGATCTCCTGAAATTTTGGAACAATGTCTGCGCCATGCCTGCTCTGTCAGGATATACAGGACTCCTACTGTATTAGGTGCTGGAAAAACATTGGGTAGATTTGCCCAAACGTTTGTGCAAGCCACACGTGCTGCAAAGTTTGAGCTACTACTGGCACATAAAACAAGTGCTCACAACATGTCAGGCCCCAGCATAACCCTGTGCAGACTGGTCGGGCTGGAGAAGCTCCTTAAAATAGCATTTACAGTGTAAGCGGTGACAGAAGTTCAGCAGATGCCACTGTAATTACTGGTGCTCTCACAAAAGAAAACAGTCTAATGGATGCCGACTTCTCACTAAAGTGTTCAGGGAGTCACAGCATTTGAAGATCCTTAAAGAGCTTTTCCAGCAGCAAAAGGTGTAAAATGTCTGGGAGCCACAGAGAATTGAAAGAGAGAAGAAAATGATTTAATAAAGGGCCTTGGACTGGAGGATCTCTGGGTTTAATAGTTAAAGTCTCCCATCAGCTGAAGCGGGGCTTGACTCAGACTCAAAAGAAGCAAAATTGGAAATCCCTCCCACAGAGAGGATTATTTAGTTCTGCTACACGTAAAGCACCCAGTGCTGCTGATTCAGGAGGCTGTTCCTCCTTGTTGAGGAGGAGAAAGTGGGATGTATGCTGGCAGCGACGTGTCATCCCCTTTCCTGTCAGCTCAGGAGCTGCTTGCTGTCACTCTGACCTTAGGAAGGGGGCATTATTAAGCTAAAGATAGGTTAGAACAGCTTGGCTGGTGTTACTCGCGGGCTAGTTTCTTCGAGATCGCAACAAGTGAAGTGTTTCCTAGTGTATGAAAGTCCTGGGGTGAAGATGCTGTCGAGAAACACACTGTCCACGTGTGGTTTCTTTTGGAAGCCCACCTGACTAGAAACACAAAAATAAAAGCAAGGAAGGGATGATGTATGTGGCCAAAAAAATGCCCTGGGCCGTTTTGTAGACACACTTAGGTTTATTGCCAAGTAGAGGCTGTAGCCGCTGAGGATGGCATCACATGTGCCAGCAAACGTCACCAGCTGTAACAGTAACCCAGAGTTCACAGTGGAACAGGTGACAGAAGGGAAAATAAAAATGGTTGCAACTCGCAGGTTGCTTCCCCTGGAGTCTTCTCAATCCCCTGCTACAGGAGCAGGAGTGCTGCCTTGCAGGCTCTGGTCTTCGGGGTGAGCAGCGGGGATTTTTCATCAGCTGGAATTGGTTTCATTCCCAAACATACCTCTGATTTAGTGCTTTAAAGTCTCACAAACTCCCTGGCTATAGGGGCTATTCGCAGACTTTAAACTGAGCACCTGCTTAGCAGCTTTGTGTGGTCTCGCCTGCCTGGCAGAACGGCAGCTCCCTTCCCAGACCAGTGCTGCTGGAGCAGTTCAAGCTGGGGAAATGGCTCTGGCCACCGGCGCTGAAGCTCTGCTGCGCTTGGAGAGCATGCCTAATGCGATTTAGGGTTCTGAAGCAGTCAAGATCTTCATGGCCTATTGTTCTGTCTCCTCATGGGAACATTGCTCCTTGCAGCACATGTGGGGTCCTAGACCTTGTACTGGCCCACCTGAGCCATCTCATCTGGTATGTTCTGTTCATGGCCCTTCCAAGCCCACGACCCACCTGGTCTTGCCAAAGCCATGAGGTCTGGCAAACTGTGACACTAGTGAGTTTGGTGTCCTCTTGCTGCCATTCACATGGAGCGTAGGCTTGGGATACTCCTGCAAAATGGCTTTTGCCCGGAGGCTGTTGACTGTCTTGAAACAAACCCCAGATGTGCAGAATGCTAGACCTCCAAGTGGACTGTAGCAGAGATGCCTCACCTGACTCTAAACTATCCCTTTTGTCTACCTGAGCCACACTAGCCATGATAACATGGAGGTCAGTGCAGGCTGATAGTGAATTCAGACATGTAACTAATGGGGTTACCTGCTTCCAGGGGTCCTGAAGCTGCAGTTTACCTTGAGGTCTCTGTACAGCTTTGCGGTGTAGACACACAGAAGCCGAGATATTTATTTGGGAAGGAGAAGTCTGTTTAATTTGGGCCTGCCCTAATTGCTGGCATGAAATCCTTAATTGTGTCATTAAACTATAAAGATCGTCAATATGCTTTGATCTGACAAGTAAAGATGCCTTGTGTTCAGGATGAGTCACAAATCTGTGAGTCAGGAGAAGCGAATGGATCACAAGTAAAAGGCGATAAATTAATAGATTGGAGAGCACAGCATTTTGATGTTGCTAATCAAATTATCTAAAAGGATTGAAGTGATGCGAGGCTTTGATGGGTAATCCAAGACAGAGCTTTTTAACTAATATTTTGTTTTTCCTCTTTCTATCCACAGACAACGTTTCCTGTGACTCCATCACTTGCAACAAGCCCCACGATGGCTTTTAGTCCCTATCTGAGTCATGTTTCTCCAGGGATGGGCTTGGTTCCTGCAGAGCTTTTACCAAATACTCCTGTCCTGGTTTCTGGAAATCCTACTGTTACAGTACCAGGAGGCTCTGCTGGGCAGAAACTGATGCGTACGGATAAACTGGAGGTATTTGGATGTCTGATACGATACTGCTGATGGGAATGAACAGGACATGTGGTCCCAGCTGTTGCTTTCTGCTAGAATGACCTGGTGCAGCACAGCGCAGAGTTTAACTTGCAGCGTTCCTAACACAGGGCTGCTGCTTGAGCAGACTCTCATGCGGGGCCTGATCCCAGATTCTTGGAAGTCACTGGAAATTTGGGAGCACTTACTCTTCTGATTTCAGTGGGCGTTAGAGCAGGGCTGGGATTGTTGTTTTCTGTGTGTGTGATCTGCCACACTTAAAAAAATGCAGGTAGATTGTCTACCCTTTCACTGAGTTGAGTGGGAGACATTTTGGAAGTTACAGACACTTTCCTTGTCTAGAGATGGGCTTACTGAGCTTTTACAGAAAACTTTAAGCATTCCACTGTTGGGAGTGGTGAGTATGGGGCATTGGAAAGACATCTCCTCTCCCCAAGTTGGCTGGGCACGCTGGGACTTAGTGTTGGAGGAACTGTAAATGTCTTTCAAACCCTAAGCAGAGGCTCTGCAGGAGATCAGGGCTGAGGACCTGAATTCAGAGGCCCCTGCAGGTGTAAATTATAACACAGGAAGGTAGTGGAGAAGGGTGTAATTTCAAAACACATTGTTTTGTGTTATGTACTTTATATTACCTTGCTGACGTCTCACCTTCCCCCATACTCAGTCTGATAGTGCACTGATATGTGATCTACACCACCAGCTATAGTGCTCAACAATTTCTCTTGGTTCCGCAGACAAGGAAACCTTGCAGATCCATTTTGTGAAACCTTTTTCTCTGCCTTTGATGCTTTAGTGGTCATAACTTAGGAGGATTTCCAAGATCTTTTTGAAGCTAGCAATTTTGGCAACATCTTATGAACACGTTGCAGAGTAATCAGATGCACTGTCATGTAACGCCAGAGTCGGAGTTTTATTGTGGAGGGCAGTGAGACTATTTATGTGAAAGCGGCTCCTCATTTAAGAAAAGGTATTTGTTGCAAATAACAGCAGCATGCAACATTTAGAATTAAATGTCCTACCCAAGAGTGTGGTCTAGAACAAATACATAATCCAAGTGAGACACAAATGGCAGAGTTATTAACATTTAAACGTCAGAGGCAGGGGATGAATCCTGAGCTCCAAAAGTTTTGGCAAAACAACATTAACTTCCTCGGGTCACTTTCCATTCTGCACGATTTCTGTACTTCACTTGCATTTGGTCGTTGGCCTTCGTAACATTATGGGTTTTTTTCATACCCTGAACCAATCGTGAGTAGCACCCCTTGCCCCTGTGACTGTTGGTATATGTGCTATGCAAGACGAGCATGAATTTAGAATACATACATGGTTTAATGTGGTCAACTGAACTGATACTCTTTGCTGAAAATACTGAATGAAGAATAACTTGATGTTCTGCTCAATGTGACTTTCTTTTTAAGGTTTGTCGAGAGTTTCAGCGTGGAAATTGCACACGTGGTGAGAATGATTGCCGCTATGCTCACCCTATAGATACTGCAATGATAGACACAAATGAAAATACTGTTACAGTTTGCATGGATTACATCAAAGGTCGATGCTCTAGGGAGAAATGCAAGTACTTTCATCCCCCTGCACACCTGCAAGCCAAAATAAAGGCAGCTCAACACCAGGTGAACCAGACAGCTGCAGCTGCAATGGTAAGTAGAGCTCTTCTCAAGCTGTATTTCCATTACTAAGAAATTTCATTTGTGTCATATATGTCGTTTGTGGACAAGTAGAGTGCTTTGTAAATGGCTGACTGAGAGCATGTGCAATGTGAATCCCATCTCTTCATCCTTTCTATGTGCTCACCATAGCATGAAGCCCTGAGTGGTGCAGCACATCTCGCCAGTTAGGAGACATGGTGGCAAACCCTGTGTTTTTTCTGATGTGACATCATGACGTGACATGAATGCCAGTACAGCAGCACTTGAAACCAACACCTTCCCTGGCTAAGTCACAGGTGTCAGTTTAGCTTCCTTGGTACACTACGAAAGCAAAGACTGCCCATCCCATAATACATCCTTTGCAGGAAGTCATGGCCTGTTGATGTCAGTAGCAAAATTTCCACAGACTTAAAAGCAGACAAGATATCAGTTGTTTGAGCTTAGCAAACTTGGTGCCTGATACCTCTGCCAAAGCTTAGTGAAATGACAAGACTCAGACGAAGGGTGACTTCTGACCTGTTCAATACTTTGGAGCTGGTAGAGGTGATCTCACTTCTATTTTAATTTGAATTGTGACTTCTAATAGCTACAGTTCTAAAAACGAGTCAAGGAAGACTTACCAGATAAAATTCCTAGCTGGAGCAAACGTTTGCCATTCTGTTGAATTTAGTCTAATGGCACCTATTTATTCCAGAGATGAGAGAGCTGGGCTGTTCAGCCTGGGGAGGGAAAAAGAGGCCCAGGGGGATCTTACCCATGTATATAAATTCCTGATGGGAGAAGTAAAGAAGATGGAGGCAGACTCTTCTCTGTGGTGCCCAGTGAAAGGACAAGAGGCAATGGGCACAAAACGAAATTCAGGACATTCAATTTAAACATAAGAAAAAAGTTCTTTACCATGAAGGTAATCAAACACTGCAACAGGTTGCTCCATCCTTGGCAATACTCAGAACCTGCCTGGACGCAGTCCTGAGCAAGCTGCCGTAGTTGACCTTGCTTTGAGCAGAGTGTTGGTCTAGATGATCTCCAGGGGTCCCTTCCAACCTCATCTGTTCTGTGATTTTTTATTTTCTTTTTTTTTTTAACTAATATTAAAAAGGTTCTTGCCTCCTTTTTGATTTTTTCTAAATACTTTTTTTTTTTAATACAGTAAAAGGGATTGCTTTTCATTCATGGTGAAACGTAATCAAAACCAGGACCATTCTAAAAATTAAACAACTGCCCTCCTTGTAGCATCAGTATTACTTGGAATATAATTTGAAGAACCAATTCACACTGCAGTATTTATTTGTCCTGCAGAGTTTATTTATTAGATTTCTCACTGTTTTTATTATTGTTGATACAAGAGCCCAGGTTTGTTGAAAAAGAACCTTCTGAAATGAAACTCTTGTGTTTTTTACAATTGAATCTTTAGGTTTTTACCAATTATCTAGAACACTGCTACTTAACCAAAGCCAGTGCATATTTTATTCATGCTGCTGGCTTCTCTTAAAAATGTAATTAACCTTATTTGTACTCTGTTAACTAGAATCTTTAAAATATTTATTGATGGCTTGTTGCATCACCCCTGCTACCAAAACAGCTTACATTATTCATTTACTTTTCAAGGTTTGATGCATTTACTGTACCTGTTGAGGAGTAAGACTTTATTAAAAGGGAAGAATGGTGCCGAGTTTTCTTGGATCAAAAAAACATATGCCAGACAAATGGGTGTACCTTCTAAAATAGATTTGGAATGACTTCAAATCTAAATTCAGAAGATATTTCTGAGGGACCCACTCCTGCAGTTACTTGACATGCACAAGTAGTAGCTTTACTCACTCCTGCTTAGCTGATGTCAGTGCAGCACAGTCAGATGAACTGGGTCAGGCTCACGCCCCAGTTCAGGATGGCACTGAAGCATGTGCTTGAACCTCCCTTCTTTACTGGTGGTCCTTCCCTTGCCACAAGTGCTCCTGCTGACCTCTGCGTGGCGTGTGGCTGCAGAATTAGGGCTGAAGGCCAGTGCAAGTGCATTTGCAGTTGCTAATCCCTGAGCGCTCCTGACCCGCTGTGCCAGCTGCAGTGAAGATGCTCTAAAGCACATGTCCCATGATGACGTTTCATTACTGTTAAAACTTACCAAGGCAAAATAGCTGCCTAGCTGCTAGGCCAGGTAATTACTCAGCCACCCCATGTTGTGCATGCCTCGTCTTTTTGTAATATATTGTATAATGCATTCACTTTTTTTTTTCTCTTCGCCTCCCCAAAATGTTGCTCTCTTGACACACCTCTGCTTGCTGTTTTTGTTACTGTGCTTGAACCCCCCTCCCTGGCCCATTGCCATCATGTGCTCGCTGCCTGCTAATTAAGACTCAGCCAGCTGTCAGATCACTGAAGCGACCGCTCGAGGCAACCTTTGACCTGGTACTTGGACCTTTCACCTTCTTGCTTTGCACGTAACCATCTTAGTCTGCATGAAAGCCTTCCGCACTTGGTCTGTTGTGTTAGTGCCTGGGGAGACTGCCCATCCCGGCCAGAAATGTTGCAGTGTGCATTCAGACATGCCAGTCCTGCACCCCACACGCCATCCATTGACTGTCTGAGCTTGGCCTCCTGAAGCCTGGATGTGTTTTGGTGGCAGTGAATAATCCTGGGGGGAGGCAGCTCTGGGTTTTGGAGTGTTTTTCCAAACAGCGGCAGCTTTGGAGTTGTGAGACGCGATGTTTTGGCGAGAATTTAACTCATTAGGTCTGCAACATGCTGGGTATTCCAGAGGACTGGGTGGTGCAGGACAGATCCAGCAACTTTTCGTGGTATGCCCAAGAGTGCAGCTTTGCCTGGCAGTGTCTTGCTGGTACTGCCCTGCAGAAGAGTGTTCTGCGCAATGGACACAACCCAAATTTAGGAGGGAGAGAGCTAAGCAGCACCCTCAGAAATCTGTGCTGGGAACTGAAGCAGGTGCAGTGCTGGACTTTGGTCGCGTGTTCAGTGAGCTGGAGAGATGGCTGCCACTGCAGCTGGCTCTGTCTCTGGTTCCTCCCCCCACACCCCAGTGGGACATTGTCAGCAAAGGGACCTCGCTCTGGGTGCCTTTTCTTCAGTCTCAGGTACAGGATCTGCTCCCTGGGCTTCTGTCTGCAAGTTGTCTTCATATAAGCTACCTCTGATTATTTTCTGAGTCTCAAATATGTTTTACCTGTTCTCGTGACACTCATAGCAAGGCAAATGCCATCCTCCCAGTCTGCTGTCAGTCCTGGCTCCATAGAAGACAACTCCTTCCCGTTCACCGCAAGTAGGGAGGGATTCAATACATCCTAAAAAAACCCAGCTCCTGTCACCCAGCCGTAGCGGGGAAGGGGAGGAGTGGACACAGAGGAGCCCTGAAACCTTCAAGCTGGTGTTGCTCCTGATTCCCAGAGCTAGGAAGCAGAGACTGATCCGCTCCACTTCCCCTCTGAAGACTTGTTTTGGGGTTTTTTTAAGTAGTCAAGAGGCTTGTTTTAGGCAGCAGCAGTAGGAAAACTTGCTAGGGACCAGCTTCTATCAGCAGTCGTGGAATTACACTGTAAATGACATAACAGCCTCTCACTCCCCACTGCTCACGGCTGGCACAGGCGCAGCCCCAAAGCCAGCGCAGGCAGTGACCTGCACAGTGCCTTGCTGCCCCCTCCAAGAGCCACCTCTCTGAGGAGACACAATCTGGCAGAGGATGGGAAAGCCCTTTAACTCCCCTACCCTGCTAACCTCCCCCACTGAACAAAACCCCATCAGATAAGTTACTTTTAATAGTCTTCCTGCTCTGAAACATCTGAAGGTTTGCAGCCACATTGCTGGAATATGTCACCTCTTCTGAACCCTTTGGGAAGGCTGCACCAGAGGAGGATTCACAGTGGTGATCAGAGCATGTATAATCTTCAGAGGAAACTGCTCAGATTGCTTCTGCTGCTTGCCAGGGAATGGGCACTACCTCTGCCCTCTCTCAGATAAGTTTGTATTTGTCATGCCTTGGACCGAAGCAGCAAGCCAGATGCAGACCCAGCCCCTCTTTGCTAAGTGCAGAGGGGTGAAAGTGTGAATCTGCTCTTGGGAGATAGCGATCTGAGGGGAACTTTGAGGTGCAATTAAATTGTTTGTTGCAAAGATTTAATCCTGTTCTTGTCTTGCAAAAAATAAAGAGAGGGCTGTTAACCAGCACGTGGGAAATTTTTACTTTGGCAGCGGGTTTTTATCTGTCAGTCATGCTGAAAGATTGCTTTTCGTGTCATGCAGAAAAGTGGCACAAACCTCTTTGTTCACATGCTCACGTTCCAGCAGGAATTTGGATTTCCCAGCCCAAAAATGGGAGGCTGCCTGGCATTTTTATGGTGGGAATTGTTCATTGGGATCAGTGCGGGCTATCACATGGATACTGAACTGAATTAACCCTTTCACCAGTGCAGATGGTCTGATCGTGTTGCATAGGTTGCATACCCATGTGTGCACACAAACACACAGGCAAAAAAGAAAGTTGGAAAAAGTTACTGTCAAAGGCTACTGCTACATCTGTGATGGTCAGAGTTTGTCCAGAGGGAAATCAGGAGCAGGAGGATGAGGTAAACTTACCAAGTAAGTTCTTTGCTACAAGGATTTAGTGTAGCTCCTGTCCTGCAGTGGGGAGGCACTCGCTACAGAATTCGGTACGGTTAAAATGTGGTGAGGATTCTCCTGTTGCCTTTTGTAGGTGCTGCAGGACGTGGTTGGGGGATTCCTTCAGAACCAGGACGTGGTGCAAGACAGAAATGTTGTATCCCCGTGAGCTGTTATAATTGCTGGAGGTCATGAGACCTTTACAAAGATTCTGGCATGTTTCAAATGAGGCACAGTTGTTTGCTCCTGTGTCCCTGCCAGATCCCTGTGCAGGAGCTGTGTTGGCCTAACTTCGTTGTGTGCAATTTTAGACACCTTTCCTGGGCTTTTGTAGATAGAACTTTCCATGAGTGTGCTCCTGACTTGGGGCTCTTACCTCAACACAAGGGCTGGAGAAGTGGTGAAGCCAGATCCTTCTATCCCCCTGGGCCTTCCTGCACCCTAATATCTAAAATAAGATAGGTTGGCAACAGGAGGAGCACGTCTTCAGGGCGTGCTCCTGTACGAAGCTCCCTCAGCTGCTGGGATGGGAGAGGTGACCCAGAAGGCTGTGTCAAACCAGAAGCAGACTGAGACGGGCTCCTGGCTCCTGTGCCCACAGAGCCCACGTGGCAAGGCTGGCCTTCAGGCTGCACAGCAGCTGCTGCAGTGTGCTTGTTTCTTAGAAGACTCTGGAAAAAACCCTGTGTTTATTTGGGTTACTCCACCCAGCTGCTGTTCAGGGAGCAGCGGTGGGACTGCCATAGCTCCTTTCTCTCCCTTGCTCCCAAGGGGCTGTAGCAGGGTAGGAGGAAGAGTGATGTTAAAAAGACGATGGGGTAGTCTGTTGTGCCTTGACATCCCTATGGGCTGTTGGTGTTTGTGTGCTCCCTCTGACTGCAATGCTGGGCTCAGGAATTGTCCTGTAAAGAGCCAGGACATCACAGCAAGGTCTCAAAGCCTTCAGCTGTTCTGCTTTTGGCACTGCCATTATGGGATAATGGTTTTTTTGGGGTGGTGACAGCCTTTGGCCAAGAAGCAGGGAGTCAAAAGTCCATTATGTGCCTGGCGCAGTTGCTTTGCTATAATTAGTAAATTTTCTTTTCAGGCAGATTTCGGAAGCGTCCGAAAAAGAATGTGTAGCAATCAGGCACAGTAAGGAGCATGAATTTAAGCGGCAAGTTCTTCAGTCACTGTAAATCTGTAAAACACCTCTGATGTACGTGGAGCTGCTCCAGTCTTTGCAAGCTGCAGATCTGTCCCATGCCTGGAGGAACATTCATGTAGCCGTCATTAAATAGATGAGGCGTAGATACAATCAGATTTAACATAGGTATCAATAAGGGCTTACCTAGAAATGGAAACTTTTGGATCTTTACCTAAAGGACCTCATCCTAAAATATGGATCTTAAGCAAAAGATTTTGTTGTCTGTGTCTGAGAATGTTGTCCCGTCTTTGACTGCTGTCTTTTGGTACTAGCCAGAAGAAATCCAGAACAATTAAGTCCTAATGCTGGCATTGGATGCCTGCTAGCATTAGCAGAGGATGTGTGCATGTCTGAGGGCAGATTTGCAAATGCAATTTCTTCTTCTAATTTTCTTTTTTTAATATTAAAACCACCTAAAAGCCACGATGTGAATAGAGAAAGGATGGAGTAATATTTTTCCCTGGAAGTATCTTGCTTAACATTTCTCAGATGAGCAGTCTCCTATAGCAAATTAAATTTAAAGTGAAACCTGTTTCTAGATGGTAACAAACTGTTGCAAGCTTTCACTTACATGCTGTTGTGTGTTAATCTTCATAAGCTTTAAAATCTCTTTACTTGTGTCCTTCCTTCTGAGTACTGTGTGTTTGTAGCCTTAACCCTTCTTTAGCTAAACCTCCTCTATTACCTACCCTTCACTGTCACCTATTAACAAAAAAATAGGAGCGATAACCCTGTTTTTCAGCCATTGCTCTACTACATGATATAGACTAACAACTAGGCAGAAATGACCTGATTCTGCATGACTTCCACGTGCGTAAATCTCATTGACGTCAATGGGAGCATTACGTACAAAAGGACTGCAGGGCATAATTAAAAAGGACCCTTTTCTATCACAATGTGGAGAAAAAAATGTGGTTTCTACTTGGGTACAATGAAAAGCTGTAAATCATTGGAAACATTCCTGTCTCCTAAGAACCTGACATACTACTTTGCTGTTGAGACATGCTTGGATGAATGATGAGTAACACACTGAGAAAAGTCCCTGAGTTGGGTTAATGCTTTTTACCAAGTCTGATCATGAAACAGGTTTGACGGGCTGGGAGAAGCTCGGTGGTGTGATAGAACAAAAAGAGAGGATTTGCCTGATAGCAAGGCCCACCCAGACCTTGTTGGAACACCAGATTTGTCAATGGCTTTTTCCACTGTGAATAATGAGCGAGCAGTATTTAACTGTTGGAGGCCACCTTCTGGAAATTGGGAGCAAGTCCAGATCTGCTGGTGGTGAGCTGTGCTGCTGGTGCGAGTGTTGGAGAATCAGGCCTGTTCTTGACCGTGTTTCTCAGCCTCTCTACTAACAAGTGGAAACGCATTTTACTATGAATGTAACGTTATGTGTGTAATTGGCAACAGCTACTGCTTTACCACCTGGACACATGGCTCGGCTGCACGCAAGCGTGCACGCTTCCACGTGTGCGCACATACATGTAGGCAGGTGTTGAAACAGGCAGAGGCAAGCATCCCTTTTTTTCCATGGCATTTGTTGCTTATGCTAATCTTCTTGTTTTTAAATAGTCACCTACTATATTTCTCTTACCTGGTATTTTTTTTTAAATGCTTGTTGCCTGCAACTGTTCTTCATAGTATCCTGTCCAGGTGATTACCTCTCTCCTTCCTTCTCCTCATGTTTTTTTTTCCCCTGTGCCCAAGTCAGTCCTGCTGAAACCTCCTTTAGCATCCCTCCTCCTTCTGGACTGTGCCCCTTCTGGTGCATTTACTAACTGCTTACCTAGTGAAGTTGTGGTTTCACCTACTACTTCTGTGATTTAGCTGCTCTTCTCTTTCCTGTCTCCCTAAGTTGATACAGTTGCAGGTGATTTGCAGCCAAGACCCCTATTATTTATTGCATGCTTGATCTACATCTGGGCCCCATTTATTACTCCACTTGTCTTTAATGACTCCCTTATCCACAGGCCCTGCCGCCTGGTGCACTTCAACCTTTACCAAAGAGGCCAGCACTTGAAAAAAACAATGGTGCCACCACAGTCTTTAACCCAAGCGTTTTCCACTACCAACAGGCTCTAGCCAACATGCAGTTGCAACAGCCTACATTCATCCCTACAGGTAAGTGTCTCCTTGCTTTCCCCAGCATCATAGTTGTCTTTTTTTATGACCTAGGCGTTGAGCTAATGAGCAATTTGTAAGAGTCCTTAGCAAAAGAGTATCAGTGTGTAGTTTTGTGTTAAAAATGGATGAAAAGTTAACGTTTGTTGTTTGACTTTTTTTTCCTTCACCTACTACAGTTCAGAGCTTTTCACTTGTAAAGATCCCTTCTTAGCCTTTTTTGTTTGGTTTGGGGTTTTTTTAAGCAGTCGAACTAAGAAAAATGTCTGCATGTTTCTTGAATTCATACTTTCTGTTTCTTCTCCTTATGGTTCAACTGGTTAATCCCAAATTAATTCTTCGACTCTTATGTGGCACTCTTACAAACTCATGTTAAAATGTCTTGTGGACCTCTGTGCCTGCTCACTTGAAGCTGCAGGTATCTTTCTGAGCTTCTGTCTCAGTGACCTACATATTCCAGCAGCCATGATGTTTATAGAGGGAATGGTTCATCTTTACTAAATACAAATTATATAATCCTCTTTAAAGGCATATATTTCCCTCTTGCTTGTATTTTGACCAGTACGATAGCCTAAGCTTTTTAAAAGCAATTTAACTCCCAGCTTTTATTGTACCTTTAAGGTCTCAGAGTAAAATTGAAAGATGCAGTTCAGTAATTCATATAGGACTCGAAATACTGACGCGGCGGATGTGACTGCTGACTAGCCAATTAACCTCTATTCACTGCAGCCAAATGAAAAACAAAACCTGCTTAGAGTAGTAGGTACTATAAATGGCTGAATTAGGAATATTCCAGAGTTGACAGCTCATTTTTTGGTATCATTATTATCATTGCAGAGCATCATAAGAAAACAAATGCCCAATGTTTTTTATGATTCATGCTGTATTCGCTTGCCAGATGATATTTATGAAAATACACAAAGTGTTTCTCTGGGCTAGCCCCTTGAGGTGAACACGCAGTGGACCTGGACCTTGGCCTTGCCGTTCCTTGGGGTCAGGAGAAGAGCTTTAGAGACAGTCCTATACTGAGACCAAACTGTCTCAGGTGTGAGTGTGGGTCCAGAGAGCTGGGACCTAAACCCTGTGCTTGTGTGGCCTTTCTGTTATGAGAGCACGTGGAGACACTCAGAACTTGGCAGCTGCCAAGATGTTCTTCCAGGGAAGTGGAGTCCTGTACGGAGAGACGGAGGGAGGGACTCGAGTAGTAGCCTGCTGCCTGTGCTCTGCAAAGTGCTCTTGGAGGGGATGGGCTGAGCTGACCTTACCACAACTCTGTTAATGTGCCAAGCGAAATACTTCTTCAGGAAACACTGACACCTTTGAGAATGCCAAGTTTCCTGGCTGGCTTACACGCTCCTCTTCCTCGAGGTCGCAGTTGCCAAAGTTGACATAAGGACATGCATTTCTGATGCGAGCACCATAAATTAGCTTTTACCCAGCGCTCTCACTGTGCTGTTGTGCCCTGTCTCATGGCAATGAAATTACGTGCAGGGCTGATGTGTAACAGGTCTATTTGCTGGCACCTGGTCTTGTCTGAGGACGTTAATGCTGGGCAGAGCAGCAAATTTCCAGTCAGAGGACAGATCTCTGATGAATTTACATTACGCATCCCCGTTTTCCCTTATGCATCAGACTGCAGATCTGGTCTCAGCCTTTGCAGCACTCTGGAAAGCGAAGCAGAGAAGTGGCACGTAGCAGCTCGCACCGTGGGGAGGGGAAGTGAGCTGTTGCTTTTCTTAGTTTCTTCTGTTCAGTTATTGAGAGATCAGCATCATGGGTTGCCATGGGGGGGAAAGTCAGGGTGTCTATTGAAAATGGCATCATCACTACAATTGTTTCAAGCCCAGAAAAAACTGCCTCTTTCAGCTTAAACTAGAGACTTTGAATCCCAGTCCCTGCTTGCAGGAGTAAATTGCTTTTGGAAAGTCAGTTTTAACATGAGTGTGGTGTTCCTCTAAGGGCAATTTGTTTTCTGCTGACATGATCAGAAAGAAATCAACATACCCAATACCAAAAAAAACCCCCAAACAACCCTGATTTTTAGGATAGATCATATAATTTAATACCAGGGTGGGAGAAGAAATATATTCTCTACTACCCAAGAATTCAAGAATTAATTTGGTTTGCTGTGATCTCTTAAAACTGAGTTTAAACTATTTGTGTACCAATATGCAGAATCTGTTTGCATGTGCTTAAATACTGAATGCTGCAAAGAGAATACCTGCTTTTTAGTTAAAGTGATTTCTAACACTGAAGCTTCACTAATGAAATATCCCTTTTGTTCATCTTTCCACGCTTCAATGCATGGTGTGCAGGGTCAGTTCTGTGCATGACACCCACTGCAAGCGTTGGTAGGTTTTTCTACACAAACTTCTCAACTTTTCCTAATCTGAAACAGACAGCAAGTTAGTATGCATCAGTGAGAACCTGGGTGGCTGAGTGGTGTGACTGTCTATCTGCTGTCTTCTTTGAGGCTTAAATGGTTGTATCCCTTTTAATTTCTGTGCAGTGAAGTGTTTTGTGTGACTAATAAGAGAATCCAAGGTGATGTGTTTCCACCCCTATTTAGTTCCGCTGCAGAGACAAAAATTTGTCACTTAAATGTCTTTACAACCCATTTAAGTCATCCAACAAAAGGAAATAGCAATGGTAGGATCCTGTTGGTTTATTTTTTTTGTATCAGGCATCAGGTAGATTAGAGTTTGGATTTTTGGTGTCCTGAGGACATTTTAGGAGACTGGTTTAATAAAGGCGCTAAGGAGGAACACATCTGGGGTCAGCCCCTCTGCCAGAACAGGGCACTGCTTGTACAGCGAGAGAAGCAGGGCTTAGACCGTGGACTGGCTGAAGATTTATCACTTTAGTGAAGTGTCAGCTGTGCAGGTACAAGGGACCGTAGGGAGGTACCACTGCTGGTGCACGTGGGATACAGTGAGGTGGCAGGGCTGAGTACGTGCTCGTTGCTGCTGCAGGGAGCCAGTATGTTCAGGCTCAGCATCTGGGTCTCACTGGGCACCTGTGCAGGTCTTTGAGGGACCTTCCCCTCTGCCTGCAGCTGCTGGGCACAGCAGCTTTCATCCTCCAACCAAGGTTGTACAAGACTACCAACATCCAGGTGTGTGCCTCCTTCAGCCAGAGGGAGAGAAGTGGAAGCAGGAGCCCTGGGGAGGGTGCAAGGCTTTTGGGGAGCAGGTCTGAAAGCTTTGGCAGGAATGGCTAAGCACTCTGCTCTCGAACCTCCCCATCCCTATAGTGCAGGGAGGACACACCGCTTGCATGACAGGGAGCTGAGCCCTTCAAACACATCTCTGCCTCTAGGAAACCCCAACCCACATGCTCCAACGTCCTGTGGCTGGAGCGTGCCCAGCCAGGCGGCGTGCACGCTCCCCAGCGGGGCCGGCTGTGTCTGCTGGGGTGGAGGGGAAGGCAAGCCTGCTTCCCTGCCGCATGTTTGCGGGGACGGCCAGGCTTTCCCGTGGGCTCTCCCCGGTGCCGCAAACACCCCCCCCCCGGGTTTGTGGGATGCCCATGTGCGGCCTGGAGCATCCCCTCCAGCACCGTGCTCTGTGGGACACACAGCTTCAGGGGGCTGCTGGGCTCCCTGCTGCCGTGTTGTCCTTTTGGATGCTCTTTCTGCAAATTGTAGCTGTTCAGATGCATTTGTGTATTTTTCGTTCTTGGCCCCTTCCCCTCTCCATCCCCCCATACCCCGCAAGAGGGGAATTTTGCCAAATCCTCTAGAATTAGGGTGGAAAGGAAGCACGCTGAATTTGTTCAGAGAGAGCTCAGGCTGCCAGCCGCTCGTTTGCCGTGCCTCCAGCTCTGTCCCATGCCGAAACATCATCCCTGCTAGAGAGAGGCGAGAAAACCCGGTGAAAGGGCTGCAGCAGCCGCTGCAAAGTGCATCATGTACCTCTGGTTGCTGGCGGGGATGGGGTGGGGAGGGAAGGGGACAAGCTTTCCCAGGCGGGTGGGAGGGTGCGCTTGCCAAAATGTCCCCACCCAAAGGAACGTGCACTGGCTGCGTCTAACTCCCCACGGGTGCGAGCTGACGTGGGCTTTTGCTAGCACACCCGCCCTCTCCCCCCTTTGGAAATTTGGCCCTCGGAGTCTAATACATCATTGTTCTGCTTATAAATGTACTAAGTGTTGAGAATGTTTTGGTTTTTTCCTTAATTATAATTGTAATTGGCTTTTCCCCTTCTCTCTTGTTTATTTTTTTTCCCAACGCTGTCTTGCTTTGCACTGTGATTGCATGCTGCGCCCCGATGTGTCCTTCATGACGATGTCACATGGCTTGTTGCTGTGATTCCTGCCACGCCCCCAAATCCACCACATGTTGCCATGGTTACATTAAAAAAAAAAACCAAAAAAAAAAAAAACGCTCCACCCTCCCGTATGTCGCTTCCATGGTTCCCTTCCGAAAGTGCCCATGATGCACGGTGCTACGCCCACCACTGTGTCTGCAGCAACAACTCCTGCCACCAGCGTCCCCTTCGCTGCAACAGCTACCGCCAATCAGGTTTGGCCCTTTCAATGGCTTTCTTTCACGTGTTCAGATCTCGAAGACTGGGCGAGGGCCGGATCCTGCGTGGGGCCGAGCGCCTTCCCGACCCGCTCGGCTTGGCGCAGGCTCGGGCGCGCAGAGGCAGTGTGTGTGCGTGCGCGCGTGTGGTGTGTGTGTGTCCGGGGATCGGTGAGGGGGCACCGGCTGGCCCTGCCATGTGTGGGATGGGTGGCAAGCCTGGCCAGAGCGTAGGGATGGGCGATTGGCAGGGGTGCAGGCAATTCTCCAAAAGCACCCTCCCTGGGTCCTGAAAAAATGGGTTTAAAACTCCCAACCATACTGTCACACAAGATCTGCAGCACTTCTGCTTTCAGTCTCAAGCAGAAATACCACCCCGAGCATCCTTCCCTGTGGTATTTTGGCTTGTCCTCTCCTGGCTGGAAAGTGGAAGTGAAAACACAATGTGGCCTCCCCCCACTGCAAGATTGGACTCTAAAAACAACAACAGCAGCAACAAAAAAAACAAACCCCACCAACCAAACCCCAAAAAATCAGGGGTGAGGCTATGAAGTCTGAAGCTTATTCACACCAGTAATGTCACCCATCCCTACAGAAATTGCTCTGGATGTGGAGTACGTGCCGTTGTAGCACTGCCATAAATGTACAGGATTTCATGCATGTCTGCCGAGCCATAATTCTCTCCAGAACTTTCCTCTGAAGATAACTGAGTTGTGATGGCTGCTTCCGCACCAGTCCTGAACTGTATATGCACAACCTGTCCTAGTGATGCTTCCTGATAATTTGGTGTGCCACAACTTTCCCGGTTAGACCAGAGACATTTCAAACACTTTTTTTATTTTACCCCCAATACTAATTTTAGCATTTTTATTTGTCATGCTCTCAGGTTTAGAGCTATTGCAAAGAAAACGGGGTGTCACTTTGTTCTGTAGGAGGCTGTTAGCCATGTCGAATGTCAGTAATATCTCAGGGGGCATCTAGTCTTTTGCTAGTGTGAGGTCACGAGGCTTTCAGTAGAAGTTTTGCCTGCATAAGTCCTAGGCAGTGTTTTACTGCTCGCAGTAGGGATTGCTAGTCTTTTTCTGTGCTTTGTTGTTGATTTCAGGTAGAGCAGGTCTTACTCATACTCATATTGGTCATGAGAAGAAAGCAGAAATTCCTGTGCAGTGTTGCTCGGTGGCTGTATGAGTCCTGTTTCAGCCAGATAGTTTCAGGGCATTTCTGTCTTACTTGTACTCTATGGAGTTAAAATCCCAGTACAATCACCACGTACTCCACGAGGCATCAGTAGTGATGCAGCTACGTTGTACTTAATGTGTGGCAAAATAAAGACATCTTGGGAATGGATCCTGTTTTATAAGACACTGATGTACTTACTAACCTGATACTGAAGACAGAATGAGCAGCCCGATCTCAAGACAATGTTTTAATGTGTTGTGTTCTTTGTTTTTTTTGCTGTAGATATCCCAGTTATCAGTAGATGAACTCAGTAGCAGCATGTTTGTTTCACAAATGTAGAAGTTCCAGATAGAACAGTAAGTTCCTTTTTGTATTTCTCTTTATGGTGGATTGCTTTGTACAAGGGCACTGCATCCCGCAAATGGGGGGGCTGGCTCGGGCAGAGGGACCGAGCCTGCAGGACCCCAGTGGCTTCATGCTCTGTCAACTCAACAGAAATTCAGCAGCTGCAGCACACATACAGACCAGCCCCATGGTTTATAACAAGCAATGTTCCCTTGTGTCTGAAATACCTGTTTTACGGTGTTAGTGGCCTCCCTTCTTGCATCCCCCTGAGTCTGACGGCTGTGTTTACAGATTACTCTTGCTTTGCACAGCTCCCAGCTGCCTGCAGATGCCTCAGGGATTTGCACTATTGATGGCAAAGACTGCTCTGGTAATGAGTCAGCTGAAAAGGTGTAACTTCTCTTTTGCTGTTAGTGGCATAGTTCCTTTCCTGGGGTAAGCAGGACTGGGTCATCATCAGCTGCTGCGCGTCTGCAAGGCTGGGTTGGTCTGAGCAGAGATCTGCTGTTCTGCTGCAGTGGGGGCCTGGCTCGTGGTGGGTCCTTGTATGTGTTTAAGTCCAGGACGAATGCCACAAGCAACATATCCTTCACCCTGCCTACAGATACTGGGCTTCCCTAGGCTGCTAGGTTTCTCTGAGTGGGAATGATGGAGGAGTTTGTCCTTTTCTTTGACTTACAGACTGTTATTTCATAGCCATAGCAGCAGTGTCATTTTTCCATTGCTTTTCTTTGCGAGTGTTAGCTGATGTTCATGAGAGAAAATCCCTTGAGAGTTTCAGGTCATCACTATTTTTTTACCCCAAGAGGCTAAAGAGCAGTTCAGCCAATACAACAAGAGGTGACCAGATTTTCCCAATGCAGGCCATTTAGCATATGCAGATATGCAACCCGTTTCTTCCTTAGGTTACATGTTACAGGCAAGTACTTAAATGCTGGAAATTAATTTGGCAAGCAATTCTCTAATGATGTCTCTAGCAACTGACACAAGTTACTCGTCTTCGTGGGGGCCCTTCTCTCTGCTAACCTTAATAAAGTATCATATGTATAAATGACTCGCTAACTGTGGCCATGGACCCTTGTTCATGTCGGGCTGAACACCAAGCTATCCCCATTAGCGAAAACATTCTGCGTTACACAGTGTACTGCTCTCCCAAAGAACAGACAGACAGACATGACACCTGACATGTTAACCCATTTCCATAACACATGCAAAACAGCCTGTTCCACCCCATAAGGAGATCATTTGCATTGGAAGAGCCTCATTCTTTAACTCTGAGATTGTTTTCAGCATTTATTTCAGGAAACTTCTTTTTTCTGGATTCTTTTCACTTCTACGTATGTGTGTGCTTAAACTCACACTGTCAATGGTTAATGATTTCAGACTAGGCTAGGAACATCCATGGGATATATTTCTTTAGTAAGTAGAGAGCACGGCACAGTCTGTCGAGCAAAGCATAGGCCGTGCTGTTAAGGACTGTGAAAAACCTTTGCTTGAAAGAAGTAGGGTTAATGTGTTGAATCTGATGGGATTTCCTGGGGATCAGGCTACTGGGCTTGGAGAGGGTCTGGGTCAGAGAAGGAGCCTGTTCTTCACAAGGGCAGTGTGAGCACGTGTGTGAGCCACCACTCTGCCAGAAGCACTTGTCCAAGAGGAGAAGAAACATCTTGCAGCTGGGGGACATAAACCATCTTTGGAGGCTGGTAGAAAAGGGCTATGTCCCCCAGCATCCCCAGCACTCACACACCCACCAGCAACCATTTTCATGCAGCAGCCTGCATGTTTTGATCCCATTCCTGGGTTGTTACCCACTGTGTCCGTGCATAAACTAAAGGCGAGCAAATCTCTCGAGGACACATTGTTTCAGGCTACCACCCCAGCATGTGAAATTATGCATGTGCTCAAGTGTTTTGCCGGAGAGGGACATCGGTTGGCACCCTGCAGTACTGACGGGCAATTCCCAAAGCTGCCCAGAGTGGGAGCTGGGTGCCTGAAACACTTGCTGCTCTGGCAGATGTTTTTCTTTTCCTCCATAGCTGACAAGGTCCTGGTAGCCAGGCTGGCTAGCCTGGCTTGGCAGGAGACAAGCGTTGTGTCCTTCAGGAGAGGATTTTCACGAGTACATCCCAAGAGAGGCGATTCGCTCCCAGAAGAGAGTCCCCTGAGCACAGGGTTTCTGTGTCGGTTTTGTCTCTGGGCCCTATTCGCCTTTGGCTCGTGGCTCCTTAGATTTCAGTGTGACTGTCTGTGGCTCTCTCCGAAGGAAACAGGAGCTAACAGAGGTCAGGGGTTCCTTTGGCCCTCTCCTTAGTCACTCTCTACCTGCCATCCTGTTCAAAAATAAGACAATTATTCGCCCACCTCCCTCTTTCACTAATTGTCTTGTCAATGTGTATGTGAAGCACACTGAAAATGGAAAGCCCTAAGTGCAGATTAAAGAGGATGCCAAGTGTGTTATTAGGAATTTCACCCTACGTCAGAAAATTAAGGCAATGCAGCGAGGATGTAAATGTACCTTATTAGAATGACTTTTATTACAATATAGATGTATCTCCCTCTCTAACTTCTCGTTCTTTCTTTGTTGTTGTTTTTTGTTTCCCTTGCAGCAGACCATGTTGAAATTCTGAACAGTAAAATTATGGAGCACCAGGACTTCTTGGTGGGAAGCTGCGCATGGCCTTTCTGTATATATCCCCTCTTCCCTCTATCGTTCTCCACCACCTCTACAGTAAGCCTGTTGCAGCCTACGTGTTAACCAAAAACTGATCAATGGGAATGTCAAAAAAAAAAAAAAAAAAAAAAAAAACCACAATAAAAAAAATTAAAAAAAACCGATCTGTTATATGAGATATACAAGTAGAAAATTATAATAGACTTTTATAACACATTACTTTAACACACTTAATCATTTTATGACTACCATCCTGATAAGTGCATCTGCACAGCGGACTGTTGGTTTACTGTATACTATCGATGGATAAATGTTTGTCTTGTTTTTAAAGTGTTATCTTACTGTTTTGTTTACATCATAGTCTATTGATTTGTTTTAAAGTGTACATCATTATCAAGTATACTCAATACTGTTTTTTCATTATTGTTATGTCTTAAGTTTTCATATACTGTAGGTTTTATGGGTTTTTGTTTGTTTTTTACTAAAAATGTTATTGTGGGAAACAGGAATTATGTGCTTGAAAAACACGACACAGGAATGTTCTGCCCTTTGCTGGATTTTGCTGTTAATGTCAGCTAAATTTGCTTGTGTTAAATGCTCCTTTTATCATTTAAAATTTGCCTTTGGATAGAGTCTCCAAATTTTTATTCTAAGTGATATGAAAGGACAGCTGTCATTTCAGTCCAGTTCAGGGTATTTCTTTCAATACAGTGAGCTGATTCTGGAAACTTTTGGAAAAAAAAAACAACACAAAAGCCCAGGCTCAGTAAGGGGACAGGAACGATTTGCTCAGACAGTGGTAAGCATCAAGGGATTTCTGCAGTTCTGTTGTCCATTGAAGTGCATTCTCAGCTGCAAACGGCGCACAATCTCTCTTGCTGTTCTCATGATGCAGTCAAAAAAAAAGAAAAAAATAGGTGGTGAAGTGAGACAGCTTCAGCGGGGCAAAGACTTATTGCATTGGAGAGGAGCAAATGCCAGCCGTTAGCTGGAGTGGGCCCATAGCCATGACTTAGCCCAAGCCGGGTAATACCATGCCCAGGGGCTTGTCTCCACTAAGCATGCTGAAACGTTTTGGCCTGAAATCTTACGTGGCTCTTGAAATTTTGTCAGAGTGCACTGATTATTTGATCAGCATTTTCCTAAGTGGGTGATTTTTTTTTCCCCGTTGATCTCTGGCCCTTTAAAGCAAACACAACAGTAACAAAGCAGGAGAAAGCTCAGCATAAGCTTTCTACCATATATAAACATTCATCTTAATGGAGCTCCTGTAGGTCAGTGGATTTATTTTGGCACCTTCTACTTGATCAAGAGCAATGCTTGCCGCACAACAAGGGCTAGTTCTCAATACCTCCTTTTCATATGTGTGAATGAAATGATTTCCAGCCCGTGCACCCTGGACAGCCCAGCCTGTCGTTACGCTGCGTTGCTGAACAATCTGGCTGCAGAATGCATTTTGGTTGAGGATACAGCCAAATTCATCCCGGTCATAGCTCTACAGTATCATTGGCATTATGGAAGAGACGGATTTGCTGCTGTGAATCCACGAACTCCATACAAGGAGAAAGAGAATCATTATTGAAACCAAGCAAGAGGCCAGCTCCCAGTGTCCGGAGGGCCAGCCACCCCGAGCTCACAATGGTCCTGTAGGGTGCCAAATTCTGATAACCAGGTTTTCTTTTCTTTTCCAAGTTCCTTGGCCTTGGTTAGAGACTTTCCTTGCCCCCTCTCCTCCAGTGTGAGCGCAGATAGTTTGCTGGATGTGTATCTCCACGGACCAGAAGTGATGGAGGGGCATGTAGGGCACAGCCAGTGCGCCCCAGAGCAGGCTCTGACCATCTGCCCATGGAGACTCGTTCATAGCAAGAACCTTTGAAGAGCCCAGCTCAAAAAGGCCTTGAGCCAGAAGGAATCTCTCCATTCATTTCAGCAGGCTTTGAACCAAACCCTGAGAGAGGGGAAAAAACATCCCCCCTGCCCCCTTAGGAACCTTGTGTTTGGCAGTCACTTCTGTGCATAGATGTTCCCCGGCCATCAGCATTCCACAAGCAGCAGCCTTGCCTGAAATCAGCGACTCTCATTTATATTGGTGACCGCATACCTGTTCTTTTCACCACTGAGTTTCTGTTTCCCAAAACCATAACATTGTTAGTGGAAAAAGTGGATTTGAGTACTTCCTGTTTGAAATTATTTGTGTATCAAAAATGGGTTTTGCACAACCTGTGCCAGTGCCTCAACAAAGAACAGAGCTGATCTTAAGCCAGAAAGGATGCATTCAAGCTTGTATGGCTTTATGAGTTCAAGGAGGTTGGAATTTTTTCAGTGCTAAATGGATTTTTGTATATCTTGACACTTTGATGTAACCTCCTATTTTATTTATCAACTTAAACATCTGGCATAGATGTGCATAGAATGTAAACCTAGAATACAGCTGTTTTCATGTCACATTTAAAGCACTGAAAAAAAAAAGCATTTAAGGATTATTTTTTATTAAAGAGGTCCAATGAGGGATGTTCAGGGTAGTTATATTAGGTGCCACAACAGTTTTTATATTGCTGGCAAATTTAGAGTTAATTTGTAAATGAGTTTAAAGAAAGAAAAGCTTGAAGCACTAAACTTCACCAAATTCAAAACAATCTCGGCAAAGATGCCATTTTGAGGTAGCACTATTTAAACTAGTTGTGCAATGACTTGCTCTAATTTTCTTTGTTCAAGAAAGAAAAGAAAAAAAAAAACCAGTCGCCAGACTATAAATTTCCTAAATAGACTATTACAAAGTCACCGAGCTAGTTAGTGACTCTAAACAAATGTCATAAAAGCATGAATATCATCCTTTATTTGACAAGAGATGTATGTAAGTTTGTTTAAATCGATATAATTTTAGTGACATTTTTATAAGCTTCCCACTTTCCATGAACCTATATTTTTTATTTATCCAAAGTTATTTCTCTTTGTCCATTTCTCTCAGCCTTATGCAAACAATATGCAAGAAATGCTGAAACTTGGATAAAACGGGTCATGCAGAGGGAAAATGAAAGCTGAGATTGATCATTTTCACGAAAAAAGGTTGTTAGTAGTTTCAATAAAAAGTACTACTACTAAACTGTAACATAAGCAGACAATAAAAGAGGGATTTAAAATAAAATGGATTCATAAAACTATTAAGATTATTTTTGTTAAATACAGTGTTTTTAGTAATTTGGAACATGATTTCACAATCAGCCGTGGTTCTTAGTTGGAAGTTTCTAGCTGATGATTTTTGACTGTGTATTTTTGCATCGCGATGTTCTAGAAACCGTTACCTCCCTGGCCAGCCTGTGCCGGCCCCCTTCCCGAGCACTCCGAAGCGCTTTTTCCTCTCTGCCATCCATCCTTGCCGTCTCGCACCCCGCTCGGAGTGTTCCCGAACGGCGGCACCGCTGGGCTGGCCGCCGACCGCAGCCGCTCCGGGTTCCCGCGGTGGGGTCCTGCCAGCGTGCCGGTGGCGGCGGACGTCCCGCCGGAGCTGGGCCACCGCCGCCGAGGCGGCGACGGAGATGGGTATGTGTCTCGTGGGTGCAGCTGGCCAGAGGAGGAGACGCGTGTGCCTGGCGAGATGTCTTCTCCTCCGCCTCGCGGGCTGCTAGCTGGCGCGGGAGAGTAGCTCTAGGACACGCGGGTACGCAGTGATTGAGAAACTGGAGTCCTCGTTTTGTTTATCCCTTGTACATTTCACAGACATGAAAATTGAAAAAGGTGAAATTTATGAGGAAAATCTAATTTCCCATTCCTGTTGAATGGATTTAGTTTGATATTGACCTGATTTTACCATGTGCCTGTTGAAGGCCTTAGAGTATATACTGTATGTTAAAGACTGTAATAACTTTAAAAAAAAAAAAAAAAGTTGATAGCCTAATCCAAATGTAAATAGAGCTACAACACATCGTTACTAGGCTACAACGCATTAATTCATGTCATAGATTTTCATTTCTCTACCATTAGTTTTTAAGGTTTTCATTATTGCTTTTTTTGATATCTTTAGTAACTAATGAATTTAATTTTGAAGGAGAGTTAGAGAAAGTTTAAAATTTTTTAATACATGTATTCAGCCCATTTAGTTCTATTCTAAACCAACACTGAAGCATGGTAAGGTATAGAATACAGTCCATAACTAGTTTGTATAGTTTACAGTTTAAGAACAAAATTAACTTTGTATGTAACTCCTACAATGATAGATTCATTGTTAACTAATTATATTAAGTTGTTGTTGCTATGGCAACAAAACTACAACATGGCTACCTTTGTATACATTATTTGTGAAATTTTCACATGTAAATTAAAAGTGATGTGTAACAGTATGAGCTTGTTAAAGGTACAGTTCGATACTGTCAGATAAAGATATGATTGAATATTTTTAAAATCCCAAAGTCCCATGTGAACGCTGAATTTGTGTCTTTAAGGTCACTTTTTCAGTCAAGAAGTTTACAACACATGGATTTAGAGTCAGGTTTTATAGCTTGTAGAAATTGTTGTGTGGCAAGGGTTATTCCACAGTATTTTCACTTCAGAAACACGACAGCCTGTATTTACGACATAGTGACCGGTCTTGCTTTCATTTCACGTTCATTCACACGGTGGCAATTCAGAATTAATCCGTTTCAGTACTGTAGCTCTGCCTGCAATTTTCTTTTCTCCAGAAGCTGAGCACTCACGCAATTACGTTATGATCAGGGCTAAATAATTAAGCATATAACTATTTTAATACTAATTTATATTAGCAAAAACTGTACATAAGAAAAAAAATATTGTGGAATGACCCCGTAACAGTGTTGAAGATACAAATATGCTGCAGTTAAACTGATTCAGTTAGTGTACGAATGTGTGAGACACACCTTTTTTGCACTTATGTACATAGTCCACGAAAGAAATCCTTGGAACTTATTTTGAATATAAAAAGTCTGTAATAATACAGGAAAAGTTTGTAAAAGAGATAGGTATTACTAAGGCTTTGAAAAGGAGGAGTTTTTTGCTATAAAACTTATCTGAAAGCATGATGTTGCTTTGCTGTTGTAAAAGCTTTGTAGTTTGCCATAGCTTATTATACAGCAGACTGATAACAGGTCAGCTCCAACCTGCAGCACAGAGAAATGGGAAACAGTGCTTAATTAACTAGTAAGGTCACTAGCAAAGATTTGAATTACTTTTTTTCTTTTTTAATCGGCCTACATTTTCAAACACACCCTCGGTCATGTTTCTGATAGGTTGTGTTCTCGGTGAATCCTATTAGGACTGATAGGTCCGTGGCAGCATACACACATTTTTCCTAGCACCTAATCCTGTTTCTAGCTGGAAGTGTTTATCTGTTAGAGGTGACTGTCATTGCAGCAAGTGTTTTAAATCCCAGAGGCAATTTGAAATATCACAACTTACTGGTGTTTTGGTTTTTGGTTGGCTTTTTTTTACACTTCTGGGGCAAGGTAACAAAATGGAAGGGACTGATGAGCAGTGGATGGACAGGGGTGGTTTTGGATTGTCTTGGGCCAGTTTCTTCTGCTGTACGACAGCCACAGTGTTCATTTGAGAGAGCCACGTGGCCATGCTGCCTGATCAGAGGGTGCTGCCGGATGGATGTTGGGGCAGGGAGGCGGAGGCTGAGCACGGCAGCGTGGCCAGCTTGGTGCTTCTGGCTGGGGTTAACAAGCCCCATTGAGTTGCCACCAAAGGAGAGCACAGCCGTGGTCCCCCAGCCTGCTGAGCAGCCTCTTGCTTCCCTTTCCACTGCATTGCTGGTGCTGCCAGGGGATTTGGGAGAAGCTGAAGCACCTATGTTGACCCATTTACTTTTGATTGGAACACTTTTTTTTTTTTTTTTTTTTTTGCAAAACCCAAGCACCAGACTTACTCCAGAAAGGTCGCTATTTTTGCCGCAGGGCTGGTCCCAACTCAAGCCATGGGTTGAACATCGCAGAGCATGACCGATGGGTGGTGGCACCTGATGTCACCGCCTCCCTTTCCTGCCTGTTCCAGGGCCGGGGGCTGAGGTGCCACTGCCAAGCGCAAGGCCTGCTCTTCGGCCACCGCTGCTGGCATCTCGGAGGTTTCCGACTCCTTGCAATGCCAGCGAGCACCCAGCCAGCCTGCTTTGCACCATGGGGTTTGTTGAAGTGGGTGGTTTGCTGAATCGGAGCTGTAGCATCGTGTGGTCCCAGTGTCTTTAAAATGGGGAAAAATCTGACGTTGCCTCTCTTCATGGGTGTTATAATAACAACCTAGATTTTAATAAGAAATAATCAGCTAATTCTAGCCACCATGCTATTAAGGCTTCTCTTTGCCGTAATCGATTTCTGTAATCAAGCTCCTTCTCATTTCTAGGATTATGAGAAAAAAATACTTTGCACTATGTGAAATGAATCGTAGCTGGTCAGACTTCTTTTTGTTGGGGTATGAGCATGATCATGACGACACTGCTAAAATCTTTGCTAGTGATCTTTACTGACATCCTCTATCATCAAAAATATATGCCTCTCAAATGTGATATTTAAACATGCAAAAATAACACAACTATTAAATAAAATGAAGTTATTTTTCCAAACACACAACAGAGAGAATTACCTGACACCGAATTACAAGGTTCCAGTTCTTTATTACTGTACACAGATGCTATTTGATAGTGGTGGAAGCCAAATGATTTTGTTGCCATGGCTTTTGTATCCTAGCAGATGAGGGGATGATAAGACCATTCTTAGATTGGATTATGGGATTTTTTTTTCTTTCCAATTAGCTTTGTTTTAATTATATTTTTATTTTAAATCATGAAAATGAACTGAGACTCCCCACACTCCTTGTTATATCACCTGACAACAGATCACTATTTTTTTGAATAGAGAATTGTATTTTAGGCAATCACTAAAATCGAAGAGAGAATGTTCTCCTAAATTGTCAGTTTTTAATTTAAATGTATAAACACATTTATACTGTACTGTGTAAAGTAGATCTTTGAAGCACATTCTTCTTTTCATAGGCATTTCTGGTAAAACAAAGTAAGGGAAACATTAGATATCAATTTAATGGTATAGTTTAGAAAATATATACAAACGATTACAGTTAGCCCTGTGGAATTGTAAGAAATTAAAATATCATTGGATCCAGACAGGCGTAGGCTAATGCAATATTTCAGTTCCGTAACACGATAGTTCATTCCCTCAACTGCTACCAACAGGGTGTACGCTTTGAATTTATTTTTCTTTTTGCCACGTTATATTGCTGTAGTGCTTGTACGTGCTTTAGAAATGTGCATAATGCTACTCATTTTAGTATGTTACTTCTATATTGTTATTGTTTATTTTTTGATCTTTTAATAAAGTGTATAAAATTCTTGGTTATGTTTTTTATGGATCCATATCTACACATTAATAGGAGTTTACTTTAAAAACTTTGCAAGTTCCAGTTTATTAGTCCCAAACTTCAAAGGTTCTGATGTAAACATAATAACTAATGAATTTGATTCAATGTTATATCTAAAGTGTAGAACAACAGAATAAATTTCTTTCCAGAAAATACCTTCAGTATTTTGAATTCTGTAGCCAGTGCTTCCTTTTTATCGGATGCATTCGGCCTATCATATTAAAGTTACTAACACGAGAAAGACATTTGTATTTTAGAAAAATAAAAAGTAAAACTTTCCAGATGCTGCCTTTTGGTTTCTCTTGTGCCTTAGACCTTCTGAGACACATGTGATGTGGTATGCTTGGTTTGTATTTTTCCATGCTTGCTTTCTGACCCTATCTGTGATGTGATTAGAGAGGAGATCAGAGCTGTGCATTTGAAGATAACCATGAAGAATAAAGTGACTATCATTCAAAGGCCTGCAGCTTTTGTAGCACAGTGATGTGTGTATTAATTTTTCTCTTTCAGCATTTGTGTCAGATACCGTTTTGAACGTCCCAGTGCAATAATTCAACAGTAAGCTCCCTTTGGCAGCGGCCTGGAGTCCCCAGCTCTCCTCCAAGTGCCCAACTCGCCCCCGGGCTGCTTTGCCAGGCTTACGCCTCCGGCCGGCGCAGACTGGGGATGCCTCTCGCTGCGGCCCGAAGCAGCCACGGCTGAGCTTGGTCTAGACTTCTGCAAGAGAGAATTGCTTCTTGCTGAGTTTGTTTGTCCCTTCGGTAATGTTGCATAAATGTAGAGGTAAGAAAATTGCTCAGCGGCGTTGCCACCGTGGTCGCCACCTGCGTGCCGACAGCATTGCCGTGAAAGGGGGCTTTTACCCTTTAACTGGCTCAAGATCGCCACTTGCTCCCGAAAAGCTTTAGCTTTTACCAGCCGGTCTCAACATATATTGGGTCTAGCCGGAGGCACCAAGCCAGGGAGCCGGGCCGGGCCGGGCTGCAGCATCGCTTATCTCGTGGGCAGCAGAAGATGTCATCAGGAAGCCCCTGAAGATGTGAGTAATTTAACTCGGCTAACGTCTAAGTGGTGGTCTGGCCTCGGCACCCAGGCTGCTGCGACGCAGGGGACACCAAGGCGACGGGTGAGCCCAGACGGTGCAACACAAGGGGTCTGATGCCAGCACAAGGGAGGGGAGTGCAGCATGGGAGGGATCACTGGCCATTTTCCCAAAGGAGTTCGAGAAACTGACTTGGGGAAAATTAGGAGTTTAAAAATAAGTATTTCAGGAGATGCAGGTCCACTAGACCTGCTCGGGGCAGGAGCGGTGCAGCGAGGAGGCACGCTGCAGGAGAGGGCTGTGCAGACACTGCTCCTCCCCATCACCCTTAGTAGGACAAGCCGTTGACTTTGAGAAAAAGCAGACCAAGCCCAGGACAAATTACGTAACTCTCTCTTTTTCATCAGCCTGTTTCCCTGACTTCTCCTTGCAGGTTAATTGACTCCGTTTGTGTGTCAAGGCCACTTACAGCTTTTTTCTATAAATGACTCCTGCCTTGTCTGATGGCACAATTAAATGTCTGAATTGTTTCGAAACCTCCAAAAACCAGAAACTTTTCTAAGTAGTGGATGTTGTGGAAGGATGGGATCCTTCCTGAATGGTTACTTATGAGTTTTTATTGCCAGCTTTCCTCTGGTTCATTTTCTGTGTGGGAAGGGGACAGGGGCTTGCAAGGGATGCTTTCCTCAGAGCTTTGGGAAGGGCCAAGCCTTGGCAGCTTGGAGACAGCAGCTCCACTTGGGAGAAGCATCCCCTGCAGGGAGGGTTGGGGGTGGGAATCCCACACTAGCACTGAAATTCAAGGGTAGCCCATTAACAAGAGACTTCAAATTGTGTTTCAAGGCCAAACAGCATCCTTGGGTCAGGGGTGTGGGATTTTACCTGGGGCCCATTTGCAGAAATTACAGGAGGAGCTGCTGCAAACGGCTTCATAGGTGAAGTTGGATTAAAGGATCTGAGCAAACTGTACATGATACTGTATTTACGGCATGTGTCATTTGGAAATATTACAGCACCTAGCCTATCTATCTTTGTCTCCACTGGGGCACATTTGTGCAGGAAAGCCAAGTTTAATAAAAAATCTCCATTTAGCTCTTTGGCTATTGAAGCTTCAGTGGGAAATGGGGGGGGGGGGGGAATGTATTTTTCAAGGCTTGCTCCAAATTAAGATGGGCCTCTGTGGTCCAAACCCAGTTTTTATTAAATCTGGACTTAGTGCTGGATAAATAGGTCACTTTGATCTATTTATTATGAGAAAAAGGAGACTGGAGAAATAAATGTTTGGCTAATCCCCAGTGAGTTGTGGATCTAAAATATCCTCTCCAACCCTTCCCAGGAGGGGTCACGTCAGAGTGTGGGGCAGCATGAGGAACAGCCTGTACCCACTTGCTTTTGCTCTGAGCTGTTATTGCAGCTGATGGACCAATGCGCCTCTTCCAGTCCAGTCAGGACACTGCCTCAAGTACATTTCTGAAAGGGCAGCACATCCAAAAAAAGGATCCCTGTGAATGGCCTGGGAGGCCTCTGGGGTGTCTGTGGGCAGAGGGACCTGCACAGAGACAGAAAGAGCCACAGCCTGAAGGCCATGGGAACGGGCTTGGAGGAGCAGGCGCCCAGCAGGCCGGCTCTGATGGGGTCCCAGCCAGGCTTGGCTCAGCTCGAAGATGTTTGCTGCAAATGCCTTTGCCGTTTCCTCCTCGTGCCTGGGATATGGAGAAGGCTGAGGGACACAACGACATTTTTGCCGCAGTCTTCACTGGCAGGTGCTCCAGCCATCCCGCCCAAGTCGCGGAAGGCAAAGGCAGGGACTGGAAGAATGAAGAACTGCCCACTGCAGGAGAATATCTGGTTCGAGACCATCTAAGGAACCTGAAGGTGCACAAGTCCATGGGACCTGATGAGATGTGCCCACAGGTCCCAAGGGAACTGGTGGATGAAGTGGCTAAGCCGCTATCCACCGTATGTGAGAAGTTGTGGCAGTCTGGTGAAGTTCCCATTGACTGGAAAAGGGGAAACATAGCCCCCATTTTTAAAAAGAAAAAAAAGGAAGACGGAGGGAACTACAGGCCAGTCAGTCTCACCTCTGTGCCCAGCAAGATCATGCAGGGAGCAGATCCTCCTGGAAACTACACTAAGGCACATGGAAAATAAGGAGGTGATTGTTGACAGCCAACATGGCTTCACTAAGGGCAAATCGTGCCTGGCAAATTTGGTGGCCTTCTATGATGTGGTTACAGCGTTGGCGGGTAAGGGAAGAGCAACTGATGTCATCTACATGGACTTGTCCAAAGCATTTGACACTGTCCCGCATGACATCCTTGTCTCTAAATTGGAGAGACACGGATTTGACGGATCAACCACTCAGTGGATAAGGAATTGGCTGGATTGTCACACTGACAGAGTTGCAGTCAACGGCTCAGTGTCTGAGTGGAGACCAGTGACAAGAGGCATTCCTCCAGGGTCCATATTGGGACCGGCACTGTTTAACATCTTTGTCGGCGACAGGGACAGTGGGATTGAGTGCACCCTGAGCACATTTGCTGACGACACCAAGCTGTGTGGTGCGGTCGACACGCTGGAGGGAAGGGATGCCATCCAGAGGGACCTTGACAG
>JAVKLA010000039.1:14786612-14824688 GCA_034782735.1 Sagittarius serpentarius | reverse complement strand
TGTGCTCCAGACCCCTCACCAGCCTCGTGGCCCTTCTCTGGACACGCTCCAGCACCTCAATGTCCTTCTTGTGGTGACGGGCCCAAAACTGTACACAGCACTCAAGATACGTTTATATATGTACTTGAGGAATACAAGGTTGAAGAATACAGGCTGCAAATCCCTTTTTGTATTTACAATTTTGCTTACAGTACTGTGGTGGCTACTCTTTTTTTGGCATAATTTAACTTTAGCCCAGTGGTCCCAGTCTCTGTTGGTTTGTGGGCACCCACATGGACCAATGTTGTGCTTTACACCCTTGCGGTTGACCCGGCTGGAAGGAGCTGTGGTGGCAGATCTGGTCCCTCATGGTGCATCATTTCCATGCAGCTGCAAACAGGTTCCCTGCAGTCCTCTGACACCTCTTACCTTAAATTAGTGTGGAAGCTTTAAAGCAGGCTGATAGTGCTACTCCATTAGCTTTATCCCCGTGCTTCTCTCAAATCAATGTTCCCTCTAAAGCAGAGCCATTACGTGGCATGTGGCTCCCGGGGGCATCGGGAGCCAGCTGATTCCCCATCGGCACGGGGACCGGCAGGTCCTGGGGAGCCGTGAGGTCCCCGAGGAGCTGTGCCTGACCGGCGGGCACGGTCTTTCCCTGCGGCTGGAATAAAGAAAAGGAGCGGTGGGTAGCGGTTGGTAGGAGGTAAAGTGTTCCCCTCGTGGCCTGGGTCAGGCTCGCATGGAGGAGGCTAATGAAATCGGGGATTTAGCGAGTTTGTTAATGAGCTGGGGCAGGGAAATTTATCTTCAGCTGTTAAAGTATCGGTGGCTTTGGGGGCTTGTAAAAGTTCAGGGCTTGGGGAAGATTTTGCTTGCCTTGTGTCCCCGTGGGGCAGTTTTTTGGTGGACTGGCAGATTCTCTTAAAAACAAACAAAAACCCCAACCCCTGTTGCCTAAAAACTACACTACCATTTGATCTATTTACTCATTTTTTCGTGGCCTGACGTCTCAGACTTCAGCCCATTCTGGGACTGTGTGTGTGACATGAAATACGTGACTGCACGGCTCTTGCACTGATGAATATACTTTAGATAAGGACTTGTGTATATTTATGATCCCGCTGATAGCATGCAGAGCCTGAGGAGAAGAGCTGGCAGTTCCATTCTGTTGGTTTGCTTTGAATTTCACTTTTATATTTGTGTGGTGGGAGGCAACCATGTATTACCGCTGTTACTCGACACTAGTTTAGCACACGCGATTAGATATGCTGCCTTCCTTTTGCTCTCACTCTTGCAGGCGTACTACCCTGCCAGGGAGCTGGCTGTCCTTGCTCTGCTGCTTCTGCCAAAGCAAGCGATCCCTGGAGAGCTAAAGTATCACACTTTTTTTTCCCCCCCAAGGTCTGAGGTTTGTGTTGTCCCTTCTCTGACTGCCCTACAGTGGCATTCTTCTGGACGTCTTAAAATTTGGAGCTCTCTTCAAAACAGCGGTGATTAGGAAGAGACTGGGAAACTGGGTTCATGTGTTCCTGAGCTTGCAGCAGGGCCTCAGAAAAGGGGAAAGACTGAAACAGGGTTTCTGAGCTGTTGTCCTAGGACCGCTTGTGGCCCAGCAGACTTTGGCAGATGGTTTGTGAAATCCTTCCCTCCACCTGAAAGCACACGTGATGCCGCCCCTGCAAATGAGCAGGCAATCTGTTACTTCTACATTCTCTCACTTTATTTAAAGTTCAAATCTCAGCCGGGTTTTTGTTTGATGTGACAATCATTTTACTGTGACTTCGCAAGATGGGCTGCAGGGTCGTGTTTTTTTTTTCCTGAAAAGGTTAATTGGTCCTTGAATAAATTAATAAATAAGTAAAAATTTGGATGCACGGCTCAAACTTTCCCCCTTCTATCTGTGAAGATTTCATCTGCTGTCCCATGTTGGGGCTAACAATCCTGTTTGTGGTTTCATCACTCGCAGGAGCCCATGGTACCCAGACGCCGTGCGGGGCTGCGAGGATGTGGCTGAGCTGCAGCTCCCACGCAGGAGCTGGGAGCAGAGAGGCTGCGGTACCTTCGGTGCCGGGTGGGGGACGAGACAGCCCCGGTCCGCCCGGCCGCTTTGCTGTTTGAAGCATGCTCTTGAGTGGTGCCATTGTTCACGCTGTCGCTCCGGCCCTCCCTTCCCATTCAGCATGTCTCGGCATCCTTGGGGAAAAAGCCTTGATCCTGGACTTGCTCTTCTCTCAGGGTTCAATAGGCTTTGCCAGCTGAAAGGCAGGCTTGGGAAAGGGAAGGGGGGGCTTTTCACAGACCTGAGGAGAATCAAAGGGAATCATCACAAATGGCAGCTTAAAATATCTGACCTTTTCCCACTTCTCCGCTTTATGTGCCCGTGCAGAGCATGGGTGCAGTGATGCTGCTTTGTGGCATCGCTTGTTCTGTACCCACTATCCTGTAGCTTTTGCGTACCTTGTGTTTCCCTGGGGTGATTTCGTGGCAGGTCTCATCTCTGACCTCTCTGCAGGCTTGGAGGGCACCTTTGTGGGGGGAGGTCTGGAGACCCCCGTGCATCCTTGCACTCTCCGGCCGATCTGCCCGTTGCAGGGACGGTGGCACCAGCCAGCACAGAGAGAGCACGGGACGTGCAGACCCGTTCTGCAGCGGTGACGTCTCGTGTGTCCCAAATGTCCTTGTCCGAGTCTCCTGCTGCCCCATGATTTCCTCCTAGTCCTGGCTGCCTGCGTCAGGGGACTACCTGTGAATCTTACGAGGGAGGGATGAGTGCTAAAGGAAGACCCAAAAGGCAAAGAAAACAGCCCAAAATGTGGTGGGTGTTTTTCTTCCTTCCTTCCTCCCTCTGTCTTAAGCCAGCCACGTGTCTTAGGGAGGGCAGCAGGGCTGATACATTCTCCTGCAAGACTTGGGTTTGGCAAGGCGGAAAGGAAACACAGCCAAGGGAGTGCAGCGGAGAAGAAAACAGGTAAGATGCTGCAGAAACTGCTCCCCCAGCAGCTGCAGGAGGAGCCACTTCGGCAGAGGGAACCGCAGGTGCAGAAGGGACCGGTGGCAGCGTCTCTTCCCACCGTGCTGTGAACCAGAAATGGCAGGGCCCAGCTCCCAGGAAATTTCTCTTTTACTCTTCGTTGTATGGCAGCCTGAGCAAACAAACTGTGCTGCTCTTGATAATGAAAGAGGTGACATTACTAATTTATTTGCCCACCCAAATGCAGGATGTAATAGAACAGAATTAATCTCTTCTCTTTACACATCAGGTGATTGTAGCTTTGGGCAGCGGGTGTGCTTTTAGCCTCCGGTGTGCAGCTAACTGGGAGTTTAGCTGGCTGCCTTGGTTCGGTGTGGGGTGAAGATAAATGAGGTACTGCAAGGAACAGGCATTTTATGGGTACGTAGTTGGTCCCAAGCCTGGATGCAGGTGGTGGGATGAGGCTCAAGGAAGGAGGCGTTGGTGATAGCTGCGGTGCCTTCGTGGCCCCAGCAATCAGCCAAGCCCCCTTCACAACCCAGCCTGGATGAGTCCCGCAGAATAACACAGCGTGTGGTTCAAAAGGCGAGTTTCCCAGCGGCAGCAGTGCCTCAGGGGGACAGCTGTCCCTCGGTGGCCTCCCTGAGAAGGAAATGGCTGCAAATCCATCTGCAGCAGGGACTGCAACAGCAGCCGCAGCGCTGCTGGCTGAGTCTCGGGACAGTGGCTGCGCAGGAGAGCTGCAATGAGGCGTTCTGGATTCCTTCCCTCACCGCTGCAGCCGGTTACCAAATCATCTGTATGCTAATGAGCTAATTCGTGTCATTAACAGAGCCCTGTTAATCAAGACCTCCCATGGTATGACTGGGCTGTAGCCACAATGTTTGCTGTATTTTAGGCCCTGATTTTTTTTAATTAGTAACAATGCGTGTGATGCTTATCCCTGGGCACCTGCAGCACAGCCCATGTAGATGCTGAGCTGCCTTAAGATGCAGAACCAGGGACTTAGGATTTACCTTCAGAGGGGAGGTGTTTCCTAAAAGTCTGGCTGGAGAGGTGGAGTGTAGAGTCTTCAGATGCCATGGCTTTCAGCAGGGAAGGAGTAGGGAACATCTGGAGCCCCCTTCCTGCCAGCACGAGTTTAACCTGGCACAGGGAGATTTGCTGGTCACGCCTGCAGCTCAGGGGTTTTGGTGGCCCCAGGGGCACTTTGATGCCCAAAAATGTTGCCTGAAGTTTCCTGCCTTCCCTCCCGCAGGGCAGGTATTTGTACAAGAGCGAGATTGCATCCTTAGGGCAGCAGTTTGCTTTCAGGTGCTTGTTTGAGCAATGGGGGAGATGGGGATGACGGGATGACAGACCAGCTCATGCGCAGGTACCGGTGTGCATCCCAGCTGTTTTCCTGCAGTGTTTCTGGTCCCAGCACTTCCTCGTGCTGCTGTGTTTGTGTTTTCCAGATCAGCCGGTTGTGCAGCCATGCTCAGCAGAGGCAGTATCGATCAGCTAATTACCCCGAAGATCTTTTCGTTGACAAGAAAGTCCTGAAAGTGACTCACATCGAGCAGGAAGAAACTTTGTCGAGCAGGAGGAGGTGAGAATGCTTGGGCTGAGCGCGGGATGGGCTGCAGGAGCGGTCGCCATACAGGATGGCCCTGTGGAAGCAGATGGAAGAGCTTCTTATTTCCCTTACCTGTAAACCTGCAGCTGATTTTGACTCTGAACATCAGAGCTGCTCTGTGGCTGTCTCTGAAGCGCAGCAAGGTATCTACATGTGTTTTCTCACCTAGTGCATCTTTTTTTTTTTTTTTTTTTTTGGTTAACCTGTAGAACTGCCTCCTGCTTTTCATCTTTGTGTTGCTTTTTTGCAACGCACCAGGCACCCAGGTTTGTGCACCAAATGTCTTGTCTGGATTTCTTGGGCACTGCTGTAGTGCCAGAAATGCTCACAAGTGTAGTTATAGGTAGAAATGGTCACTCTAGCCTGAAACGTTGTGTGTAACACTGTATGTGTAGGTAAGGGGGACTCATTTCACTTTTTTTGTGCATTCTTTTACGGTAGTTCGGGAATTTTAACAGCTTTTTACTGAATATTATCAAAGTGAAGCAGGTGCCTCTGCTGCTGGCACTGCACCCTGTGCTTCCTTCCCTCTGTAAATAGAAGCCGTAATTCAGTGGGCTCATGCTGGTGTGTTAGGGAGAAGCATCTCTCTTCTGGATCTGAAAGCGCACCCAGAGAGGTGCAGTGCCTTTACTGCTGTCTTGAGTGCAAGAAAAATCCCTGTGGAAGAGAAACAGGCAAGCCTGGCAATTTTTGGAATTGGGGATAGACTAAGTTGGATGGATTTCTCTTTAAAGATTAACAGGGCCACATTCTTGATACGGTTCCCATGAGATATAGCACCAGGGCTTGCATTCCTCTGCTGTCTCAACATGTTGGAGGGTTACACAGCCCAGGCTCTGCCGGAGATGTCCTTTGAGAACTGTGAAGTCTAATGAAATCTACTGCAATGACTTATGTGAGTTCATACCTGCAGATATGGAGGAATTTCTCCCTTCCCTTCCCCTTCCTGCCCGGTGGGGAGCTCTGCTTCCCAGGGAAGTTTTCTTCCATCCATTTTCCCCAGCATTGCTGGGGGATCATCTGCAGGACGGGGAGCAAGGCCGTGCCTAGGATGTAAGGAGCTGGGTGCGATGGGCAGTGTAGGGCTTGTCCTGCTCAGGGTTTGGCCTAAATGAAGACCCAGGTCTTGCCTCATTTTGGCTTTCAAAACGGTGTTGGTTGGACCTTCTGCCCCACCGTAAGCCCAGTGCAGGAGATGGCCGCAGGAGGTTGTTCATGCAGGAGGTGAATGTTTGAAGCACCCCTGCAGTTTGCGCAGGGCGGGTGTAGGCTGAACTCCCGCTCTTTGAAGGGGCTTTGACTCCTCAGGCAAACCCTTGTTTATTGGCACGGACAGCGATGGAGGGGTTGGTGCTTGCGATACCCCAGCAGGCTGCGTGGAGGTGAGCCGAGGGAGGACTTGGGTGGCCTTCTGCCTCCATCGGCTGCCGGCTCTGCCTGCGCGGGCTGCGTCAGCCCGGTCTGGGCAGACACAGGCTCCTCGTTAGCAAAAAGGCAGAGCAGAGCAGAGCAGCGCAGGCTGCCTTCGCTGGCGCTGGGGCGGCTTCTCCTTGTTTCGCCTGCCCCCAGCTGGCAGCTGGGGGCTCTGTCTGGAGAGGGAACCCCACAAAATCCCCAAGAAAAGAGCAGCAAAGAGGGTTGGAGGAAGTTGGGCACCCCCTCTGCACCCCAGCCTGCCTATACTTGCTCTGTCTGACAGCCTGGTGCTGGAGGTCCCACTGCTGCGGGCACCAAGGGGATGCCCCTGAGAGCGATCCCGGCTTGAGGTTCCGATCCCTCTTCATACCTCCTGGGGAGGAAGGAGGCTGAGAAATAACCCCTTGCCAAAGGGGGAAGTGCGCTGAACCCAAGCCAGGAGACTGTGAGGCCAAGTCTTACTTCCTCAGGTCCCTGCTATTCGTATTATCATACTTTTTGTGCCATTTACCTAATTAAATCTGCCAGTGTTTCCCAGTGACAACTGCTGAGTGCCATCAAGGGGACAGACCTGGGCTGGGGGATGGGCACATCCCACTCCTGCAGCCCCTGTCCCCTTTCTGGTGGCTGTCAGAGTCCCCGAGATCAGCCTGTGTCCTGGCACCTCCAGACTGCTGCTGAAGGGGACCTGCCGGGGACAAAGGTCCTTGGTGCTGGGAAGGGAGGGCGCAGGTTGGAGGTGCAGCCTGATTCGCATCCCCTCTGTCTGGCACAAGCACTGCTTCTGCGGCTCCTCCTGCCTTCCCGGGGCAGAGCCATTTTGCTGAGTGTAGCCTGCCCCTTCAAATGCAGACTGTGACCCCATGGCCAGCCCAGCATACACCTTGGAATCCTGTATTTTTGACAGTGCAGCATGAAACCCGGCGTTACCCACCTGTATAGGTCTGTGCTGAGAGTGTCTGCTCTGGTCTGCCACCAAAAATGCCACCTGCCCATGCAGGGATGTTGGATGACCGATGATAGGCAAAGTGACAAGGCTGTCCTTTCCCGAAGGGCCTCCATTGCCTTCAGCAAAGCAGAGGGGACTGCTGGCAGCCTGAGCGCTTGCTGCTGAAATGCACTCCATGTATGCACAGCCTGAGCCAGCAGCACCTTTCCTTAGGTGCTGTGAGAGCACGGAGAGTGCGTCTGGCTTTGGGGTGCTGCGTGGCTGGGCTGAGGTTCTGCTGCCCCAGCATCCCTCCCGTCACAGGTGGTTTTGCCCTGAGAAACACAGATTCAGCCCTTGACTGAATAACATCAGGGGACGACGCAAAATGCTACTTGAGGTCAGAAATAAGACCGATGCTTCAGGGTTTGTTTGCACCCAGCTGCTTTCTTGTTGTGTTTATGTGTCACTGGTTAAAATGCACTAACCCTATCTCATTTTCTTTCCTCTTTTAACTGAGCACCATTTTTCTCCCCTTTCTTCCAGGGAACTCATTACAAAGCTGAAGTCCCACAGCAGTTTTTACAGCAGCTTGCCAGAGTACATCTGCAACCACAGCTCTGCTGTTCAGAACGACACTCTTTGCTGGAACGGACAAGAAGTTGTGGAGAGGTGAATCACATGTCCCTTTCCCTCCCTCTGCCCGCACTGCTTATCATGTGTTAACCGGGCACAGGAGTGCTCTGTGACCAGGACACTGCTCGTTCCCATACGAAACTTTTGCAGAGCTGGTGTCCACCTGTGCCGCAGCTCAGATGGATGTGCGCAAAGTGGTTGTGTGCTGCCCTCCACTGAGTTTTCTGCACTCTGCTGTGAAAGCCCTGCAGCCAACACTGGTTTTGGTCAGAGTGGGTTGGTAGTGGTGAGCCAGAGAGAGGAGGAGGAGGAGAGCAGCAGCAGCTCAGCGCAGCTGTGCTCCTGTGGGAGGGTGCACCGCAGTGCCGGGGGTGGCTCCTCCGGAGTAGCAACGGGGGCATTGCCACCATGCACTGCGTTGGGATGGGGATGTCTCCAGCCTGGCTCTGTGCAGTGGTAGCAGGACAGCGTGGCTGACACCTCCTGCCCCATCCAGGGAGTGACAAGGAAGTGTTGGGTTTCTTCTTGGCCATGGCTCTGTGCTGGAGGAGGTCAGGACTGCTGAGCGCTGGTGGTGCCGCTGCTGCCATCTGACTGTCCTCCCTCAGCCGAGCCCTGGCTGTCCTCTCTGGATGGAGCCATTCGCACCAGGGTCCAGTTCGTGCCCTGGCTGCTTTTCCTTGCTCCACTCGCCGGTTCTGAGAATGTCCTGGTGGTAACTGTGAGGTTAATGAAGACAGGCAAATACAGGATTCATAGCATAAAGGGGAAGGAAGTGTTAATAGAAATGGAGGTTTTTCTTGCAAAAAATGCCTCTTGGGAATGTTAAAGAACATGGAAATAGAACTTGGAAATGTTTTTTGTAATTATACATAAATCTCTAATCATTCTACTTTGCAAAGCATCCGTGGCTATTAAGTAGTTTGCATAAGGGAAGAAATAGAAATAAAATCAGGAAGTGGTGAAATGTTGAGATATTAATTATGACTTCTTGATCAGTAACCTCAGGTGGTAATTAGCCTGTACTTGCAATACTGACCTGAAACACTGAAGGGACCAAAATAGCATCAAACTATATTTTGAAAAAAATTGCTCAAGCATCTTAAGATCACACGCCTAATAAAATGTACTCACTTTGCCTAAGGAAAAATGTGTCCTCTATCTGTACCTATTTCTGGAAAATCTTGAGTTTCCGTGCCTAAGTGAGAAGTTCAGTTGGAAAAAAAAGATTATTTCAATGTTGTCTCACTGGTTGTTAATTAAAACTTCTTAAACAGTGCCACAAACACTGCAGCTTTGCAGAGGAGGACCTAGGGTGAGGTCTTTGCTTATGACTGTTCACTGGGGCCACAGCCAGTGGTCCTGGTCCTGCTGACGCCACGGCTGGGTGAAGTGGCAGCAATGGAAAGGTGCTGAGTCCAGATCCTTCCAGAAATGTAAGTTCAGAGTTATTTGCAGATTAAACATGACTTTAGATGATAGCCTTCTTCAGCTTTCTGCTGAGAATACCAGTGGACTGTCATAGGCAGAGATGTCACTCTAGCTGGCCTGCTGCAATGCTGCAGTGTTGGTGGCACAATATGGCAGGTCATGTAGGTGCCACAGCATGCGGAGGGGGCAAGGCAGGGAGAGGATAAAGTGTGCGTGCATGAAGAGGGCACCAAGATTTCAACCCCTGGCTTGCCTGGCTGTTAAGTTGAGGATTAAATCCTCTGCTGTGCTTGAAGAGAGCGTGCCTTTCCACTCCTCCTTGCCCGCTCTGATCTATTGCACAGATGTCACCACCTCTGCCAGCTCCTGTGAAATACTAGTAGCGGCTTCTTTGCAGACAGATATTGGAGTTTTTTTGCTGCGAGGAGAGAGGGGTGCTGAGAGTTAAATCCACATCAGTGGTGTCCTGGAGGGGAGAAACCCTTGCTGGCTGGGCGAGGAAAGCAGTGTGGGTGGTGGCTTACATGGAGAAGGTGATTTGAAACACCCTCGTGAAGGCAGGGTGTTCAGGAAGGAGGGCAAATGGATGCACAAAATGGAAATAGTTGTTGCCCCTTAAAAGCATTGACTGTCTTCCCACATTGTATTTTTAGCATCTGCAGCTGTGACGCTTCCCAGGGTGACCCTCTCCTCTCCATAGGCTTAGAAAGCGTCTCATACCTGGTGGTATTTCTGCTGATAAAACTACAGGGGGAACTCAGCTAAATAAAGCTGAACTAAGATAATGGTGCAGGGTGCCCCTCTCCCAGGACCCATTTGCAGAATGTTTCAAATAGAAGCAAATATGTAGTTAAAATGGTCTCTAAAGCCAATTGCATTGCTCCACATGGAGCTGAAAGTGACTGCTTCACGTGCTTGGACTTTCCAGCGTGGCATCTCTTTCAGAGAGTCTGGGAGGATTCCTGAAAATCAGGAGCACTTAAGGTAATGGTGCTCGAGTACCCTAAACCACCAGTTTCTTTATTTCAGTGTTTTCCCCAAGAGGGAGCCAAGCAGCTGTTCACTGCGTAGGAGCTCTTTCGCAAGCTGCCCTGAGAATCTGTATCATGTACTGGAGTGTTTCTGGCGTGGCTACAGCAGTTCTGCTGGATTGATGTGCACTTGTTGGTGATGAAACTCCATCTTGCTGCTTTTTGCAAGAAACTTGGTGTTTTTTGAATGTCCAGTATTAATTTCAGGATGCTGACCTGGTAGTTGTCCCACACATGTAAAAGCTGCCAGAAAGAAGGGTCTGATTTTCTAGGTTTTGTGCATGTAAATTATAATTTATATCTTAACGTTTCCCTCTTGCTTTGTTGGGTATTGGCTTTTGCAGATCAGATCTTCCTGACTGAAAATTCAGTAGGCTGGACAGGAGGGGACGCTCATGCCTTGCACTTAACCTGCTGTGCGTGGTTGCTGTAGCTGGGTACGTTTCACCTCAGGGCAGGATGGAGTTGCCTGAGCGTGGGCGCCACGTGCAACCTGAGACCCCTTCGAGATTCTGGGACATCCATAGGAAGATCTAAGACCACCCATGCCCCTGTGGAGTGGCAGCCGGGGCTCAAGGAAGACCCCTTGCAATTCCTATAGCAATATGATGTGCCCACCCTAGGGACAGATTAGAAAGCACCTGCTGAAGCTGCTGAAGACTTTGCAGCATCAGGTGAAGACCAGGAGAGAGCGATGGTTGGGTGGATGCCATGTTTCCTTGTGTTTCCCTGTCTGATGCTGTGCAGACAATGGATAAAACTGCTCGAGCATTGCTGTGTCAGTGAGCTCAGTGTGAGCATTCATGTGGGTACGTCTGGGCTTTGGTGGTGTTTCTGCAGGGTTTGTGGCTATTTACCTCTCGCATTTTTAATGCAGAGTACCCCAGCGTTAATTAAGCTAGAGAGGAGCCCTACTGGTTTATCTCTTTCCTGACCTCTCTGTCACGACAAAATTTGCTAGTTATTCTAAACTCTTTTCCTATAACATGTTAAATCAAGCCTGGAATAGCAACTTCACAGTCTCTTACTAATGCACTCAAGTACTAGATAGTACCGACGATGTGCATCCTGGTATTTGATGCAAACAGTCCCTTCTGCACCCTACGCTCCTCCTTTTGTGTTTTTTCTGAATCAGTAATTACTCTGTCCTGTTTATCCCAGTGCTTTGTTAACAGCAGAGAGTGAGCGTGTCCCTCCTCCTCGCGGGCACAACATGCTCAATGCCTTTCCACTGGTCTCATTTCCCAGTTTGAGCCTTGAACCATCCTCTGTTTCCTCCTTGCCCTTAACTCCCTCTGCCCTGATTGAACGTGGTGTGTTCATCTGAGACGCCGATGTAATACAGCTGGCTGGAGTATTTTATTGTGCTTTTCACCTGACACAACCAACCGTTTCAGCACGGTCCTGTGCGGACTCTACTTTGCTTGTCATGGTGATCGAGGTCCAGCTCTACTTGAGCTACGTTCTTGTTTCATCCCTGGCTCTGAGATTTCCCACCGATGGAGTAGGGTTGTGCATGCGGTGGGTGCACTGCTTGCCTGGTGCAGCCCCTTGCAACCCCCCTGAAATTAAGAGCTCTGAGGACCTGCTTGACGGAGGGCTTTCTACACCTTGGCTTGTGGTGGGGATGACATGCAGTGTGCTCTGTTGATGGGTCAGTATCACTCATCCTGCTTTGTGTATTCTAGCATTTTTAATACGATTCATCCCCCATTTTCTTTTACTGAGTCTTACTTTGTGGTCTTTTGTCCATCTCATTTACTTCTCCAGGTTGGACCATCTAATGACAAGAATTCATCCTCCTTCCTGAGGTCTGATCTGTGGGTTAACAGTTTGATCGTCATCCCTTATGTGGGTTTAGGACATGATGCTGTGAAATAATAGCTTGCAAACAGTGGTAACCATACAAGGAAGGTTGATTTTTCTGGTCACGCAGAGCAGTGCCTGTGTCTTTTGCTGTGCTGTTGCTGTGTGGTTGAAGAACATAAGCCAAAGTGGGAAGAAAAAATAAAAGGCAACACATTACTGCTTTTCACACTTCTCAAAGTGTGCAAAAACATATTGTGCTTTTATGGGTCGCCACTGAGGTTCACAGCAAAAGCCACACGTGGCACACTCCACCACTTGCAAAGAGCTTGTTTGAGGGGCATGGTGCTTGGATGTTCGTGGTAGCTGGGGACCAGACGTCTCTGTGCATCCCTGTGTGCCTCTTTGCAGCTTTCCTAGACTCAACTAATTGACAGGCACTTCCCTGAGATAGCTAGAGGGCTGGACAGGTAGACAAGATGGGTGTGCAACAGCTTAAACCTGCCTAAGCCAGGGTTGCCATCATGCCCTTCCTTGCCTCTGTCTTCATGCCCCATCCTCCTACCTGCCCTCACGCTGGTGGTGTTGGGCGGTGAGAAGATGTTGTCCAGCCCCTCTTATCTTTATCTCCATTCAACGTAGAGAAAAACCAGAGGGTGATTCTTATCACTGAAGTCCTCACTGAATAATTAGCTGATTTAAAGACTTCAGCTTAAGTCAAGTGGGTGTTGGGGTATCGAACTTATCTCAGTTTCTATGGGAGTTAGGCGTCTGAATCTCAAAGGTGATTTCAGCCTTATATATAGTATCAGGGTTTTGCAGCATTTAATACTAAAAGCCTATTAAAATCTAGATTCTCAGAGTTTAATAATCTGCTTACATGAGTATATTCCTTTCAAGCTGTTCTGAATAGAATGACAGCAACATTTGCCCACTGCAAAACTTGTAAGCACATTATTACTGTTAGATACTGCCATTTCCAAATTTCTCAAGACAAACTTCTACATTAATCTAAATCACCCGCAAAACTCTTGTTCTCTTTATACCAATTCCAAATTAAAATATTTTTAGCACCTTGCCAGATTCTCTTCTTCAAGCTAGAAGTCTCAGATTTCCCTGCTGTTGCCAACGGACTGTGGTTTGTTTTAATCATACAAATCATAAACAATGAAAGCACAATTGGAAGCAAGAGAGAAAAATGAGATTCTGTAATTGGAACAAAGGAGATTCTGTGCCAGCAATAACCCTTTAGTTCATGAAGGGTTTGGTTATTTCTGGCAGTGCTGCAAAATATCTGATACAATGGAGTCCCCAAAGAGGGGGCTGTATAACTTTTCGAGTACATAAAACACAGTTTTGTAGCAAATGTAAGCTATAATGAAAGGATAGTAGGCAAATTCAGTGGGTTATTGAGTGGCCATAATTGTTTCCAGAGTATTTCAGAGATGAAGATCATGAATCTTTCTCTATTAAGCCTGCTGCTTGGTCTCAGGTTTAGCCAATTTTTCCATAATCTGTTTGGCTTGAACTTTACTCAGCTGAAGTAAGAATGGAGGGAGACTTCAGGATGTCCTTTTATGCTACGAACTCCCATTGTTTTGCCATGAATATTACAATTTTTGCTGTTCCTTCTTAAAGTCCCATCTCCCAGAACCAGATGATTACCTGAGACTTCACGTTTATAACCAAACTGATGTCTGCAGCACGCTTACTGGCTGTAGTGCATTGCGTAGGGTGGTTGGGAAGAGGCAGCACTTCCCTTTGGCAGGGGACTGATACGGCAGGATCTCAGAGGGCTCTTACGGTAGTGAGACCAGGCTGCAAAGTGTGGATATTTGGAAATCCAGCAGAAAATGGCTTCTTTTTATTTAGGTGAGAATGCTCTCCACTGAGAGCGTTGGATCTTCCTGGTTCCTTTTGAAGAAGCTTGCTCGGAGCTACTGGTGGTGTACATTGACTGTGGCGTTGCAAGCTCTGCAATGACTGCAAGCACTCACTGCAAGCATGCAACCGAGCGCACGTGGGAAGGCACCTGAGAGCCACAGGCCCCACCTCTCTCCTGCCACTTGCACCCCCACATAACAGATGCCTGCATATGGTCAAGGGGTGGCGGGACCATGCACCCCATATGAAAGAGGACAGCTGGGGTGGACCGGCACTTGTCTGGCCTGCAGCCCACAGCCAGCCTGTGTCTGGGCTGGGGTAACTGGTATGATTGACCAGATCCCTCTGGACAGTCTCTTTTTGGAGAGGAGGCTATCAGGGAAAGAAGTTATCACCTCTTCTTGGAGGCTTATGGACTCATCCAGGAGTTCCTCCCTGTCTGCAGGGCAGGATCAATGGGTTGGAAGCAGCTCTTCCAGCCTTTTGGCTCCTGCCGCTCGCACCGGTGACGCTAAGGTTGTCCCACTAAACCAAAAGGCAGCAGGGCCAGAGAGAGGAAAATGTTGTCGTCACCACTGCGACCACCTTTACTGACCCATGAAAACCAGCTGGAGGTAAGACTTGGGTTCCTGCCAGGAGTGTGGGGGAGGAACTTTCCTTTCCTGCCTCCCCTTTTTTGTATCTTTTTGCCTCCTGTGTGGCGAGGACTGGTGTCACCAGCCCACATGGCTTGTAGTAAGTCATGTCTTGAAATGCAAAGCAGGGGAATTGCGGGTGCTGGAAATGCTGCGCTATCAAGCTTGGTTAGCAGGTCCTGTGCAATGAAACCTCTTCTCTTGTATTGTAGTCCTGTCTTGTAGCAGTCTGTGTTGTATTTGTCCCCCATCCACTCCCTCAAACAAGTATGATTCAGTGAACAGAGATAGTAGAGGAAGAGCCTGCAAGGGATAAATGCTGCTTGAAATGTGGAGCTGCATTTGCATAAATACTTTGCAACTGGAAGGCAGGCATAAATTAATTGTTATTTGAATGACAAACTTACTTTCCTTTTTCTAAAAGGTGTTATTCTTTGTTTGCCTTACAGAATTACTTTCTCTAAATCACATGTCAGGCATTGCAGTAACTCATCTCTAAGCCTAGCATGGCCAAGTAGGATGAACACACATTTTACATTCATTGCCATATATTTAAATTGCGTTTGTCATCTTGTCTTCCTTGCTCTGAAATGAAAGCCTGGAAAGAGCTGCATTTGGACTAGAATGATCAGACATTCACAGGGGAGACATTTGTGGGTGGTGGGAAGGAAAGGAGGGGAAAATCCCTTAATTTGACTGCATACTTTGGCATTTATGGCCAGTGGATGAGAAGGAGCGGGAAGGGTCTGTAGTTGTGCTATCCCCACAGAAGACCTCAGATCATTAGAGTTTTCATCAGGTGGCTGTCTTTAAAGTCGTTTTTAGCGAGGGCTGCTTAGCAGCACATTTTACAACATGACATTTGTCTTTGGAAAATACCATGTCCCCAGCAAGAGCCCATACCCAGGGAGCCCAGGCAAGGAGATGCTGCTGACTGACGTCAAGACACATCAAAGAGGAAAGTATTTTGGGCTTTGCTTATGAAGTGGAAGCCAGACCATGCTCATGTTGCAGCACTGATATCCCTTTGGCGCAGGGACCCCCGGGACCACGGAGTTGCCTTTAACCACTGTGCTTATTTGCTGTTCAATGCCAATATCACCATAGTAGAGGTATGTGATGGGTTTCGTGGAGTGGCACAAGTATCTTGCAGGAGGGGGTGTTTTATTGGCATATGCTGAAAGCAGCTGGAGCTGGCTCTGAGATTTCTCCTTTTCTACACTGTGGCTGGAGAACATGGGAGGAAGGTGACGCTTTGGCTTTGCTTTGCAATGGGACCTGAGAGCCCACCAGCCTTGCAGCAGCTCGGTAGGAGAGCCTGTGTGGGGACTGCCCTGGGAGCCCCCCGTCCTCCAGCTCGGTGGGGGCTGCAAAGGCGTCTCCCTGCCATATTAAGGCCTGGCTGCTTGAGCCAGGCTGCAGGGAGGGGTGCCAGCTGCCTTTTCCAGCTTTTCTGGCATTTCAGGAATGCCCATCCCTCGCTGAAGCTACATTTCAAAGTCCTTAACCCTTTGGTTGGCTGCATCCCACACGCCTGAATGCGTGCCACCTCGGCCCTGGTGCTCGGCAGAGAGGGGCACAGCCGAGGGGGGAGCTGGTGTACCCCTCGTACCAGGGTGCACCAGGAGGTCCTGGCTGAGCAGCGCAGAGGCGGCGTGTCCTGAAGCGCCCAAGCCATGCAGGAGCACGTCTCTGGCTGTTGGGATGTAGCGTGTCCCCGTGCATCTGCTTCTTCACGATTCATGCTCAAAGATGTGCAGCTTGCTGCTTCAAATGACTTGTGTAATGATGCAAATGGTTCATTTTGGGCCTAGTACGTACCCTCGTACCTGGCCAGGTGGGAAGCACCAGGCGGTGGCTCTCTGCTTCTCCAGCATCACTGTTTTAGGGAGAGATCCCTCTGCAAACGCTTTCAGGTTTGCTTCTTTCTCCGGTAGACTTGTGCCCCTGGGGAGGGTGATCTGAGGTCCTCACCACCCCAGCAGAGCCTTCTGGAGAACAATTTCAGTCTTTGGACATGTAGTTCCCCTGTACTACTGCCGTAGTACTGTGTTCCTCCCTCCTGTACCATATTGCGTAGGCTCCAGAAATCCTATCTGGCAGCCGTTATGTGGATTTCAGAAGAAACGCCCACTCAAACCCAAGCTATTGAGTTTCTTTGTATAAAACTGTTTAGGAGAGAGATTGTATTAATTTAGGTATGCACCAAGTGCGCTTGGTTCTGCTCTTGATAAAACCTGTGGGAGATTTATCCTGCTAGTTAAATCTCTTAAACCACAGGAGACTTTTTAGCAATGTACTTTAAAGTTCCATCAGTGTTTTAAATTAAATGTACGGTGACATCAAAAATGGTAATTTCTTTGGCATCCAAAAAGTCATGTGTCTCGTGGATGTTTATGTTCAGTCAGCAGATGTGTTTGTCAGGTTGGCACAGTGGCATTAAGTGACTGTGTGACAAATAAGCAGCAGGTTTAATGGTTCGCTGCTCCCAATGTCTTACTCCCCTGAAAAAAGTTAAGCCCAAATATTTGCAGAGCCGGGCAGGTCTGTGCTTGCGGCAGCAGCGTCTTCCCACGAGATGGTGCTCGGAGCATGCGGTCCCACCGGCTGGCTGTGCCAGGAAACCAGACCTGGGCATGGGCTGCTGCAGGCTGGGATCCAGCCTGGCTCTCTCTGACCCCTCTTCTCCCAGTCGCTTAGGTTTCAGCCTACAACAAGCCTCTAATTGCATGTGTAGGGGCTTTTCTGAACTGGGAGCTGTTGTTTCTCAGGTATAGCTGTGTTTTGCACTTCCCAGGATAATGCCACTACCTAAAAAAAATTTTTTAAAAAAATGTGCGTTTTGCAAAATGTTGAGTCCTAACGGGAGGCCCCAGCATGGGGAAAGGTGTCTGGGTGGAGGACAGAGCTGCTGGAGTGAGTACAGTACGCCTGAGCCGCACCGTGCCGCAGCAGAAGCACTGCGTGGTGGGTTGACTGTGCAGGCAACTGCGCCAGTGTTGAGAAGCTGGTGGGGCTTGGGAGACCCTAGTTGGTATGTCTGCTTTGCAGTGATGCTTCTTCTGTACCTGGACAAGCTGTATATGTCTGGAAACAGGAATATACACAGGTGTGTGCCTCTCTGTTAGAGGCATAAACACCTCCTTTCTCCCATCTTCCTTCATCTGTCATCTCTTTCGGTGAAGCACCTCGCGGAGTCGTCGGCCCTCAGCTGAGCTGTGTGTGAGGAGCATCCAGCACTGGGGACCTGGCTCGGGATGCAGAGTGCTCCTGTGCATATAACTCCTGCTCCGGAAAAGCCTTGGAGTAGAAATCAGCCTCAGTCCTGTGTTTTAAATGATGTGAATATTTCGGATCAGGGGCAGATACCCGCTGCACCAGTATAAATCTGGGGTTGCCTTTGCATCGCTACGTGTCTGAGTCGGTCTCATTCCTAATTTAGAGTTAAAGTGGGGCCCAACCCCCTGTGTATCTGCAAAACTCTCAGTGTGTCGTGACCGCTGTTCTGGCTGAATGTCCCCATGCCTCTTGCTTTCTCCCCCCAGTAAAGCATCCTCCCTGAGCTGGCCCCACCATCCTTCCCATCTCCCTCCCTTCCTTTAAATCCCTGCTGAAGTCCCACCTTCCCTGCAAAGCCTCTGTGAAATGGGCCGACTGTCATCGCCTGAGCTCGCCCGGCAGCGTGGGGATGAAGGATTAGTGGGCAGGGGAGCGGGGAGCTGGCAGACGGGGAGGCAGTCACTGGGGCTGGTGCTGGGAGTTGGGTAAGGACATGATGTGTAGGAGATGAATTGCAGAAAGGAATATTTGTCGTGTTTACCCACAGCACCGGAAAAACAGACGTTACGGTAAAGCAGACTGATGCTTGGCGTTATCTCAGTGATCTCGCTTTCGTAGGCTGCGCCGGGGTTTGGCAGCGTGTACTTGGGCTGTCAGCTCTTGGAGACAAGGACTTGTTTTGTGCTTGTAGAGTACCGCGGCCTGTCATTGGGGCTGCAATGAACGCCAACAACCCACAGCTCAAGAAGGCACCAGCGTGCTCTGTGCCACTGCTGTGGCTGCCGGGAGTCGGTGGCGGCAGCCGCTTGCTCTGGTCCTGAAGCCAAGTTTGAGGTTGGTGTGGATGCGATTGTCTCACGTCCTGAGTATCATGGGCTGTTACCCAGGTACTGAGTGTAGAAACGCGTACCTCCAAAGGCAAGCATGCAGTGGTCCCTCTGTCCCTCTTCTCCTCACTTTTATCACTCTGATAAACTTTGCCATTCCATAAATTTGCAGCAGTGAATTTATATTTCTTTCCTAATCGCCAATGAAAAAGCTGAGCGCAGGTTTTGCCGCCCTCCTCTGCGGAGCTGCCCTGGCAGCTCAGGCAGGGTCCCTGTGGAGAGTTGCATCTGGAGAGCTTTCTGCCAGCTCTTAATCTGCTTTACGGGTGCTTTACTGACTTGCACGGTACCTGTGTAAATCGAGGTATTGCATGGTGCAGAGCCCAGCAGTGTACCAAAGTCAAGGTACGTTCTGTCTAAGCAGTTACTTTGATCACCAAGGCTGGATCTCATCAAAGACCAAAATCAAGATTGTTTGACAACACCTATTTTCCATTAGCAATGTTGACAGCATTAATTATATTCTGATGCTTTAATTCTTTATTACTGAAATCACACATCAGTGATAGTCGTTATTTTGTAAGGGGGTTGATGTTATGCTAATCAACTTGCAGTTAACTGGGTCATCCCACTCATTTTTTTTGGCTGTGGGCACAACACTACCGCTCTTGTACTGGAGTCTCTGTGGTCTGCCAAGATTTATTTTAAACAAACACGAGCAAGCCAGAATTTCTGAGCCAGCTTTTTTAGGACTCTTGGGTGCAAGTTATGTGAAAATATTTATCCCTGTTGTATACTGTTTAATGTCTTCCTTGGTTACTAATGGACTGGAAAGGACTTCATAGTCCTCAAGTGATACAAGTACATCATCTTGCTGCTTTGCAAAGGCAGAGCAGAAATGTTTATGGGAATCTTCTGCCTTTTCTTTGTCATTATTAACTGTCTTGCGCTGTCTGTTTTGGAAGGGGCTGGTGCTTATCTTGGGATTTCTTTTGTTTGTACTGAACTTTAAGGATCTCCTGTATATTAGCCCATCACATCATGGTCTCCTCTGTTCTCACTCCCACAGGTACAGTCCCCAGATCACAAGGAATGGAGCAAAAGCTCAGCCTGGCAACCATGAGGTGAAGGTGAAAGGTCCTGAGCCAGTGATCAGCCAGATTATTGACAAGCTGAAACACATCAACCAGGTTTGTTGCAGGCCTGCCAGCAGGGATGGCTCCAGAGTGGGCGGCTGCTAAATCAGTTTGGCCTCCCACACACTTTCTTTGGGCTCAGCCAGACAACCCAGGGCATCTCCATCTTCAGCAGCTCTGTGTGGAGCCAGTGCCACCTCGGCCCCGCACGGTACCGGGCTCACAGGGCACGTGTGGCGTGGTGCTCCGTGGGTACAGCGGGAGCTGCAGGGCACGTGCATTGCAGCCTGCCAGGGCTCAGCCCACGCCGGGGCGATGCGTGGGTGCGTCCATGCAGTGTGCTTCTGCTGGGTGTCCACCCCCTGCACAGCGGAGGACCAGGAAAGACAGAGCTGCTGGGGTGCCCCCAAGCACGAGGTGCTGGCAGGGGCTTGTGCAGCACGTGCCTGATGTCCCCCCTGGTCGGAGGAGTCCCCTTTGGCATTGCTTATGGCTGGCGGGGGGGGTCACCTGTTTCTTTGCTCTGTCTCCTTGGATGTTTACTCCCAGTCACTACTGGGGCAAGTTACTGTTGAATAGGGAAATGGCAGAGCTGGATGAGACCCTTTCCACTGGGGAAGGAGCTTCCTTCCCACGGTCTCAGACCTGGCATCCTGGCTGAGACAAGCAGTATCTTGTCTCTACCCATCATGCCAGGCCAGGTTAGGCCTGTGAACAAGCCCCACTGCTGCCAAGGGATTAGGTGGCACCTCTGCGCGGCGTTCAGCTTGTGATTGTTAACCTCCCAGAGCTCTTCTGCAGTGTTGCCTCGGGCCAGCTGGGCTGGGGTCTGGCTCTGGACTCTGCTCTCCTCTCTGTGTCACTGAGTAACTCATAGAGGGTGTGTTTTTCAGTAGGCTGGTAGCTTGGACCTCTCTGCTTTCCAGGGACACAGCATTGGGACCTTGCAGGGCAAATACCTGGGTGGTAATGCTGTCTGTTAATACAGCTGAGCTGCCTAGTCTATCCCGAGAGAGCTCTTAATGGTGGGGACCTTGTTTGGGGTCACTCCGGCACGAGGCTTTGGGCAGGGGCAGGTTCTGGGGGTTAAGCCCAGCTTTGCTTCCCGGCCGGGTGGGCTGCGAGGGCTGCTCTGTCTGGAGTTGCTGGCTTAGCGACTTTTCTGCTAACCTCTGCTTTCCTGCTCCCATGACTGCCAGGGACTGTTTTCACAGCAGTTCCCCGTTTAACCCCCGCGCCCTCCGACGCAGGCACGCCTCATTAGGTGCTGTCTGGGAGCGGGATGCAGCAAGGGATTCGGGGTCCCCGGAGCACCCCAGCATGCAGGAGCTGACGTGGGCAGCGGCAGGGCAGCCCGCTCTGCCGTCCCGCATGCCTCCCTGCGCCGAGCTGTGCCATCTGCCAACAGCCCATAATTATTAAAAGGGGGGCGGGGGGGGGGGGGAAATAGCATAATCAGCTCCCTATTAAATGGGGTAGAGGGCAGGCTTCAACCTGCAGGTGATAATGATATTTTGCCGTTCACAGTGAGAAAGTCGCACTGAACAAAACATGGTTATTAGTGTACTTGAAACTGCTGACATAAAGTGGTTGTGAAATGCTGGCTGCCAGACTGGGTCAAGTTAGGTCTTTGCTGAACAGTTCAGGCTGCTGGGGAGCAGAGATCTGTGGAACGAGAGACCCTGGGTAAACATTGCCGGGCTGAACTCAGCTGTTTGCAGCAGCAGAGTGTCTTTGTCAGCTGCTGCTTGGAGAAAAATACTGGTACGGGGGGTGAATATGGTCAGCTCAGTCATGATCTCTTAGAGTGCTTCCCCTCCTTGGCTTGCAGTATTGGATTGGAATGTCTTATGGGGGGCAGGTGAGTTGTTTTGGTTAAAATGGCATAAATGTAAGAGTCGGAAAAATATCGAACCCTCTTGTAAAAGTTGTGTGTGAGAAAGAAGGGGAATTGAGAAAAAAGTCAGGAGAAAATGGGAAGCGATTTGTGAAAATTAATTACATACCTCGCTATTCCTGCGGAGGGTCTGTGGTCTATGGTAAGTGGCTTATATACCAGAAAAGTAACTGTGGAGGTTACTTAAATTTGGGATTTGGGGTGTCAGAGCTCACCGTCACACTTATTTTCTTGGCCTACCAAAGTTTTGTGCTTTCCTTCACATCTGGAATGCATCTTGAGTGCCGAAGAGTAGGAAATGTGGAAGGAGCAGCAGCTCTGGATGAATTACAGTTGTGTTTTTCAGGTGTTGGCTTCAGGTCTGGGAAGCAGTGGGGACTCCTCGGCTGGGGAGGGGTGAAAATCTCCTTATCCACCAAGCTGAAGCCAACAGTAGCTTTTAAGGGTTTTTAAACATCCAGAGTCTTTTGGAGAAAAGAACATCTTTTCAAGTGTTTGTAGTGCTCAGAGCTGTAAACTGGATTCTCCATGTGACTACCAGTAAATTGTGAATCTGGTACCATATGATAACTTCCTCCCAGTGTGTTGTGTTAGAGATGCAGCTTGGATTTTGTGGATGTGGGTAGACTCAGGAACCATGCTAGTTGGTGCAATTTTTGTAGAGTTCCACAGCTTTTACTTTTACTTGTAGATTTTTGCTAATGTCTGTAATTTGCTGACGACTTGGCTTCAATTTATTCCAGGCTGCTCATGCTGCTGAAAAATGTGTGTTCTTTCAGCAGTATGCCACATTTTTGAGCTTGCTTGAGTTTGGCGAATGTGTTGTGTGCGGAAATTGTGCTCGCTCATTAGTTCATGTCTTCTCAAACTGAATCTGGGTGTGTGCATATATATGTGTGTGTGTATATATATATGTGAGAAATTCTTATCAAACTTCTGCAGTTTGAAATGGAAATGGTGTTTGTGCATTAGAACAAAATCCATGGGGAATGCAAGGGGTATAGAAAACCTAACCCAGAGAGAAGGGGAAGTAAAAGTTTGCCAGATTGTATTAGTTTGGTTCAAACACCTTTTATCAAGCTAAAATAAATAAATGAATAGAGCATGGCCGCCTGAGTAGTGTGCTCTCTCAAGTCAGTCCTTTCTGGATGAGTGCCTGCTCATCACATCAAGACTCCAGACCAATTTTGTTTCACCCAAACGTATGATTGTGGGTGGTGCTATTTTTGGTGCATTGGTGGGCGAGACGGTTTATTATTGCCATATTGGAACTAAGGATTTTTTTTTTTCCAGTTCTGTTAGATGTCTACCAAGTTTTGATTTGAGTTATTTTTGCTGTGTGCCCAGAGGCATGAACAGCCCATCCATAAATATTAGCATTGTTATCTCAGCTGGGAGGCCAAGGGTCACCTTCAGGAAAATGAGTTGGAATTGGCTCCTAACTTTTGTTTCTCTGAGTGGATGGGGTCTGTTTCTACCTAGGAGGGTTTTCACGCATCCCACACGTGAAACTATATTGAAACTGAAAGGTTATTCAGTGTCAGCAGAAGGTCTTGCTCAGGTTTTTTGTGACTTGGTAGCATCCCTAGGCAAAAAGCAGTGTGCGAGGTGAGCTATTTCCTCTGGTCACTCAGTTTTTCTCCCACCACGGGGACATTTGGATGGCTGACAGATGGGGACAAGCTTCACGTTTTAACAGATATGCATGGAGGTGGGAGCTGTGGTGTCCCATGTCCTGGGCATTTTGCCACGTTGGTGACCTCCTATTGATCTTCCTCCTCCAAGAAAGTCTCTGGAGAGTAGACCTGAGTGATGCTGGTGTGAGGATGCAGCAGAGATGGAGACTGCGGGTACCGAATCGGCCGATGTGACACTCTTGGTCCTCCCTCCTGTCCCTCTCTGTCCCGAGCTGACTTGTGTGCTCTCTGTAGCGCTTACTGGGCTCTGACGCTGTTGCAGCCGATGCTTTCCCCCATCCTTACTGCACTTACCTGTTTAAGCTTGTGCCCAGTTCCAGTCCCTTTTTATGCTTAGATAAATCCTGGTGTTTATCATAGAACCACCTCTAGGAGGAAAAGCGCAATTTGGGTAAGAAAAGGGGGGGAAAACCCTACCAAAAATGAATAATAAAATCCATAAAAGGAAACTTAACTGGGGGAGATGTGTCTTTACAAGACCGAAGGGCCTGGAAACATATTGTACGTTTCCAGACACTCAAGTTAAGGGCTCATTTAGAGTATTTCAGATATACTGGAGTTTGACAGTTCTTTGGTTTCCACATCAAACAATCTGTAATTTATTGCCCCATATAGGGACTGTGTTTTTATCATACTGCATATTCTCTAGCCAGAAATCTAACTACTATATAAGCTCTTGAAAAAATAAACCCTTTGGGGATCGGAATCCAGGCAATATGCTTTCACAGACCCTGAGAAACCCGCTTTGATTTATTTCCTTGGAAATAAGAGGAACACACCATTTCTTGGGAGTATTACAGCTGTTCGCCCAAGCAGGATCTCACTGCCTTTCTTCACGTGCTCAGTGTAAAGACCCAGGTCCTGCAGCGAACCCATGTGAAAGAGCTTTGCGTCGCTCTTCGTGGGGTTTACAGGAGGATGAGAACAAAATTTAGAAGTTTTACGAGGCAGTAAAACACGGAGCTCTAGCTGGAAGGACGGGAAAAAAAAAAAAGAGACCCAGAGGTGCGAATGACCGAAGATAAAATAGAGTTGAAGTTTGCAAAAAAGCATGCCCCGGCATTTAAATAGCCGTGTTTGAAGCTGGTTTGATCAACCAATATGTCCTATATTTGTTTGTAGGTTTAATGGGCTGTTTCCCTGCGGCCCGGCTGCTGGGAGAGGGCATGGCGGAGGTCACCCAGAAGTTAATTTGGAAAGAGGCCAAAAGGCCACAACTTGATTGAATCAAATGTAAACAAAATAGGCCTGGGAAAAGCGCGATGCCGTTGTGCCCGAGTCTCTCTCGACCCCTTTGCTCAAAATACAGAGTATGGCGGAGCATCGGGGACTGGCGAAGCGGGGGACGATGCTCGAGGTGGCAAAGGGTCGGATCCGTACCCGGTCCCGGGGAGCCTCCTCGCCAGACCCTGTCCCGGGCGGCTCGAAGCAGGGAAAACTATGAAGTTTATTATGGGAGGCCGTAGGGAGCTGGGGACTTTTCAGGAATCCATTTCCCCCTCAGAAAAAACCGTGACTTTGATGGATTTGGTGGAATTGCATCTCTGTGGCCTGCTAGGCTTTGTGAGGTTTATTATTCCCACTGTATTTTAATTCCTCGGCCAGATGAAGCAGCATAATAATTAGAAAAATGCACAAACTGCCAGATTGTTAAATAACGTGATGCACAACGCTTATCACTTGAAAATACAATATTTAAATTGCACCAAAACAAGTTGCTTTTGGCTAATTTTTCACTTTTAAATTTAATAAGTTAACACTACAATGTCTGAAGTGCTGTATATGTGTAATATAATTTATCAAGTCCTCAAAAGAAATGTTAATAAACACAATAATTACTTGGACACGCCTTTTGTTCAACATTATTAAACAGTTTGTAACAATTAAAATATTAAAACCACATGTTGTTGAAAGTAACCAGACATTGCAATTATTTCTTACTAAGGCTATTAAATAAAATGACAGAAGATTTTTATTTTAATGATAAATGCATTTTGGAATGCATCAGCTAATTCTTCTTTTACTACACAAAATAATCTATAGCTCCACCAAGTCTAGGCTTGGTATTTAAAGACTAACTCCATCCTCCTTTCGAGCCGTGCCTTGGCTCTCGTTAACACGCCGGGTAAATGCTCTCCGACTCCATATGCAAGCAGCAATTACAGGATTTTACCAGGCCAGTTAGATCAGGGGAAGTGTGACCCTCTGTAACGAGAACATAATTAAATTTGAATGTATCTGACTGTCGGTTTGCTTTTTAAACCCAAACCCCTCCTTCTGCTCTTCAGTAAGAGCCGACGTTTGCCCAGGCCAGCTATCGCCCGTTGGGACCTTATCTGCAAATGTCCTGGCTTTATCGGGTTTGTTGTGGGAACGCTGTATCTGCAGGTCCTCTGAAACGGGTTTTCTTTAACAGCCAGAGATTAATTTGACCCGGTGTGTTTGCATGTGTGTTTTTAAACAGAGGTGTAATCTGGGCTGTATTTGCCAAAGTTTCTTGCCTGTTTTACCTATGGTCTTGCATGACACAGAGGAGCGTAAGGGGTGCACTGTTAAGCCCCACGCTTTTACTGCTTGTGCAGTTATATTTGCTGTGGAATGTGAGGTATTTCCCATTTTCAGAAAGGAAAGGGCAGTAAATCGGCACATTTCTGGTACTGCTCAGTGACAGCGAAACTTGGGAGTTGTGCTGAGGGTCTGAGCATCTCCTGTGGGCTGCATAAACCCGGCTAACCCTGGCTGTTACTGACCGGTGTTTGTCATGGAAGGTAGTGCCAAAACGCCTGTCAGTTTCCAAAGTCTTCCTATCAGCCAGTCTTTGGAGAAAATAATTCATTGTAGGATTTTCCTTGGAGCACCCAAGTCCTTTGGTCCGCGGCCATGTGTCCCTTTTTCTGGTAAGTAATGGGACTGCAGAACTGCCATTTTTTTTGAGACAAGTTTCACTGTTTCCTTGTCCTTCCTGCTTTCATTTGTCCTTCTCCTGGCAATGACTTTCAGAAACACACAGGAGAGGACTGGGAAAAGTGCGTTCCTGTGTGAAGCCGTATATCTCCTTTACTGGTACGAAAAAGTAATGTCTCACCTCTGCTTCCTTTTTGCTAATCCCACTCACCTTTCCAGGGCTTGCTTTATTCATCCGTGGTGTTTCACCACTTATCTAGTATTGGAATAGATGTTTAGCTCAGTTGAGACTAGAGGAGCAGCGAAGCTTTCCCAGGCAGTGAATCCGGCTCCTTGCTTTTCTCAGCACGACCAGGAAGCTGCTGGGGCTGTGCTTGGATGCGTGGCAGTTTTGGCTGGTGTCCACACCAGTTTATTGTCTGGCGTTCGTAACCTTTGGGTAACATAAATAGCATTTCATCACTCTCCTTCCCCGAAATTCCCTGGTTGCTGTGGTCTTATGCATGGGAAGGGATTCAACTTTGCCCCTGTGGCTTCAGCTCTGGCGGGGAGGCAGGTGCCTCAGGTGTGTCCTGCAGGGACCAGCCTCCAGACAATGCTGTGGAAATCAGCTGGGAAAAAAAAAATACCTTTAAAGGGGATTTATTTAGTTTTGTGTCCAAAACATGCAGCTGATGCACAACAGTGCTTTAAAACAAACACCAGATATCCTGTACCAGTGCTGGAGTTTATCCTGTTGTGGAGGAAACAAACCTGGAGGAATCCTTGTGCAGCCAAACACGGTGTAAGTGGAGCTGTTGATACCAAATTAACAGTTAATTACAGTTATTCTGGGCCTCGTTAATTGTATCAAGTGTTGCCTTGTGCTGTGACTCTGGCTGGTAATTTAATCAGTAGATGTCCGAGGTAGGTGTCCTCCTGGATGGCTCCAGTAACAAAGCATGCAGCTCTCTGATGTTAATGGGGTGATTGGTAGGTTTCTCATTTATGTGTTTTTGTCTAAAATTTGACTTAATGTCAAGTTTTTTAAAGTGTGGTCGAGACTGAGAGGGGACTGGGATTCAGGGAGCTAATCTTCGTCGTCCAGAGCAGGCCTGGAAGGTAACCTTAGGGTCTTCTTGGCTGTAGAACGAATCTGATTGCTTTTGTTCCCAAGAAAAAACCTCATTAACAATAACGTTACTTTTGATTCCAGCCTGAGTTGCGTAACCGCGTAGTGATTATATTGTCAGGGGAAGGGAAGAAAAAGCAGCGCTTTTTGGACCGGCGGGAGGTCTGCTCTGCACCCCCGGGGCTTTGCTTTGGGAGTGTTGTGCCCAGCTGTGACGTGCTGTGCAGGCGGCATTGCCGTGAGCCGGGTTGCCTGCGAGATTCCCGCTCCATCCCTAGCTGCTCCATGTGCCGGGAAGGTCAGAGCTGGGGATTTCCCTAGTGCAATTCTGCTACTTCGCCAAACCACTCAGTCCTCAGTGGGAGCAAGGCGCACTTACGGGATTTTTTTTTCTCCCAGGGGTGTTAATGTGTATCTGGTCCGTGACACCAGCCAGGGATGGGTAGCAGAGGAGTCCTTCCAGATCCTGCCTGCTCAGCCTGCTATGGGTTTGTGTGTATCCTGTATTGAAGGAACTGAAAATGCTCACTGGTTTGGCATCCCTTTGATGGAAAGGGCAGTGTATAAGGTGTCTTACTGCTGTGTGCAGAAAGACATTAGCCAGCTGAAGCAGTTCATCTTCTGGTCTAAACGGCTTCGTTCTTGCAACAAATGTCACCAGGTCTGAAGCAGAAGAGGCATCAGACCTACATTCCACCCAGCAATCCTGCTCTAGGAAAGGATGGTCCCTTTTTTTAAAACACTGGCTTGGCTTGCTAAGAAGCCAAGGCTGCGCCTGGGACCTCTCCTGATGCTGTATCCCACCTCTGTGGAGGCAGCGACCGGCACAGACCGCTGCAGCTTTCATCCAAGCTGTGCTTCTGTCAGTGCAAGAGGTTTTGTACGTTTTAAGTAATGAATAATTTGTAATCTTGCTGCTTTTGTTATACCTGCTGCTGAGGCAGATGTCTGTAATTAGGCAGGTCTCTGTGCTGGCAAACGCTGTCTCCGGTCAGTGAGACTGCTTTGACCTGTCTGCATTGTGGCAGGTGTAAATAACTCTCATGGCTCAGGAGGACTCTCTCAGTTAATGCTGTTGCTCGTTAAAGTTCTTTGCTTGGTTTTGACACCTAACCGACTGCAAAGACTGGGATGTATTTTAGTGCTCTTGCTGTAGGAGCACATGCTGTGAGAGACAGCCCTTGCAGCACATAAAACTCTGAGAGCAAGTAGGGAAGTTTAGGTTGCAGCAGTATTTATTGCCTGCGGCCTTGCTCAGCTGTATTGCGAGGGAATGGTATTTAAAAGAAGAAAATGTTCTTGGCTGGCCTTTCTGAGGACACATGTAAGAAGATGCTGTCTTGTGAAGCACAGTCAGCAGGGGAGGTGGGAGGCAGCTGGCAGAGGATGGGTGTTCGAGCCATCAAGAAATATTGTGATGGGCAGGAAGTTACTTTTTATTTTTGGCAGGACCCCTCGGATGCCTCCTGTCTACAAGCGGGGAAGGAGTTTACTGACCTTTTTGTGCAGCACACAAGCTCCTAAATGCTGAGGGTGAGACCCGTGTAGGTGCATTTCAGGGCTTCCTCTGCAAGTGTTGGGTCTCACTGGGGGAGGGTATAAAGTCACCAGCTTTGAACCTAATTTAAACACTGGGTTGCTTCAGCTGCTCCATTGGTGGCTGTGCATCTGTGTGGGAGAATCACCCTGGGCAGGGCTCCTCCTGCCTCTTGCCTGCAGCTCTGGAGGCAGAGCTCCGGAGCCTCGCAGGGGCTGTTTCTGTTGGGTACATTCAGTATCAGTGATGAGTTGCTCCCCAGTGCATCAGCAGTGCCCATGCTGGAGCCTGGATGTTTCCTTATCCTGTTTGTAGACCCATCCTAGGAGGCAGGTGCCAATATTGACGCTGGAGAAGCTGTGTCTGTGAAGTTAAATTTCCTCCTCTTTGGGTTTTAGCAAGCAGCAGCTACACTCTGAATGCAGAGGAGGGCTGTGACCTTGCCCAGGAGCCAGCCCAGCCATCAGATGTTAATTAGGGATCACGGCAGCTGGAGAGACCCCATTCCCAGGATTACTTCTGGTCTGGTTTGTCTCAGTTGAATGCCTGTTTAATGTGAAGTGCATAAATACTTGTGGCAGCAGGGCCTGGGGCTCAGGGCTCCCCGCTCCAGCTGGGTGCCTTCCCCAGCAGCACCGGCCCCATCCTGCTTGCGGACCCCTTGCTCTGCTCCCCACGCAGGACAGAGTGGTGGCTGTCAGGTGGCAGAGGTGGCCACGGGACGCTGGAGGCCGCCGACCCCCCCAGCTCCCAAGGAGCATGTCCAGGGCTCTGCTAGGCACAACCTGCCCCGGTGCAGTGGCCAGCGGGTCCCCAGGGAGGGCAGACCGGCAGCTCACAGGCTGACCTGGCTAACAGGTTTGGGGGATGTTTGCCATGGAGTCCTCCTCCTCCTGCCTGATTTAAGTCCCTGCTGAAATCAATGGCTCGGTAATTAGCCCTGCACCGGGGTTGTCTTGTCTGGTAGAAGGTAACTGGCTTATGAGGCAGTTGTTCAGTCCCCTGTGACAGCTCTGTGGAGCTGGGGACCTTCAGCAGAACTGCTTGCAGTTGCTTTTTGGGCTTCTAGTGCCTTGGGGTGAAGCAAATGCAAAATCAGAGCTAGAAAGAGCAGCCCCCAGAGTGGCCAGGGTGGCAGGGGCTGGTGTTCCGGCAGAAGCCTCTGTAGAAGACGATACTGTGCACAAAAATACATGATTAGAGAAGTCCCTCTCCACTGGGAGCTTTTAGGGAAAGAGGGAAGCGGCTGGGACAGAGATTTGCCTCTCATTTGTGTGGCAGAAGGAGAAGGGGGGGAAAAGAAAAATCCTTCCGGTGCAGCTCTCAGCTCGTTTCCTACCTGGTGCCAAGGACGAGATGTTTGTCTCGCAGGCAGCCCCGGCAGACGTCGGTGACAGCCGGGGAGCGGCCACGTGTGCCGGAGCCTGAGCCAAGAGGAAATCTCCCAGCCGCTCCGACACGGGCTGGGCTGAGCGGGGCGGTGAGGAGGCTGTGGGGACCCGCTCGCTGCTGCACACCCTGCCTTGGGCACGCTGGTCCCCCTCTGCAGAAACGTGGGGCTTTTTTAGCAGGTGGCTCAAGGTGGTATGATACCTGCGTGTCCTCCTAGATGCTCTTGCATCTAGGGCACATTCCTTCCAGGCCATCCCTGCTCAGATGCCTGAAGGACGTGATGGCGATGAGGTGGTTGGTTGCTCCACCTCTTCCCATGTTGTCTTCTTGTTCCTTGTGCTTCTGCTTTGCTTGTTGTCTCATGTTTTATCTTCTGGTGATGTGTGCTTTGGGCCTTCCTGAGCTGTGTTTGGATGGCAGAGTGGGGTTCTGCTCCAACATAACTAAACAAAATATGGAAAATACAGATAATAGAAGTGATGGGTCCTGGCCCACGTAGGTTCCCACACCCCTCCTTCACTCAGTTGCCAACCCCCTGAGGGGGTGGCCGCTTGACAGGTGGAGAAATTGGTCCAGGTTCTCCTGTCTAGTGGTGCAGAGTGGGTGGGAAGGAGAGGGGAAGGCAGCTGGGGCTGCTGGTAGGAGACTGAGAAACACTGTGGGGAGAAGGAGCAGGGATATGATGCCAGTGAAGAAACGGTGTGGGAAGGGGTCGAGGCAGACAGCCCTTGCAGGTAGCAAGGAAGGGAACATCTTTGCAATACCTTCTACACCCTTGACAGGCATGGGTAGGTATGTGCCTGGTGGGTACAGCTGTCTTGGTGACTTTCTTTCCCTGTTTAATTCTTCTAGGCAGTCTGAAAGCCCAGGTGGTTTTGAAATACCAGCTCTTTCCCTGATGCAGGTTTGAAAGCGCGCCCGCAGTGTTAACGTGGCATTCTGCTCCCCTTTATCAAGGTACAGGTTTCCTGGGTTATGCACCAGCCATCCTCAGGAGTTGCTCTAGCATGAGTAGCACCAGATCTGGAGCAGTTATGGGCCCTGTGGCAGAGACTGGAACTGAGGAAATGATGCAGGTCAGCCCAGGCAAAGCGAAGAAGAGCTGGAATGGGGGGTTTGCAGTAAATAGCTGCATTCCTATGTCACTTCTAGAGACATAGTTGCTCGTAGGAGTCTGTGCGATCCTGGCAGGAAAAGGTCCAGGCAGACTCCAGAAAGGTGCTGAAAGCATCACCTACTGCCTGGTCCAACCGTGTGTTCAATGATCGGTTTAATGATTGTTTTTTTGGAGTTTGAGGGATGTCTGTGTTTGAGGGAGGTGGATGGCAGCATGTAGGAAGGGATGCTGAAGGACCAGTGATAGTTTTGTCTCAGAAATGCAAGGGAGGAGAAGGAGCTGTAGCAGCTCAAGAAGAGAAAAGCAGCATTTCTCCAGTGTTGGCATGGGTGTGGGGCTCAGGGGACGAGCCAGAAGCAGACAGGGACTGCCCAGGTCCCCAGCAGGCTGGGCTGGACCCTACAGCCCTGCTCAGGACCCACACTGTCCTGTTCCTTCCCACCGCCGCACAAAAACAAGCCATAAATAGCTGCAGGGTGGAAGGGGAAGGAACTGGATATAAGGTGAATGAGCTGATCGTAAAGCCTGAGTAATCTCTTTTTCGCATGTGCCCTGTGATGAATGAGCATTTGTTCGTGTGGGGGAAGTGACACCTCCCCCGCCTGGGGGAGAGCAGGCAGGAGCCGGCCCCTCTGCCTGCCATGGTGCCAGCGAGGGCTTAACCTCCGTGTCCACGGGAGCATCTTGTCCCGGGCATCAGCCTGCCGTCACCAAACCAGAGCAATTCATAACGGCTTGGCAGCCCCTTCTGCTGCCGAAAGAGATTTACTGTCCAGCGCGGACTCATTTTAATTACTGCCAGCACTTAGGGGTCTTTATCTGTCTTCCTTTACCCATAGGGGTGTTGTCAGTTTTGATCGCTAATCTGGAATTAAGCTGATGATCCATAAAGCAGGGCCACCCTTTGGCCAATAATTCACTGCTGTCACCAGCTTCTTTGTGCTATCAGGAGAGTGACCAGGAAAACTGATTTACTGGCAGCTGAGAGCATCTCCTCTGGAGCCCGTGAAGGCAGTAAAGGGGTCCTGCTGTGCTGGTAGACCCTGGGTGATGAACGGCAGGGATTTTTCCTGTTCCAGGAGATGGTATTTTGAGTGCTAGGAGTAAAGACTAAAACATTTTTGTGGCTGAAGAGCCACAATATAAGCTCAGAGTGGCGGTTCACCCCTTTTGGCACCCGTTGCCACCGGCTGGTGTGGAACCCCAAGAGCAGTGCATGGGGAGGGCGTCCCAGGGCCATCCCTTGCCCACCCTGCCCAGAGCAGGCAGGAGGTGCTGCCTGGGGCTTGGTCTGCCAAGTACGGCTTCAGCAGTACCAAACCTGCAACATCTCGAAGCAGGCAGCATGGGGAAGTACAGAATTTGCTTTTAGAGCAGCTGATAAAACAGCTGATGTGCCCACCTCGTTTTTCCAAGCACTGAAAATGACTTGTCCAGCTCCAAGGCCTGCTTCCATTTTATTAACGTTTGATTAGTGGTCACTCCTTGTTGTGCTGAGCTTGAAATAGGAGTACAATTAGGAACAGGTTTCTTCTCTGCCATGTCTGTGCTGCCAAGGTGCATCCAACTGGAAGGGCCATAAGGAAACTACAATTTGGGTGTCCTCCTGCCAAAATGGGGTTTTCTGTCCGTGGGCTAATGTTGTGGTCGGAAGGGCAGCGATGCCGGCCTGGGTGCACATGCACACGTGTTCACTCTTGCAAGACAGAAGTACAGATCCTGGTATTTAGATATTTTTAAAGTTTTAAATATCCTTATTTTTAAATGGTGTTTGGTGCTCAGTGCCAGGGAACACTGAGTTTTTCTGTAACATGTGTTGCGTTTTATTGCCGCCCAAGATGGGGAGAGCTCTCTAAAGCTTGGAAAGAAGCAAGTGGAAATGATGCTGGTGATTTCGCATTGAGTTTCTACTGGTGCGTGCTCCTGTGCCTCCAAGGCCCCCGTCCACAGAAAGGATAAACCGAATGCAGCTGGGAAATAGGAAGGTGGAGTGGAGGGCACTAGCGAATCTCATGACGAGGGTTGGTTAAATAATAAAGCCAGTATTTGCTAATAAAAGATAATTTTTTCCATGCTATTTCCAGGGCTAATAAGCAGAGGAAGTGGAGAGAATCGATTCTCTTGTTGCATGCTTGTGTATGATCAGGCCACAAAATTCAAAACACATGAGTTTTCAGAAAGTCCACAACTTCAGCCTTTTAAAATGGGTTCCTTTCCCCGATTCTTGCTTGTGATCAGATAATGACCTTCGTAAGCAAAACAACCCCAGCTGTATTTCATAATGGGAATATACTTCTGTACATTGTAATGACCTGTTAACAGGGAACAGTATCGTGTGAAAATCTGCACATTTCCCATGATGCTGCCGTGATTTAAAAGCCACCCATAAATTATGCAGTATTGCCGTTATCAAGGCCGGGATTGGCCATAAGATCTAGTTTTTCTCCCCGCAAAACAATGTTTTCAGCAGGCTGGAATTTAAAATAGAAAAACCTGACCTGTCGGGAATCTTGGGAGTTGTGTGGGAAGTAACGGCGGCATCTGTGTCGGGTACCCAAAAGTGTGTGGCTGGAGCAGGCGGCTTGCGTGATGCAAGGGGGAATGGCAGCTTTGCTTCTCCAAAACTCTTTCTCACCGAGGCTCCTGAAGAAAGGCATCCCAAGTTTTGTGGACAGTCATGAGTTGGTCAGGTTGGTTGAGTTTTGAGAGGTTTGTAGCAGAGCCAGAGGCTGGTTTTCACTGCTGGGTTGAGGTCCCAGGTCCCCTTCGTGATGCCAAGCAGCACGTGGACACACGGCTGGGGATCCAGAGGAGTTTCTGCGCTAAGGCACTTTTTCTGCTGGATGTGAATACTTGATTATTAAGCGTATATTACAATTCTGATTATTATTTTAGCTGCAAGTTCAGTCTCCGTCCTCTCCAGCTTTTTAGGTTTGATCGTATTCCAGAGGCTTACTAAAAACATGCGAAGAATTTCAGCAGAACTCTATGGAACACTTTTATTAAATTCTTTCAGTCATGCAAGCTAAATTAAATGACAGCTCTGTCCACCAAAAGATTACAAATATCAATCAGACTTCTCCCCTAAACTCATGAAGGAATTAAATGTTTTTCTAAAAGTCTTCTATTCCCCTTAATAATCTCTTTGGCTGTTCTCTTTACTTTACATATTTTTGAAGTATGTTGAAAGGGATGATTTCTGCCCTGAAGGAGCACAGTGCTTATAGCTCACTACCGATATTTTGTCTGAATTTGTGGGGACAATTTGGAGTATTGCTCAAATTGGTATTTGCAATACTGCGGGCGTAGTTTCCAAAAGGAGAAAACAGCTATTAAACTACAGTCCAAGAAACACAATGCTGATTTCTTCTCAGAGATGGAAGATTAATGATAAAAAGTATGTTGCAGCTCTCACTGTTTATGTTAAAATTGGAAAAACAAGACCAGGTGGCTCAGTGGGCTGGTGGGACGGTGAGCTCTGAGTAAAGTGGTTGTAAAGAATGAGGAGTTATAAAGATTTCAACATACGGTGGCCCGTCCAAATCCAGCTGAGTCATTACCCCATGTTGCTGCATCTGTTTTTGTCTGGTCACTGTATGGTTATGAATAATTGTGTAAATCACCCTGGGATGCCCTGGGGAGCTTTCCTTGCAGAAAGGCTTGGCGCAGTGTTCCCATCTGGCTTGTTTTTTAAGCTGTAGGGAGACCACAGGACAAGCCAAGCAACAAAGATGTATGTGGAGCCCAGCCGGGGCTGCCCGGCATCCCTGGTGCCAGCGCACCGGCGGCTGGTGCGGCAGCGGAGGTACCGCGGCACTGCCCGCCCTACCCCTCTGGAGGGTCACGGTTTAAAAGGGATGAGACTGGAAATAAAACTGATGCACGTCTGAGCCGATGGAGCTTGTAGTCAGGAGCAAAGGCTGTGGCCCATGTGTTTCCTGCCATGGTGGTCTCTTCCAACCTAAATGATTCTGTGAGGCCATGGTGGGTGTGCAGATGGGAGACGAATGCCCTGCAGACACCTCAGAGATGCGTGCGTGCGCACGGACTTCCACAATTAGTGCTCTAGTTTACATCGGGTACATTATAGTGTATTTTTGTCATTATGGTTTAGCAAAGAAGAGTAGATATGACTGCAAACTCTTACAGCTGGGTGAATTGTGATTAAGTTAAAGCTGTCTCACCGTTATAATACTACTTTAGCAATCACCAGACTATGTATTTTCCTGCCTCTTACCATAGGCTTTAAACCACAAGACATGAATAAACTGTAATGTTAGGGTACAGTCAGCTCCGCTTGCTATTTAAGGATGGGGAATCTATGTTCAGTCCACCAAATATAATTTCATGAAGCGTGCGACTGCTGGGGAGGTTGTGTAATGGTTGATGAGCAGGACTGTGGCTGCTGCTGTGGCTGAAGCCGAGGCATCCGACAGCGTTCCCGGGTCAGGATGCGCCAACAGAGCGGGGTGGGATTTCCACCCCACACCGGGTCTCCTGCTAACTGTGCCAGTAGGTTTTGGGTCGTGGGCTTCATTTCTCCTAGAGCCAGCTATGAAATTTGACGCATTGAACCTCTGTCTGGTTCTCGGTAGCCGGGGAGTGCGTGACCAAGGATGGAGCTTTTGTCCTGGAAAAGGAGGGAGCAGCGTGGCGCAGGGATGTCACGTTCACTCGATCCAAAGTCGGGGCCCGCGTGGTGTTTCTCAGAAAGTTCCTGTTTTATTGTGGCTGCAAAGGCGGAGAAATTAAGCTGCTAATTTATGGCATGCCAAGAAAAAAGTAGTAATACAAGAAGTGCTCAGTAATTTTAATGTTTGAAAACACACAACTGAAAAATCCTGATTTTCCCCTGCCCCCTGCTGAGCTTGTTAAATCTGAAAATATCCCAAAGCTTAATTCTCTCTGCCAGAAAGTTCCTCTGCTGTTTCGGGTAAGTAATGAAAGTTGTGCTGCTGAGCTGCGCGGTGGGGTCCCGGCTGGGCTGCTCCATGCCTTGGATGCAGAGCAGTGAGCAGCATCCTGCAGAGCGGAGTGAGCATCCTACCGCAGAGCGGTTGCTGTCCCCTTCCACCATTACGGGCTTGATTTTTTAGCAACGGTGCACTGGGGCAGTGGATCCAAACTGGTGCGTGTTGTAATTAGCTGCTGTGCATGGGAGACCCTCATTCCACCTTGAGCTGATGTACGCGGTGCTGAGGACTGCTGTTAGCTGCGGGCTTCATTTGGAGAAGAGAAATACAGGTGATGGTGTAAAGGCTTGAACAGTCGGCATGTTCGGTTCTTGTGCAAGGTCTTCCCCATGCTACCCCCAGCGCGGCATTTGCCTTTTTGTTTGTTGTTTTTTTGTGGCTACGCCGTATTCTGGGAAAGACTTGTATACATCTAAATAAAATACAGTTCCTGAAAAGTGAACTTAAACAGTCTGAGCCAAAGCCTGTTGAAGGCCATGGAAACCCATCCCCTGAGTTTTGGGGAGATGAGCTGCGTTTTGCTTCCTACCATGGATGCAGGACCCAGCATGGCTGTCACGCCGGGCGGACTTTTGCACGTGCCGAGGAGAGGTTTACCGCGTTGTTTAATGCAGCCAGGGAACCCAAAGGGATCTCGCATCGAGCCATTTGTTTTTCATTACGTTATGCTCCTCTAATACAAACACTAAGGTATGTGGACATTGCCGTGGACAGGGCGAGCCAGATGCTGAAAGCATTCCTCCGAGGCTGTATAAACTTCAGCAGCTGAATATTTTAGAAACTGTTTTCTAAGGCTAGCTTAATAGTTGAAAAATATAACCTGGATTCCAGATATTAAAAAATGCCTTGAAAGGCATGCATATTGCTGCAATAGATGGAACTAACTAAACCCCTGAAGTATGCCGAAAGCTCCCATTTTGCAATATCTTCTCTGTTACTTATCCTTTTCATTATTTTTTTTTTTTAGTGCTGAGATTAAATTCAAGAAGGCTTTTAACAGCAGAGTGGTAGTGATAGAAATTTTCAGCATATATTAACCGGCTGACTCACACTTTTTCAAAGTGGATCTGGCTTTATGATGAAATAGCTGGCTGCTTTCAGCAACAGCAAAATCAGGAAAGTCAGCGGGAAGAGGAAGCCGATAGCTTAAAATGTGTCTAATCCCTCCGTGCGCTGTGAAGGGGCAGCGTGGGGGGCTCCCACCCGTGTTTGGAAAGCAGTCCTGACCCCGTGCTCAGTGGAGATATTCAAGTCCCCATCTCAGGGATATACAACCTGTCACCGTTAGTTAGGATTCAGCTTTAAAACATCTTTCAAAAGATCCTTTCGTTGTGTTGCTTGGCTATCCCAAAAACTTCGACTAGCATCCTCTGCAATTCAAGAGCGAGGAATGAGATCTTTAGGTTATTTTTGTGGGGTGCCGTAAGGACCCAAGAGATCTGCCATTTCCTTTCACACGTGTTACTTCTCAGATGGGAGATAGTCCCTGAAAGCAGTGAGAGTCCCTGAACAGAGTTTACTCTTGCTGCTGGTTTTTGCCCCATCTGGCCTAACTCTGGACATGTGTTTTGTAGCTGTCTCCTGAGCTTGGGTGGCACTGGGGTCTCGCAGGGCTGGTAGACGTGCTCCAGCTCGTGCAATGCTCGCTGGGCAGAAGCCGAAGGGCAGAGTTACTCAGTGTGGTTCTTCCTCTTCCTTTTGTTTGTTTCGTTGAGGTTTTGCATGCAGCTTTGCCCGTGAACAAACCTCAGCTCATCAGTGCTTTGGCATGAGGAGCACGATGGGGTCCTGTCCCACCGTCCTGGCTCCGCTGAGCCCTGTCCCCCTCTTGTCACCCGATCCCCCTGCAAGCATGGGATGAAGTG
>JAVKLA010000039.1:14693109-14786602 GCA_034782735.1 Sagittarius serpentarius | reverse complement strand
GGGGGGGGGGGGGCGCAAGCTGTTGAATGACTGTGGCACCTCATGTCTTTCAGCTGCTCAAAGGGATGGCTCTGCTTCACCGAAAAGCTCCAGGCAAAACCCCGGAGGAGGAAGAAGAGAGCGGAGACTGTGATGATGAAGATGACTGCGGTGGAGGCTCCGGGGATGGAGAGCTGCGAGTGAGGAACCAGCTCCGGTTCTTAGCAGGTGATGGGGACGATGGTCCCACAGCGACTGCCCCTCTGGGGGTTGTAGGTCTTGGTGACGGTGCGGGGAGCTGCTCTCTGGGGTCTGCTCAGGTCCGCTCACTGCAAGCAGCACCGATGCTCAGAGGCTGTTCATGCTCAGCATCATGCTGGCTGGCCTTGGTGTCAGCAGGAACAGCAGCTGGAGAAGTAATGCAGCAGCTGGAGGACAGCATCTGGAGAAGTAACCGACATTTTCCAGGCCGGTTTTGCAGGGGTGTGTTGAGGGCAACCCATGGGAGGGGGTTCGAGACAGTTTGCAAACCTGCTGTAGGGCCCAGAGTCGCCCTCTTCTCTCCTTCCCGCTGCTGCCCACACTCATGAGTTTAGAGATGAGCTTTTCGGCTTTCTAGAGGACATCAGAAAGTCGGTAAGGATTGTTTGTTTGCAGCAAAGGATGGTTACTTCTGACCTAGGGTTTAGAGCCCCATGGTAATTTTTTACAAATAACTCGGGCTCATTTGTCAGAAGTGATTTAGGTACTCAGGAGACTAAAATTGCATTGCTTGCCAGTACAAGTCATGTCTTTGGTTGTTTTGAAAACGGCCGTGAGGCACTCCTAGTGCTTTGAGGCTACATTATTACTAAGGTAGTCCCTGGTCACTCACCGGGAGGAGAAGGCGAAGGACCGGTTGTGACTTGGGCAGTCGCAAGTGCCGTTGGCATGTGCCTTCTCCCCGACCCACTAAGCACTGTCATCCTGCTCCCGGCCCCGTGGAGCTCAGCAGCATCGTCGGTTTTGCTCACATGAGCAAGACCAGGCTGTTAGAGGCTGTGTCCGTCGTGGATGAGCGGTGTCTGCTGGCCATGGGTCTGCAGGCTGGAGGCTTGGCCCAATTAATGGTGGTTCCAGTGCTACGCAGTGCTGTTTGAGAGACCAGACAACTGAACCTGGATAAAATCAGCTTTACAGCTTTGAAGTTTAAGAGGCAAATTTGGGCTCTTAAACGAAGCACAGATGTTTATAAATTCCCTTCCATTGGTCTGGGATAATTAAAATATCCGTAATGAAGTGAGAGCTGAAATATTAAATGCCAGTTTCATATCAAAGATTATTGACACATTATGTAAAATATATAAAATACATATATTCAAATATTGGGTAAGGGAAAGAAAAGACTTTTTAAGTCCTCCAATCCAAGTCTGAAAGAGAAATACAGAATTTGGAGAAGGATAAAATATACTTTATTTCATCCAAGAACTAAATATCAAAGTGTATGTTAAAGAAATACAGGTGATCCATATCATCCTGAGTCGAGAGCAGAGATACGTGTTTCATTTTCCGTGATCTTTGTGTCACACCTTTATGCTATTTTTAATGTGTTTCTAATTTCCTCTTATAGCCTTCCCTATAATATCATCAGTGATCTCTGAAGCCGAGTATATAATCCTTTCTACCTTTTTCTGTCTCCCTAGGCTAGTTTAATCTCTGTATTGATCTCTCTGACAACCTGCCTGTCTAACCATTTAGACCTCTCTTGTCACTGCAGTACGTGAACACGTAATAGGAAACGAGGACTTTTCCTCCGTGCTACACTGCTGGAGGGTGTTTGCTGCTGCCTTTGCTACAGGGTGGGTAAATATTAACTTTAAAGCAGCAGTGGCTTTGGGGTATTGTGTTCCTGGCAGGTGAGGTCTTTCAGGTTGCTGAGAGCGTGAGGTTTGTCCAACACAGCTTTTAGGCGCTGGCTGGCCTCGGAGGGCACGCGCTATGCCATCGGAGCGGCCAGGGAGACCTTCTGGTTCTTCCTCACTTGCCTGTGCTGTAATGCTCTTTTTTATGTTTTGCTTTAGAGCAGAAAGGCGAAGCTGATCTGACAGTGACAGAATCCTATTTGGTTGGTATTGGATATAAACTGTGACTCTGTTCAAGTTTTATGTTGGAAGCAAGCCCAGGCAAAGTTGCTGATGGTGTGGAAATACTCACTTTCAACATTTTTGAGAATGATATTTCCTTTTACTTTGAAAGGGTATTTTTCAATTAATTTTTTTCCATCATATCACATGTACATAGCACGAAATAAAAGGGACCAGAAACCATTCCACATTCCCCCATCCCCTTTCCACAAATTCTAAATTTTAGGTTAGCATGCTGATTTGAAATGATGCCAGGCTTTGAAATCTGGAAATAGTTTACAAAATGAACTTTTACATTTAGTGTGGCTTTATCTCTGTCTTTCCCAAGGTGGTTACCCCATAATAGAGGCAGAAAGGACTGGGAGCGGCTGGGGTTGAGTTCCTGACTCCCTGGTTTTATCCCGTGCTGGATGCTCCGGAGCATTAAGGCAGGAAGGCAGCTGGATGACCGGGGTGGGGGGTCTGTGTTGTAGCGCAGTGGTCAAACCCCAAACCCTCTTTGGGCGTGTTTGAGTGCCTCTGCCGACCCTCGGAGGTCTGCAGTCAGGGAACGCAGTTTGGGTGCTTTGCTTTCCTTTTCTCAGAGGCTTTGTTCATCTTAGGAGGAAATGTCCTTGGCCCTGTGATAGCAGTGGAGATCTCCTACCTTACGAAGCGTTTCCCAAGCCCTTGCAGATGGACTTGGCGATGCCGTGGGGAGGAGGAGAGGTGAGTGCCTTGGGCTGGCACTGAGTTTGGCCATTGGTTGAGTGAAAACACTGGCAGACTTTGCCACCTCCGAGGTCTTTGCAACTCTTCGATGCCGTGGGAGTTTCTCCTGCTGCCCAGTGTGGGTGCCGCTGGTCCTGCCGGCTAACTGCAAACAGCTGCTCGGTACTGGCCTCACCGAGATGTCCCCTCAGAAGGTCTTGAAAATGTAGAGATGAAAAAAGAGCAAAAGGGGGAGGGGGTGGGAAGCCAGTCTCGAATACAGACTATTTTTGATTTATCACCTGTTGTATAAAATGTAACCTTTGTTTCCTATTTATAATGAGCCTGTAATAACTGGACAGTCAACTTAAACTTTAATGATTTAAACATACTTGTAAACTGTCAAGTCAAAAGTTTGTGAGTGACTCTAAACATATGTTGGTGAGCCCTATATGCTAATAAATTCATTATTATGTTGCCCCAGTGGGAAACACAGAGATGGCAGGCTTTTTTTTATGATAGGTCTTTTATTGTTTGTCACATCTGCAACACATTAGGGATTTTGAAGGCAGATAATGTTTGCAATAAGGGGGAGGACCGAAAACCTCCCAGCTCAGAGAAGAGCGCATCCTGCTTGTCAATGGAGTAACCGTGGAGCTGGCACCCTGGCCGTGAAGCTCTAAAAATAGAGCTGTGTACATACACACACATGTATTTATGCCACACCAATGGCAAACCATGCCTGCAAATAAATTATAGTATTTTCCCCCAAATTACGAGTCCGTGCAAATGTCTTCCAGGCTCTACGACACAAACATGTGCTCACACCCCGCTGGGATCGGTCGGTCTGCGTTGGGCACCCAAAGCAAACAGAGCCCCGGGGTGGCTGGCGCTTCGCTGCTGCTCCAGACAGCCACCCGCTAATTAGCTCACCTCCGGCGTTCTCACTTGAGATGCCACTTATAACCAATGAGTTCATTGCCAAGAAGCCTGAAAATAAAACATGGGTGCTGGGGAGGCTCCTGTGCCAGGCGGGCAGCTTTAGCAGGCTCTGGGGGAGAGGAGGTGCAGGCTTTTTGGGGGGTTTGCAAAGGTGGTGTGGTCCAGCTCACCTATGCAGGGATGCTGTGCCGCTGGGCATCTCACAGGCTTTGCCGGGAAGAAAAAAATCCCTTTTAGGAGGCCAGAGCATCACCCAGGGAATGTTCTGAGTGATCCAGCAACTGGGGCAGGGGGGTAGGAGGACGAGGGGAAGATTTACCCTTCCAAAATATCTGTGTTAGGCAGTAACAAAAGTTGTCTTGGGAACAGATGGATTTGGCAGAATTAAGTAGAAATACTTTGTCCTGGGAAGGGAAGTTGGCCTCATCCCATGAGATATGTAAGGATAGATGTGTGCAATAAAGATATATAAAGATGGCTCTGCAAATCTGTGTGTGTAAAACAGCTCCCCTGCCTGGCTGTTCCTGCTGCATAACCTGCAGTTAGTTTTGCCTTTCTGTTCTCCCTTGGTTATTTCTAAAGGGGAGAGGGAGTTTGTAGTTCGAGCCCTTGGGGAAGCCCCGAGTTTTTCTGCACCCTGCCCGTTCCCTGCTCCGGCTGCTGCCGCGTGCTGCCAGACCAGCCCGGTGGGCTGGACCTCTGTGTGGGTTTCCAGCAATCCACGCTGTACCCAGGCACTGGAGGAAAGTCAAGATCAGCACAGTGTGTCCCTTGATTTACCCAGATCTGTAACTCTTTAATAGCTTCTGGCTTGCTTTGGCACCGATTTATCCTCTCAGCGGGGTTTTTTCAAGTGCTGTCATCAAATTGCAGGCTTGAACATCGCTTCTGGACTAGCCAAGCATGGCCTCTTCCTGGGTGGAAAAGCCATTTGTTGGAAACCCCTTTATACATGTTATAAAGGTGGTGTTGCTTCCGTACAGGAGTATAGGCACGTCACAGAGCAGGTGATGTCTCTGGCAGCCACCTTCCCGGAGAGAAGGGGCTGCCGTGTTCACGTGGCCATGCCCTGCGTGGGCACAGAGCGGGACCCCTGTGTTTTCTGCCTTTCAGCGCGTTTTTGGAAGCTGCTCTGAACCCCCGTGAGTTGCAGCTTTCATCCTGTTTTGCTTTTAAACATCTCCAAGTGTCCCAGTAAACCATTCCACGTTTTAGAGGTCTCAGTGCTGAGATGTCATTCCTACAGCTCAGCCTTTGGTCACCTTCCTCTCGTCACCCCATTTTCTCCCAGGTTTATTTCTGGAGGTGCCGTCAATCTGAGCTCCTTCCACCCCGCTCCCTGTCGTGGCAGGGAACTGGAGATGCTGCTGCTACGATGACATTTGAATTGCTTTCTCATGGGGTGCAAATGGCTGCTCGTTTTGGGGAGCAAACAGGTACCGGCGGGTTTCCCTGCCGAGGCGGTGGCTGCGCGTGGCAGTGTGGGAGGCCGGGCAGGGTCACTTTGGGTGCAGCCCTCCTGGTTTCTGCAGCCCACTCCTGCGGAAAAGTGTCCTTAGAAGTGAGTATTCGTGCTGGAAAAGGGGACGCTCCCAACCTGGGAGGAGTGATCAGAGTCTTGCATGTGCTGGGAGACAGACCAACAGTAGTTAAAATATTTACAAGACCGTGTCTTCCCATCCTTTATCATGGTGATTGCTTCTCTGCAAATGCCTTCAGGGTGCCCCAGTATCTGCTGATACTGCTCCGCTCCATTTAGTGCTGGGTCTCTTGGGTTCATCTGTCTGCTGTTTTCAAATACTTGATTGACTTTTAAAATACTCCTTCCACAGGTGGAAAATGTCCCTATCTGTGTGGATTTTGCTGACCAGCGCGGGACCACATGGCTGTTGTGCCTTCCCGCTGTACAGCCTGCAGGCTTGAATTGTCCTACTGAAAAATATCGTGCGTACAATATCAATATTTATTGTACGTGGCTCTGCTCAGCCTTCAACAGAGGTGCCCTGTCCTTGGCTCACACAGCAGGGTGAGCCGTGTCGGTTTGGTGCAGCATCCTTCCGCTGTTCTGCTAAAAGCTTTAGGACTTTTAACTATAATTTTTGTAGCAGCAACTTTTATTTTTTCTTTTTTTTTTCTTTTTTTCCGAAGAGGGTGCTGTTGAATGCTTGACTGAAGGAAAGGGTAGCAGAAGCATACTGTTTTACAAGACATTCATTCTGTCCCAGGGCAAAAAAATGACAAGGCCAAATGTCAGCTAGATTATCCTGATGGAAGAGCTGGAATCGTACCAACCAAAACAGTGCAATAGCTTGATTATTGCTTTTCTGTTTCAAGTGTTTGTGTTTGTTGAAATTTCTCCTTTTAATGAAGATTTGGTTGGAAGTCAAGAATTCTTTGTCACTGTCCAAACACAAGCTAGAAGATGGAGAGGGAGTCACATGTAGCAGTAGGCTGAAGCTGTAATTGAGTAGCAAGTTCATTAATTCACTTTTGACGTCAGCAAAAATGATTTTTTTTTTTTTTTTTATTGACAGACTGGGAAAATTATTGGTGGCTTTCAGAGATGGGCTTGTTTATAGCATCCTTCAGCTGGCTGTTTGTGCTGCTGTGACTCTTCCAGGCCTCACATTGTAGATAATGTATACATTTTGGAGGGTTCTTGTAACTTTTGTGTTGTCATTTCCTCCAAAGAAACAGTAAGTCCACAACTGAAGAACTAGAAATTCATTTCTCAGAATAAGTTTATACTTTGAGAAAAGCTACATATATGCAAAAACATCTATGAAATCAGCAAGTAAATCTACTGGATGTATTAATCCCATGCTCCTATTTTTCTGGTTTCAATTTTTCTTCCATTTTTAATTCTTTTTTTTTTTTTTTTTTTTACTTTTTCAGTGTTGTGCTTACAGGTTGCAGATCCAAGTCCATCTGAGCAATTTGTATCTGGTATTTTTAGGAGCTGACTTCCACTGCCTCGGTCCATTCTGACCCAAAGCAAAGAACGATGTACCAGGTTTTTTTCAGGCAGGATCAGTGGAGGGCATGTAAATCCCTGATATCCTCATATCCATAAATCACATGCATCACATTCCCGATGTGAGCAGGCGTTGGCCTAAATCCTTCTTTTGGAAGCCCAGATCAGCGCAGATGAGGCTGGTTCTTGGGCTCAGTGTAAGGTGACTGGGGGAGGTTGAAGGGTTGGAGACACACTGAAGGACAGAGGAGATGATGCTTCTGCTCTTACACGTACAAATGCTCAAAAGTCTTTGAAAATCTGTGGTTCCTTGTCAGTCCCAGGTGTTTACAATGCCAATCTGCTGGCAAAAGGCTTACCCTCTAGTCGGGTTGCAAGTTTGAGTAAGTTTGTATTATGCCAGAGCATCTAAGGAGATACTTTTCAACAGCGTAATTTGGGAGCTAATGTATCTTTAAATTGTTACCAAGTGCAGCATTTTACATGACTGAACACATCAAAACAATTTCAAGTATGCAAAAATCTGCCCAGTTGCAATAGTGATAGTCATATTTATCTTTAAAGGATGATGAATCTGTTTTTCTGTGGCTGAAAACACATGAATTCTTCTGAAGCTGGGAAACACAGTTCCTGACTCAGATACAAAATTGCTTTTCTTTCTGTGCCGTTTTTCATTGTGGAGAGACAAAATAGTTTAACTGGATTTCTTTTTAAGGGACGACAATAAAGAAATATTTCAGACAGAAGCAGACCAGGTGCTACTTGCTAATGGACCAACAAGATAACCTTACGCTGATAGTCAGGGCATCGTATCTGCGCAGTTTGTTGTACAAAGAGAGGTTTGTCTGCGAGCCTGATAACAATATAACGTGTTGATTGACTTTTCACGTAGGAGAGGGTGCCCCTTTCATGAGTGGCTTGGCTTTTACTAATGCCTTATTGCAGGTAAACTGATAAGAGCGATTACAGGGATGTAGTAAATGAGGCTGTAGGGCACAGCCCTACTCGGTGTTGCGGGAGAGGGCTCCGGCCCTGGAGCACGTCCCAGCCGTGCTGGCCAGTGCGTGTGCCCAGCACTCGTGTCGGTGTGCCGGCACTCAGCTGTAGAACATCACGGGGATGTCCTGTGGGCACGGGGCTGGACCATTCCTTTCTTGCCCTGTGGCTGCTGAGGCTCCTGGTCTCAGAAAATGGGGGATGCGCCCTGCGTGAAGAAGGGCTGCCTTCTCTCCTGGCAGCATTTCCACTCCTCTGTGGTCCAGTTCAGGCTGGTCGAGCTGAGATCACTTCCTTGTGGGCTGCTGGATCAGTGTACCTCGCTGCGTTGTCTTTAGCCCTGATGCAGATCATAGACAGGGTGGATGCTGAGTGCCCGTTTTAGCTCATGGTCCTTGGGATCGTGCTGCAGTTTGTCATATCTGCTTGTACTTCAGGTGTCTTTGACCACCTGGGCACTACTGAAGGGTAGCAGACACAGGACAGCACTATAGCTGAGTTACTGCTTGGTGGTCCTGCTCAGAAACCACAGCCGCCAGCTGAACACAAGACTGGGGTCAGCAAGACTGGGATTCTTTGGCGCGCACTGCCGTGGTGCTGGGGATTTGGCTGTGGGCAACGGCAAGGATTGAACAGGAGGAACGTCAGGCAGTGGGGACACCCAAAGGTTACATGCAGTCAAAGACACAAGAAAGCGAATACATGGAGCTAAGGTCCATCAAGGACTATTAAACACAGTTTAGCTCGGAATGAACTTGACGTGTATCTGCCCAGAAGGTGTCTTGGGGAAATACAACTATGTGAATAACTGGAGACACAATTAACATTGGGCCAGGTGGCCCTGTCTCATTTAAAGTGTCTAGGAGAGGGTCCTGGGCTCTCAGCTGTAGCTGCTGCATTGCTGTCCATCATCTTGCTTTGAGGGAGGTGTCTAAGAGAACAGATGATGTTTCAGGTGGACCATGGAAACCACCACTTACTGGAAAACTTTTGAGTACAACTTTCAGAGCACTCCAGCTCTAAAGCGAAGAAGATGGGAAATGCTGAAATTCTCCAGACTGCCTTAAAATTCTGACCTCTCGGTTCCTCTCTTCAAATTCGAACAAATGTGTTTGTTTTTACGTAGGATATTGTGGCAATGACCTAGCAGTGCAAGTTGCAGCATCACATTGTGGCAGCAAACGAAGGCTCTGGGGAGCTGGTGTTTACTTAGATGTGGTTGAGCGAGAGCTTACACAGCCGCAGTCTCCTTACCTGGGATCCAACGGGTTCCCACTTGCTGCAGATGGGAGCATCACATTCTTGAAAGATAGTTTTTACATCTTTCCATAAATAGAAGTGTCTGTATCGATGAACTAATCAAGCCTGACTAAATAAAGCTGTCAGTTAAATATCTGGAAGATGCCTGGATCTTTCCAAACAGCGATGCTCCCTGGAAAGTCATGGACTGTAGCCTGGGCAGAAGAAAAGGCATTGCCCAAGATGAGGCTTTCCAAATGAAATCACTGGAGAGACTGGGCTGGACTTGTGCACAGGCCTGATCCTGGAGCCCGGGCACTGGTGGTTGATGGTCTCCAGCAGACGGAAACACAGACCTGCCCAGAAAGCAGCCTGTCTTTTTAGTCCTTGCCAAGAAGATATCGGAAAGAGGGAGAAGGATGCTCCTCCAGAGAAATCTCTCAGGACTCAGCATTTTTAATCCACGTTTCTTTTTCGCTTCTCCCTACCCCTTGCTTCGCAAGTGAAAATAGCGTACGTTTGGGTCTGGCCTGCAAATCACTCATCAGTCGGAGTATTACCAGGACACGATGGGTTACTGAGTCAGCGCTGCTCTGGGCGCTCCAGGAGTGGGGGATTCATCATCCATCAAGCAGAAGCTCTCTTCGACTGTTGTGCATTAGCCCTGACCTGTGCGCGCACATCTGCCGGGGCCGACACCAGGAGTAATGTGAACTGAACCAGGTGTGTCCGAGCGCTGGCTCCCCTGATTCCCAGCAGATCCCTGACCCCTCGCACGGCTGGGATGGATGAGCCGTGAAGTGGAGGAGAGATATCCTCCTTCCCGTGCGGTGACTGCTGGCGGGCTGCGCTCTGCCTTCGCCATCCAGCCCCAGCCTCCGGGGCTTTTGCGGCTCTCAGGAGAGCCCAGATGGCTTTCTCCCATATCAGCAAATTTCAGGCAGCCAAGTGCTCCTGAAGTTCTCCGGCCTTGCCAGCTTTTCTGGGTCTATGGTGCATCTCCCTTTGGGGCAAAAGCGGCTTGGCCCCAAAATTTGACTTCCCCCCATGTTGCTTTTAGGGCAGGTTGGAAACTTTCTGATGGGAAGACTTTGTGTTGGAAAATGGCTCTCTGCCGGAACTGGGATGCAGTGAAGCATGCTGGGGTTTTGGACAGGATTTTTTTGTTTTGGAAATAAATTGAAACATTTTTCTCTGCTCCTGCAGCGGGGAAACGCAGCAACAGCCTTCTTGCACATACCGCAAGGTAATGCTGTCAGCCTTCACTCCAGAGCAGCTTCTTGTCTAAAAGTCTGCTTGAGATTGCATTTTTAATTATACCACAGGGAAAAAAAGATGAAATCCAAATGAATTGATTGGACTTTGTTGGAGTGGTATGTCAACTTGCCTTTTTTTTTTTTTTTAAACAACAGAAAATTTGGATGCGTTTTGCCTTTGTTCTGCTTTGGGGCAGTAGCACATTCCCCCTTTTCTGTGGGAATGGAAATCTGGCATTTTGACCAGCTTCTGTAGTTTCAGAAAATGTCTTCAATGGTATTTGGGGCTCTCGACAACCTCCTGCTGTCTGTTCCTGCTTTTCATTCGCTCTTTGCTTCCCGCAGGACCTGGGACGATGCTCTGCCCTTCCCTCCCGCCGGAGGCTGGGTCTGCGCCCAGCGCGGATCTCGAATGCAAACCCAGCAGCACCTTCCCTTTCCCACACCTTCCTTCCTCCGAGGGCCCTTTCTCCGTATCCCATCTCCGAGCAGCCAGGCGCCGATGCCCGAAGCGCTGCCTTGGGGCCGACTCTTTGCTGGATCCTGAAGGACCCCGTGCACTGGCTGCTCCCTTGCTGGTGATATGCCATGATGCGTGAGGATGTACGTATTGTGGTGGCAGGTACTGCTGGCTGCTGTGGGACCTCGCTGGCTGTGTCGGGTTTGGCAGCTGGACAGACTGCCAGGGCATCTGTCACCATCTCAGTCCAGTGCAGGAGTCCCAGCAGGATTTCTAAAATGTGAATTGCAACTGCAATATGATACACATCCTTTTTCTTCTGTTCCCCCCTTCCCCGTTCCTTCCTGGTTTAATTCAGTATCTTGAGTCTCTGTAAAATTGTTGGACTCGAAGCTGTTTTGGAGTTGCTTGTGTCCCATGGATACTGGAGATGCTTCCTGCATGGGGAGGCAGACATCTGCTGCAGCCTGTTTTCAGCCTTTTTTGTGTTAGGCAGACTGCAGTTGGCAGGTGGGAGCCGGTGGTTATTATCAGAGTCTGAGTAATATCCTCTGCCTCCCTGATAACTCTCTGCCGGCTGCTTTGCAGCTTCGGTACATTTGCTCATTGTCTTCTGGTTCTGTGTAGATCATTCCAGTAAAAAGTAAATTAAAAAAAAAGTTGTGCGTTCCCCAAAGTCGTCGCAGAACACAGCCTGCAATATCTCTTCCTCTTCCCTTGTCCACATAAACCGTCTGCTAAGGCAAGCGCAGAGAATGTGAAAGAGTGCATTTATACCCGAACCGCTCTCCTCTCCCCTTCCCTCTAAGGGCAGGCTTCCCCGCTTGGGTTCCAGTGGCTGTTGTCAGGGCCTGTCTGATGCACTGTCACCTTCCGTTTCCCTTCCTGGCACTTGTGGCTTTATTTCTGCCGTTGCAAAGACTAAAAGAGGGTCAAGGTCCAGAGAAGCGCCGTGAAGACGATCGGGGGCTGGAGCACCTCCCGTATGAGGACAGGCTGGGAGGGTTGGGGTTGTTCAGCCTGGAGAAGAAATGGCTCCGGAGAGACCTTATAGGGGCCTTCCAGTACCTGAAGGGGGTCTACAGGAGAGATGGGGAGGGGCTTTGTAAAAAGGCGTGTAGTGATGGGACGAAGGGTAATGGCTTTAAACTGAAAGAGAGTAGATTTAAATTAGATCTAAGGAAGAAATTCTTTACTGTGCGGGTGGTGAGGCACTGGAACAGGTTGCCCAGAGAAGTTGTGGCTGCCCCATCCCTGGAAGCGTTCAAGGCCAGGTTGGATGGGGCTTTGAGCAACCTGGTCTAGTGGAAGGTGACCCTGCCTGTGGAAAGTGTCCCTGCCCATGGCAGGGAGGTTGGAACTAGATGAACTTCAAGGTCCCTTCCAACCCAAACCCTTCTGATTCTATGATTTTTCAGGGTGGCTCTGCCAGTCTGTTTAGCAGCCGTGTGCTCTGTCCTCTCCCTGGCTGTTCCCTCTGCCCTTGCCCTGGATCCGAAGGGGTAAATCCAGCCCCGAGGCGATGGCACTGCGACACCCGTGCTGGCTGCCGCAGCGAGGATCACCGCAGCCAGGCAGGAGGCTGTGGTACGATGCTGCTGCACCATTTATCTTTTCGCAGCCGCAGCTGGGTTTTGCAGAGGTATTTCTGCTTTGCTTCATGGTGCATGTAAATTATTTGCTTGTAAATGTTATCTGCGCCTTCCCAAGGGAGCGGCTGCCTTCATCCCCTCTGCAGCCATCGCGTGCTCGAAGCCTGTGTTTATAATTGATGCAGCTTCTGCTTTAATGCTTTACGCCACCGTAATTCAGCTGATCTCCGTGGCAGCCTTTCTGCTGCAGCTCCTCTATGTCCTGCACGCACCGTGGCAGCCGGCGGGAGGGCTTTGCGGCCGTGTCGCTGCTGGCATCCCCGCTCACCCCACAGCCCCGACAGCCCTCTGTTTTGCCCCCACGCCTGCAGTGCGGCGGCACCCAGGTGCCTGGAAAGGCTCCTGCTGGTGAGCAGCTCTGTGTGATTGCACTGGGGTGTCAAGGGACGCTGGGTGGTGTTTTGGGGGGCATGTGTCTGTGCCAAAGCAAAGGTGCTCGCATGTACTTTGCAAAGCTTCTGGAAAACTCCTGTTGAAGAAAAATACTGTTTGCTTTCCCCTGCAGAAACACAAGCCTGAATCAAAGCCATCAGCCATCTCGCCCTGCGGGGTGAGCCTGCCCGAGGGTCACACTCTGCCGCACCGGTAAGGAGATGCAGAATGTTGCCCATTAAACCATTGCTGTTCTCGGAGCCGGCATGCAGCAGCACCAGGGTGGGGATAACGCAAAGGTAAGTCTGTGTATTTGCTGGGGTGCAGGGTGCTGGTGGCCACCCCAGCCCCGTGAGGTCGGGGTGTGCGGGAGGAGCAGGTGCAGGCTCAGCAGTTCCCCTGCTATGAGCATCCTTTGGTTTTTGGAGGCTGGGTGTGCCTAGTCTTGCTCCCCCAGCCCCATTGTGCCCCACAGCAGGGGCTCAGGGCAGGCAGGGGCAGGCAGGGCCCCAGCAGCGCCTGCAGCGGGAGGACAGGGGTGACGCGGGGAGGTGGGAAATCACACATGGTGATTCTACTTGTGCTGTTGCATAATCAAGGGGATTTTGGAGAGGGTAACGAGGGCAACTGGGGGCTCTGGTCTGGGCAGGATGAAGCCTTGGAAGACTTCTTAATTCCCCACATCGCTCAGTCCAAGGGTGGGGGCTATGGCTGGATTTGGGCCAGCGAGGTTGGGCAGAGGGTGGCCTGTGCTGGGGAGGGAGGTGGGCTGCAGTTCCCCCCGCCAGGCTCTTGCCCCTCTGCCAGCTTTGCTCAATTATGGGAAATCCTTTAAGCTTTCGCATTAGTGCTGTATTTAGGTCTGCGCTGTATTAGGGCTTGGCACGGGGAGCAGAGTCAGATTTCTCACTTAATAAAGAATGTTTCAAAGGCATTTGTCATCGTGGGCCCGGCGCCGTGAGCCAGGACACTGGGGTGAGCAGGGTGGGTGCTGTTGGAGGTGAGGTTGCTGGGCTGGCTCCACGACCTGCCACGCTTGGCCCTGGCCGGGTCCCATCTCTGCCTGCCTGTACCCTGCCGTGCGCTGCCTGCACAGCTCCCGCACCCACAGCCGGCCCTGCGCTCCCACCGTGAGTAGTGGGGCACTCGCTGCCAGGACAGAGGCACCTGGTCTGCCCCCATTACCCACCCAGCCGGGGGTGCACATGGGGTTGTGCATCCTAGGGCTACCGCCGATGACCTCCCAGCCCGTCTGCATCGGCACAGCCTCTGGCAGAGCCCAGCCGCCCTCCTGCAAGGCTCTGGGGCTGCCGTGCTGGCAGGAGGCCCGTCCTGCTGGCAGTAAATGTGTCATCGGACGGTGATCAGGGATAATGAGTCACGAACGCCCACCGCCAGCCAGCCCGGCCGGTCCTGGCACAGGGCTGCAGCACGCAGGCAGGAGTGGGGAGAGATCTGCTCCAGCCTGAGCTGCTTCGCTTCTCCTCTGTCTCCTCCCACCTCCAGCCTCATCGACCTGTGTCTTCCACAGGACACCCAACGATGGAGCATCCCTCTGGCAAAGCTCACCTGGGGTTGGGGTGACAGCTCCGCTCCGCTGGCCCAGCGTGGGGATGTGGTGGCCCCCCTGTACCCAGGCTTGCAGGTGCCTGTCACTGCCACAGCTCTGCCCACCGCTGTCGAACAGCTTGGCGAGGATGGGGCTGGGGGGCTGCCTGCCCGCCCAAATGTGTGTCCTCCGGACTGCAAGTAGCTGAAGCTGGGGCTGGGCCAACTCAGGGTATGCTGTCAGGAGCAGGAGGAGCCTCCAGACTCCCCTTTTCAGTGTGGGTTTTTCCTTTAATCTGGTAATTGTTGAGGCAATGGAGTATTAGATCCAGATTTTGAGCTGGTGGTGGTGGTGTCTGTGGCAAACATGCCATGCTCTTGTGGAGGGCAAAGCTCAGCCCTTGGCTTGCGTTAGCAAGCCCTCGAGTGCCTTCTCTCCCCACTCTGCCCCACAAGCAGCACATCAGCACTTTGCTCATCTCCTAACTCCAATCTGTGCAGCTATGCGAGGGCCCCAGCCCAGAGAAAGCCAGGATTTTGCACCAGACCGTGCCTGTTGCAAGGATGACAGGAGAAAGTTGTGTTGTGGCTCAAGCGACGTTCCCCGGACAAGCCCAGTGTGTGAGTGCATGTGGCAGCCCCACGGGCAGGGGCTCAGCCGGGAGCCCCGGCAGCTGCTCTCCCCCTTCCCCTTCCCCCCATACCTGCCGAGTGAGCAGGAAAAGCAAAATTTTGTGGGATCCTCGTGGATCTGCCCCGAACTAGCCCCAGGAGCAAAAGCAGCCCCAGCACATCCTCTCCCAAAACCACCGCTGGCGTCCCCAGGGAGAGCCCCAACCCCAGGCAGAAATCATCCTGATGGGCAAAGCTTTTATTTTGTTTCCATCTTTGTCTTCTGCGAGGCTGGGCTTGATTATTCCTTTCAGCAACACGAAGTGCTAGAGAGGCTCAGCAGCCAGAGATCAATTTTCTGTGCTCTCGGCGCAACTTCTCTGTGCACAGGGAAGCAGCTTTTTTCTCCCCCTTCTTATTGTGCTGAGACTTGGTGGGTGATGCCAGGGACGGTGGCAGCAGCCTCGCCAGCGGGAGGGCGACGAGGAACCCTGCAGAGCCACACAGCCCGGCTACGTGCCAGCCCTCGCCTGGTGCAGTGCTGATGGAGGGTGTCAAAGCCTTTCGCTCGTAGCCATTGAAGAGCAACTGGATACTGCCGAGAAAGAAAGCCCAGTTTAGCTCAGCCGTCAGCGTCGCTTCGAGGCGCAGCGTGGGGTGGGGACCCTTAGCTGTTGCCTCTGCTCCTGCTGTGCTGTCCCTTCTCATTCACCACGAAGCACTCGCTAATGGAGGATGATTTTCTTTCTAGGGAACATGCAAAAATTTGCGTCAACAGGCATAATATGCAGAGACCTCATGTTTAAGTGATTGGAAGATGGTGGTGGCACAAGATATGAAGACTAAGCACAGAGGGATTTGAGATGCTTTACAATTATGCAGCCAAGCTAAAAAAAAAAAAAAAAATTTGAGACTTGCAGAATTTTAAGAGGATGGGGAAGAATTTGGCATGGGATTAAATATTGGGGAAAAGATTAGAAAAGTGAAAAGCAGGAGATGAGAAAAGCCTGAGGGATGAGGCAGATGGACCAGATCAAGGAGAGCTGCCAGCCCGTGGACAAGGACTAGCCCAGGAATGAGCCTCAGCACTCTCCCCACAGCACCCTGAGTCCACATCCCCTCACTGGAGCTGCCTCTGGGTCTGCTGTGGCACAAGACAGAGGCAAGAGCATCCTCTCTCCAGTACTGGCATAGCTGGGCTCGCTCAGGGGCTGTGGATGCTGAGATGCCCATGGCTGTGGATGAATAAGGCCATGGACCCTTGGCGTGAGGGCAGCTCCATTCGTGCGGGGCTCTGTTTCTCTGTCTGCGCAGGGACGGCGAGGCAGCTGGCTGCCTCGGAGGCCAGGAGGGAGCGCCGGCCCCATCAGAGCCACGCTCGCTTTCACCAGCCACGGGTCTGATCCTCTCCTGACGGTGCAAAGTAGGAAATTCTTTGAAATGCCGAAGCACCACTCTGCAATACCAAACCAGCCTGCAGCCCCTTGCTGCTGAAGGTAGAGATAAAGCTGGAGTTTGGATGACCGGCCTTTATCCACAAAATGAACTCGAGCAAGTTCATAAACTGCAGAACAAAATACTAAAGCTTGTGGGCAATTACAGCAGAGGCCTCTGGAATCCTCCCTAGCACAGGGAGCCCCAGTGAGGCTGTCGACGGCCCCCGCTGCTTCTGATCCTGCCTGGCAAATATTAATTCTGTTTTTTTCAAGTTGAGAAATTAACTGCTTTGCAACCTCATCCAATTTGAATACTCTTAATTAAGCAGTTTTGGTGCTTTTCTCCTCCAGGGACCTTCCCCAGCCAAGCACTTTAACCCCTTGGCTCCCGCGGCAGGCTCCTGGAGCAGCCAGCCTCCGAGGTCTGCTGGTTCAGCTCCCTTGGATGACGATGATGGATGCCACACATTATCCAGGCTGCAGCTTTCTGGGGTGTTGCAAAGACCCTCGCTGGTGCCTGGATTGCATCCAAGCAGCCAGGTCTCATTTCCAGGGGCGCTGACAGGCTCTGGCACGGAGGACATGCAGCTTTGCACCGCCGGCCTTCCTTGCCAGGAAGGCTGATAAAGTGTCTCGTAATGAGCTCGCCGTGTTCTCGCTTCGCAGACAGTTTTGTTAGCGTTTTGCAAATGCAGTCTGGGGAGAAGCTCTGCCTGGCTGGCCGTTGCTCACAGCTCTGCCAATGCACTTGTCTGGAAAGCCTTTTCCTCCAGCCTCAGGTTGATCTCCTCCAGAAGCATCTCAGCCCATGACCTGCCTCCACCCTCACGAGAGCCAGGTGCAGCGTGGCTGTTTGGGGAGGTGTGCCTGGCACATGGACTCTCCAGTGACATTGCTGTGTATACGTGTCCTCAGCTGTGGCTGGGGAAAAGCGAAGGGTGGGAAAGCGAGTGCCATTGGCACAGGGAACGGGGCTGTGCCATGCGGATGTGCCACCCCGCAGTAGTTGGTGACGGTGGCATTGCCCACCTGGGAAACGTAGCGCCCACGTGCCATGAGTGCTGCCAGGACCCGTTTTTTGTGTGTGTGTGCATCCCATCCCAGCCAGGAGGGATGCTCTGAGTTGACCCCACAGAAGAGGCACCAGTGTTTCAGCAGAAACATGCCCGTGTCACCAAACCAAGGCACCCAGGTCCTGCCAGCAAGGCAAGGCGCTCAGCCGCCTCGGTGACACTGCCTGTCCCAGGGCTGGAGATGAGACGGCACAGCGGTTATAATGGTCTCAGGTCATCGCACAACCTGGCAGCTCCCGCCCAGGGATTCAGCACGCTTTAATGAGCTCAGCACTGGAGTCTGCACGGAGGAATTAACGATTCGGGATAATACTTGTCACTTTGCTATGAGGAAATTGTCAAGTGAAAAGTAATTTATTATAAAGAAGAAAGAAATGTTTTTGCTTATTAAGACTGATATCATTAAAGTATTTTCTCAATAGCCCATTTGGGCTGAATTTTATATTCTCTCTCTCTCTCCCTCCAATGGCAGTAAAGCAGAGGGTTTCACTCTAATTAATTGTTGGCTGCTTCATTTTGCTAGCACATTCCATGCACAAGTTTGCACATTTCTGTAGCATTAAATTGCAAATGCTGCAGGAATATGATAAAGAAAGGAAAACCCATGGAATTTTAAAAGCGAATGGGAACTCTTCTGTTAGACATCAGTTTAAAATTGCTTTACTTCACAAATCTTAAAAATATACCTTGACAGTGTATTTACCTTCCCCCTGCCTTTCTTTTCATTTGGGGTTTAAAGCAACAGGTTTGGTTTATGTGTTCACTGTTGCCTTCTGGCCTTTGAGCCTTAAGGAGCTGTATTTTCAGTTTTACTTTACTACAATGTTGGCTAGAAACTTTAAAATATATATCTACATATATTTCTAGGGAGAGGCTGTCACTTGTGTTGGTGATTTGACAAGGTCAAGTCTGAGGACAGCCCCGTCCCCTCAGCTTTGCAGAAATTCGTGGAAGCAGGTATCCAAGGAGAGTGTGCCGTACTGGCATCATGTCGTGTGCGTGGAGGACGGGCCACTTTTTGGGAGCCATGGAGCTGCGGCTCGGCACAAGCCCAACACGGATACGGTGAGCGGTAGCTGGAGGCGCTTCCCAGGCAGTGTGGTACGGATTATATCGGCTCGGACTGTGAAGGGCAATGAGGATATAGCCCGACGTCTGGAGAAAACAGGAACGACCCATGAAACCAGCTTTCTGGCTGCACCACCAGCGTCCTCGCATGGTGCAGTGACACGTCACCACCCAGAGACCCGCTTGCCAGCCTTGGCGCGGGATGCTGATCGTGCGGGCAGGAGATGCAGCATCAGAACCAGGAGAGAGGGCTCGCGTGGAGGCGAGGGACTGCAGGCTGTGAGCACGGCAGGATGAAGCGACAGCGTCTTCCCCTGCCATGCTGCTCATCAGCAACAACCAGCTCCTGGGCCAAGTTTTTCTAAATGGCTGCTGATCTGGTACCATGCCTGGGGACGAGAGAGAGATGCTTCTCCTCCCAGAAATCCCAATAACCTCCTTGTTGTATCAATTATAATTCAGTGCAGCCCCACTTCTGCCCCAGGATCAGTAATTGCTTTGGAAAATGATCTTTACCTTTTTTTAAGTGCCAGCATGCCTTTTGTTGCTACTAATGCAATGGCTAAAAGCTGACGGATGGCAGAAAATAAGACATTTCTCAGAAAGGTCCTCAGAATTTGCCTCTGAGTCATCTCTGTGTTGGCAGGAAAAGCTGGCGAAAAAGAAAAGTATCGCTGCAGGTCGTACTGCCTGAAATAGCCCCAGAATTAGGAGTCTGGGCCAGGTGAACACATCCAACCCCTAAGACATATTTGACCGTAACCTGACGGAGCAGAAATCAAAAGCTGTCATTACAGTTACGCGACTGGTATGACAGGACCTCCTCGAAAGAGCCACATGTGAGAGCAACCCCCAGTGCTCCGGCAGCCACGCAAGCCCCGAGGAGCCAGTCCCTACCCTGCAGCTTACATGCTGAACACCATAAGGCACAATAAGTGGATTAGCAAAACTGCTGGAAGAGGCGGAGAAGAAATGACACTAGGTCTTAAGCTGGTTTTGCATCTATTTACGCAAATGATGTGCCCAGCTAGACTGTAACTTAGGTGAAATCCAGGCTATTGCAGCTGCGTATCTACCCAGCCGCCTTCGCTCGGCAGCCTGCTGCAGGCTTCCTGGCAGAGAAGAGCCTGGTTTATAGCTCGGGCAGACACAGTGAGTCACAGCAGCGAGCCGGTCGATAATGACAGCATGGACAGCCTGCAAGAGGCAGCAGCAGCAGGGCAGCACCCACGCCGTGGCTGGGGTGGGGAGGTAGTTGCGGTCCCACGCTGGCATCCATAGGAGATGCTTTAGACTCCTTACTCCCTCCAGAGCTTGGGGATGCCCCTCTGTCACCTCTCGAAGCTGGCGCTGCCTGCCCTCCCTCCTGCCTCCCTGTTGGTCACAGCGCCGGGCAGGATTCGTCTCTCACGTCGGTGAGATGGGGATTGCAATGATTCCTGGCCCTTGCTTGTGCCTTCTGTCCGTTCCCTGAACACCCCTGCAGGATCTGTGTCTTAGCAGGTTAATTTAATAAGAACCTGCTTTGTAGTTGCTGGCTGCAGGCATGGCATAGAGCAGCTGAGTCCACCAACAAGCACAGAGCTGCTCTGGCAGCACCAAATCCTGCCCAGGTGCTCATTTTGGGGGGGTTTGTTCTGCTGAGAGAGGACAAACCCTCCCGGGGCAGCGCCAAGGGCCGAGCCTGGCACTTTTCTGTTTGGCAGGAGCCAGGGAGAAAGTGGCAGCAGAGATTAAATCAGGCCTTTGACCCGGGATGTGCTGCACCTCACCAGGACGGAGGTGGTGATAGCAAGGGAGCGGCAGAGCAGCAGTATCGGCAGGATATGCCCTGCATGGCTGGCTCAGGGCTTGGCCATTTATGGCAGAAGCAGCTACTCCCATCTGGAGTTTCAAAACCTTTTATATCACCAGTTATTTCTGTGGCTCCAAGTACATGGTAGTGTAGAAGGCGGTGAAAGAGCTGTGCAAACTGTTTAATGAAGCAAACAACTCGTCTTAAGGATAATGAACAATCGGGTGCACTTTGAGACCAGACTTTTTTTTTTTTTTTCCCCAGCTGTAGACAGGTATGGCCAGGTACAAAGTGCTGTGACTTGGGAAACAAATCTTCAGGAATCCAAATTGATACTGATAATGCACCTGGAGGAAAAAAAAAAATCCAGGTTCCCAATCCCATGCCCACCTGCTTGGGCTGTCTGCTCAGCCCAAGAGTGAGGCATTATTGGTTAAGTCAAATTGCACAAAAATGTATTTGTTTTTTCTTCTGCTTGCCCCATCACTGTGATCTTTGCCTGGATTCCTCTCCCTTAGTCATTTCTCCACTCATCACAAACATAATGGACCAGCAGTGCCACAAAGACATGTGCATAATGAACCTAAGTGACCGTGTAATCTCATTATTGTCACCCTCATCCTCCCTTGCCCCTTTTCTCCCTCCCCCCCCATTTGTCACTGTCGCTGATTGTGTCATGGTTAAAATTAGATGGGAAGCTCCTCTGCGAGTGACTGCATCTTTCCTTTATCCTGAGCACCTTCAGTGCATTAGGTACTTTGCAACTGCTCATGATTTATAATAAATAAGGGTTGAAGTAGGAAGCAGCCTGTTTTAATGCTCACCTTTTCACATTTTGGAGCTGATTCACCGGCTGCATGAATATCTTCCATCCAGGCACGTCTACCTCATGCCAGCAATTCACTGGACAAAACAGTTTTGGAGGCAATGGCAAAGGAAGGAGAGGGGTTATTGCTTACGTGTAATAAAGAGGAGTGACTCAAATTTGGTGTAACTTACGTAAGATTTGTTCTCGTAGCTAAAAGTTCTCACTGAGCTTTCCCCATAATGGACATACTCTCTTTATGGAAAGAAAGTGAATAAAATAATGCTATTTGCAAAAACAGCCACGAGCAGAGCCACCTCTACAGTATCTTATCTGCCTCTCTGAATGACACTTAGCCTTGACCAGGCACCTCTCTAGGACCTGCTGGAAGCACAGGACGGATGCAAGATGGACAGACAACAGTGTCTGCCTCAGACTTTCAATCAAACAGGTGATGCACAGAGGAAAGGGATAAATCCCGAGCCTGACACGTGTCTGCTGAAATTCTGCAGACCGTGAGAAGCAGCATTCTGGTGCCCAGAAACAAATTTGGTTCTATTAGAGGGCAGCTTCTCCTATGGGTGGGAACGCTTCGTGCAAACGACCGAGCCAGGTCTGAAGTGACTGAGGGATTTTATTTTAGGAAGAAGACAGACGTTTGTTCGTTTTAGTTACTTCCTCTCAGCGACGGGGAAAACTCATTGATGGGGGACGCGCCAGGGCTAATTCCAAAAGGGCCCGGGGAGGCATCCGGGTGGGCTGGCAGGCCGAGGACGGCAGCCGCCGCCCCACCGAGGTCACGCCGGCAGCTTGGCCGCTTCTGCTCCCGTCTCCAGTCCCTTGCTGACACCTGCTGTCGGCCGGCGGGAGCGAGGAAGCCGCCCGAGCATCCCGCAGCCGCCACACGCGAGTTTATTGTTTGGAACCAGAGTGAGTGCCGGTTCCGGCCGGCTTTTCGTGCAGAGGGCTCCGAGGGAGAGAAAACAGGACGGAAAAGCAAAACCTCTGCGGAAAGTACATGACAGCCAAGCAGTGAGATCGGGCGTCTTTTGCTGCAGCCGGGAAGGCGTAAGGATACAGGACGAAGCTTGTAAGTAGAGGTAACATCTTTTATAAGCCCCCTTCACCTATAGCACGCTTTTAGGCACAGAAAATCATGATGACGGTACACTTGCTCTCTCCACCTTCCCTGCCGGTCACTCTCTGTGCCACAGGCCGTCTCCCTTTCCCCGCCGCACCGCCAGCCCTTCCTTCACGTTCGCGAACCCGGCAGGTCTCTTCTCGGCCGAGAGATGAGTTTTTCTCAAGTTAGTGAGCAGGCCGAGCAGGACTTGGCCAAAGCCCTCCTCAAGGAAACTACCTTTTTATGTAACTTTTGCCGCGATTAACAATGATTTATATGCTGGAAGGCTCCAGTAAGGCGCCCGCGCCCGGGAGCAGCTCGGCCTCACAGCAGGCGCCCGGCGGCTGAACCGGACCTGATGGGCCGCCGGGCCTGCGCTCACCCCGCGGGGACGTCCGGACCTCCCGGGCCTGGCGTGAGGAGACACCGAGGAGGCAGGCGTGTGTGTGGCCGCACAGCTCGGGGACGGTCCGCCCGTGCGCCGCCTTCCCGCCGCGGCCCGGTCAAGGCTCCGCCGCAGCGCCCGGGCGCTGCTGGCAGCCGCCATGTTGGGGTGGATCCCGCCCCCCGAGGCCAGGCTGGCAGACCGCCTCGGTGCCACACGCAAACCCGTCCCCGCGCAGAAGGCGAGCAGGACGCCTCGGTGCCACACGCAAACCCGTCCCTCACGGCGGGTGTCGCCGCATTAAGCGCCCGGGCCCTGTTTGCGCGGAAGGTGACGCAGCACGTCGCGGGGCGTGCCCAGACTTGCGCGACCGGAGCTCCGCGCCGGAAGTGACCGGCCAAAGCGGCGGGGAGGGGCGCGCCTCCGGGTGCCGCAGCATAACCCTTCCGGGCGGGGGCGGCCGCTGCCGGGCGGTTCCCGCGGCTGAGGCGCGGCGGGATGGAGTGAGGCGCGGCGGTAAGGAGCAGGGCGGCGGGCGGCGGTGGGGCCGGGCCGGGCCGGGCCCTAACGGCTGGTCTCTCCCCTTCAGGACGGCGCGGGAGCAGCGGGGCCTCGCCCTTCTCCTCAGGCGGGCCGGGGCTATGCGAGGGCCGCGCTGCCGCCTGCCCTAGGCCCGGGCCGCGGCGGCGGCGGGCCCGGCGGGGGAGCGGCGAGCGGCTGCGGGGCCCGATGCGGGAGTACAAGGTGGTGGTGCTGGGCAGCGGGGGGGTGGGGAAGTCCGCCCTGACGGTGCAGTTTGTCACCGGGACCTTCATCGAGAAGTACGACCCCACCATCGAGGACTTCTACCGCAAGGAGATCGAGGTGGACTCGTCCCCCTCGGTGCTGGAGATCCTCGACACGGCGGGTACCGAGCAGTTCGCCTCCATGCGCGATCTGTACATCAAAAACGGCCAGGGCTTCATCCTCGTCTACAGCCTGGTCAACCAGCAGTCCTTCCAGGTAACCTCGCCCGGGCCCTGGGCGGGGGCGGCAGCTCGGTGGGGCGGGGAGGCGGCTGGCCCCGGCGTTCCCCCTTGGGACGCAGCCGTTCCTGCCCTGGGGAAGGCGCTGGGCCCAGGAGGGAGTTTTTAGGGTTAGCCATGTGTGCATATAAGCCCTTTATCTCCGAAGGGGCAAAAGTGAAAATGCCCTGCTTGAAAGTGCATTTACCAGCCCTGCTTCCCGATGGAAAACTGCTTGCTTTGTAGGTACTTATCAGGGTGTCACCATTGTTAAATCCCACGCAGTGTTGGAGAACAATGACCCACTCCCACTTCCCCAACAGAAATCTTTTGGCAATCCCCTTTTATGAAGAAATCACTCGATATTAAAATCGAGACTTCCCCCTTTTTTTTTTTCCCACCTCCTTCTTTAAGGCCTGTTTCTTCAGTTGGTCTTGAAGAGAGTCTTATTGTTCTGCAGTTGTGACTTGTTAAGTAAGCTGCTATTTTCCGCCCCCTCCCCTCAAAATATATTCCTGTCCAGCATAAGCTCAGTGCTTTCACAGCGTAGGTGTGTACTGGAGAGGAGAAGCAAGCCATATGCGATAATTTGTGGGTCTGGATTTCATTTCTACAGTTAAAATGCTCCAAAAAATGGAAGTATCTCAGCCAGTGACTGGTCTAAGCTGCCTCTCTAGACATGAGGCTTTTTTTGTGGGGTATAAGTGGATTTAGCAGCGCTGCATGCAGTGCAAGGATTTGCAACTACTGCGTTGGCTTCAGTTGCTGAGTTGGGTGTATTCCAGCTGCTTGGCAAAACCTTGCACACCCCCACTGAAGCAGTATGTTTTCTTCTGCTGAAGGCTAAACTTTATCTTAGCAGAGGCCTTGAAATAGCCCAAGTACAAGCTGAAGACATACCTTCTTTGGAAAACAGAAGCAATGACATTGGGGTGCTTCTCCCCTCATTTTTGCTTGGTTTAGGGACCAGGGAGTCCTCATTGTTCAAGGAATGGACATACAGTTAGTAATCCACCCTGTTAATATTTAATTATTCCTGTCTGTCTATAGCATGTTTACTCTGAAGCCTGTAGGTGTAAACCACTCTCTGCAGTTCTTTTACACAGTGGTGACTTCAAATGCTTAAATTGCTTTGTCTCAGAACTATGCAAGAATTTGTAGAACTTAGTAGTACTGATAGTAACTTAAAACACTCAGGGGGCAGAGGAGGCTGACTCAGACTTTCAAGGGTAAACTCCCAATGTTAGCTCAGACTTGAATAAATGCATCTCTAGGTAATAAAATCTCTTTACAGCATCTAATTTGGTTTCTTACGTGTGATTAAATGTGTTCACAATGAATTATTCTAAGCATTCTAGAAGTGAGAAGAGTTTATTTAAATTACTAGATTCTCAAGCTGTAAACTAAACACAAACTTCCTAAATGATTGTGTAATGGCATGTTAGTGCTAACAGGTCATTAGACTTGAGAATTTCTTCAGAAAACTGAAATCAGCTCTTAAAGCAGCCATGCTCTATCTTCCTCTAGCTGAACCGAGTCTATCCTGGAGTACAGTAGTCACTTTCTGTTTGTATATGTGCATACATTTTGTAAAATGTGTATGCATTTATATAAAATAAAAAAGGACTTTTATTAAAGATGGGTAATAAACTTTCTCTGAGTTCTAGATCCGTGGGAATATGAATTTAAGAAGTCTTCTGATGTATTTTGAACGTCCAGTTGCATGTGAGGGTTATTAAAATGTGCCTCTAGTGGTTATATAGCAATTTCGTGTGATTACTTACATGTACTAACCAGCTGGATTATTTGGTCAGGACATCAAGCCGATGAGGGACCAGATTGTCCGTGTGAAGAGATACGAGAAAGTTCCTCTGATCCTAGTGGGGAATAAAGTGGATCTGGAGTCGGAGAGGGAGGTCTTATCTGCAGAAGGCAGAGCCCTGGCTCAGGAGTGGGGCTGTCCCTTCATGGAGACATCAGCCAAGAGCAAAACAATGGTGGATGAACTGTTTGCTGAGATCGTCAGGCAAATGAACTATGCCTCCCTGCCTGAAAAACAAGATCAGTGTTGTACAACTTGCGTCGTCCAGTGAGAGAAATTAAGAAAAACCTCAATCATGGCCATACAGAGCAGGTTGGTGGAACAGTCATAACTAATTGGGGTGCATCAGCATGCTGTTTAAGTAAGGAGATAAAGTGTGACAGGGAGTCTGAAATTAAGTAGTCCAACCTGGAGGTAGCCTTCCTCTGATGGAGAAGGAAGCTTGTACATTCAGTTGCACATGGTTACTTGAGTCAAATGGACTTCTTGCATTACTTCAGTAGGGCTAGTCAGGGAACATTACATTTACTTGCAGTAATTTTACAATGAGACAGAGTGTATGATCTCGTCTGCACCTATTTTGACTGTCAGTTTGACTGTATTTGATATTACATTATCCTTAATAATGTTTTGTGCTGTTGCAGTGGGTTTCTTCACTGGTTGTAGTTGGTACCTGAATTAGTTTCAAGTAATGGGAACTACCTTGGAGTTCAGTGGGATTATTGTGACCCAAGTTTCCCTATAATTTTGCTGAGAAGACTTTGAGCTTGTTTAAAATAAATATTCTGTGGTGCAGAAACTGAATGTAGAGTACGTTTCTGCCTTACCAGTGGAATAAGATTAAAAGAAAACCACCCTGAGCTGTGAGGAGTGGCTTGAAGCCCATATGTACTAGTCAAGGATGTGTGCAAAGTGCTCTTCATCTAAAATCTCCAGAGCAGAGAACACACTATAAAATGGCTTACCAGTGCAGACTCTTTTCTTTCCCAGTGACTCATAAGAGGTGTGGCAAGAGTGCAGTGTTCAGAGGGGCCTCTGTGAAGCTTCCCCGGTCTTGGGTATTGCTTTGATTTTTACTTTTTTTCCAGAAGCATAGCTGCTCTTGGCCCTCCACACACATAGTGCTCTTTTTCAGTACCTTTTTCACCTGATTGTGTAAATGGATCTGCTCCTCGCCCACACACAGCACCACTGTCATTCCTGTGCAAGGTGGTTCTGGACCCCTCCCGCTCTTGCTTTTCCTCATAGCTGTTGCAGGTCTAATTTTGCCATTGGCTTGAATCAGTGTTACTGAAGAGGGCTCTTCTACATCGTTGGTACGCTCTGCGTGCTGCCAGCTGGTCCATCAGACCTTCAGTTGTCTGTTGGACCTGTCTTGGTAAACAATTCGATGTGATCTCTGAGGGCAAGTGCGGGGATGAGGGAAGACATGAAAATTCAGGGGAAATAACTGCCTCTCTTGACAGCTGCACTGATTGAGGCTTAGGCTCTGACTGCCATGTTAGTAACTCTTGCTTGAGTCAAAAAAGCTTTTTGTGTCTGAGTGACAACAGGGAAATTAGGTTATTACTGGAAGCTTTCGACCATGTATCCTCTTTAATCTTGAGTGCGAGGTCAGAGAGTGAAGTCTCAAAGCTTGTCTTTGAGATTGTTATCGAGTGCTTTGTGAAAGTAAAATTTTACATACTCATGACCCTAGCACTGTCATGCTAAAGATAATACATGATGTTTTTATCTCCAGTCCTGTGAAATTAGGAAAGGCTGCTGTCACCATGTAAGGGGTGTGTGTAAGTTCAAGATTTGCTTGCTGAAAGGTGAGGAAACTGCTTGTATTGGAGCAGAGAAAAATATAAATAAGGTCTTTCCTTGTACGCCCATCTCTAACACCTGCAGAGCCTTGTAGGGTTATAGGAAGGAGTAAATCAAAGGAGTTACTGCTTTTTTAACTAAGTGCTTACAGGTTTAATATCTTGAGTCAGTTACAGTAATGCAAAGTTTCAGCTACTTCTAAGGCAGCTTCACAAATAAGAGTATGTGGACTTGAAGTATCATGCTAAAGGTTATGGCAGTCCCCTGGGTTGCTAGTCGTTCATCCTGTGCAGGTTGCTGTCTTCAACACTGACAAAATCAGACCCTCTGTCCATGAAATTTGTACTTCCAGAATTGGTTACTTCAAAGGGAGGCTTCTTTGTAACCTGGCCAGTTCTAGGTTTATCATTAAATTTCAAGTTTAATCTTAAAGGTGAAATTGAGGCAGGGGGCAGGGCTGTATGTTATTCCTAGATTTGCCTAGATTTGATGAGTTTCCTAAGCATGATCTTGCTTCAGAAGAAACATCTGTATTCTCGTGTCTTTGTGATCTCTTGAGGTAGAGAAACCTAAGCTCCTGTAATGTGGATTTCCTCCCCTTCATTCTGCCTAGCTCATAATGTCACATCAAGCCTCCAGCAGCAAAATACTTCCTTGCTTCTACGAGATACTGCTTCTGCCCAATGTAGTCTCGTCACCTTTGCCAAACAAGTCAGTCACTCCTTCCTAAGCAGCTTCCTATTCAGTCCAGATTTCACCAAGTCTGGAACCTCTTTTCTTATTACTCGTCCTGGCTCTTCACAGGCTTCATGCTCCATATCTTTCATTTCAGCCTCACACTTTTGGGATATTTTCTTCCTGGCTCTGTCCTTGTTCTTTGATTGAGTAGGTGTAGGATCTCATTAACTTTATGATAAGCCTTTGCTGCCTGATACTTTCTGTCTGATGTGCTCTAGTGTAGGAGAGCTGCCGATGGTGTCTTGTGATAGCTGTAATGAGCTTTGTAATTCTTCTGCTTATCTGCTTATCTGTGATCCAGGGAACAATTGCTGCTTTTCAAACATCTGCTTTAGCAGGGACCTGTCCTAGGTAAAGTGAAACTGAGGAAGTGGAACCAGCTGCCTGAAAACCTTAGTGTAGGAAGTGGGCTTGGACTATAACTCTATCCTAGCATAATCGTCATCATCTCTCGAGTTCTGTGACCTGTCTGGGTCCAGGAGGAGTCTTAGGTCAGTTCAGAACGAAGTATGCAGAAACAGTTTGTGTCTCTACGTTTCTGGTGGAGAAACCAATGGGAAGGGTGGGGAGTGGATTGTATGCTGGAGCTAGTTTTATCTAAGGCTGTTTCAGTGCCAGTTCTAACTAGCAGATCCACTTACCTCTTTTTGGTACTGATACCTCGACATACCTGTCAAGTATGATGTGTAGGTTCTTTCATGACATTTTTGAGTAGCATTTGTTTAAATTGCTGTTCTAGTCAGCCTCCTTGGGTGAAATGAAGGATGGAACATAACTACCTAATCAGGATAACCCATAGTTTCTTTTAAAAATGTGCGTTGTTCTTGCATCCTGTTTCCCCTCCTCCCCTTTCCTGCTTCTGCAGTGGTCTTCTGTCATTTCAGTATTGCTTTCAGAGATGGGAGATTTCCAGCAGCTGCTCTCTGTTCCTTGCTCTAGTATGTCTCTTGAATTTTCAGTATGACAATGTTTTGTATTGTAAATCTTCTTTAAGATATGGCACCTGTTAAAGTGCTAGTGCATTAAAGGCTTTTTGTAGAGGTACTAGTTGGATTGGGAACACCTTAATATTGGGGTGAAAGACTGATGCTGATTAGTGATTTCTGCCCCCTCCATTCATGAGTAACTGGTATTAGCAAGCACTGAAGGAAGAGCGGTCTGCTCTCGGGTTAAAAACTGAAAGTATAATGTGTTCTGGTCTGTGTGGCTATGCAGCACAGACAAATTTATTCTACTAGAGTGTCTGACATCCCCTTCTCTCCTGCTGGCTCACAGAAGAGACTAGAGTGTGCTATAGAAATTTCATGGGCAAGTGAAGCCAGCTAAGGTACTTTATGGTGCTAATGGTAGTAACTAAGCACAAGTTAAATGGAAAGATGACAAATCTGGAGGTCCCTAACCTTTTCAGGGATGCTGAAAGAGCATGTGGAGGAAAATACCATTACTTGCTTTTTCTGTTCTTGCTATCCCCATCAATTCTTTGCTGGCTACAGCACTGGATGCTGGATTTAGGTGAAGTTTTGGGGTAGATCTAACTCTGGAAGGATGAGGAGCTGCACTGTAAATGGTTTGCCTCTCCTGTGCTCTAAGCAAAGATAAAACACCTATTAAGCAGGTCTAATCCATCCCCATTAAAAGCTAAATGTTTGTTTGCAGTTTTGACAGTACAGGCACCCTCTCCATCTAAAATTCATGGTCCAACGATGCGGGGGGGACACACACACGTGCTCAGCAGACTGGGTGAGAATCACTGTTCGAAAACATACAAACAAGCAAGCAAAACCTGACTGTTTGCTCCTGTCAGTACAGGAGTACTGCTCCTGAATGTTGGGGGTAACCAGTTGTTAGGCAAGAAGGGGAACCCTGACCGTGTCGGAGCGCTCTGTCGTGACAAACTGTTAATTGAGAGCAAATCAACAGCTGAAAAAAACCCCTGGTACAGTGGGAAATGTAGGGTCCCGACTACTATGAAGAAATGACTTCAGGAATAGAGAAGACTCATCAAAATCCCTGAAAAGCCAAGGATCAAGCTTCAATGAAGTGCATGTGCGTGCATATGAAGGATGGGTTTCTACAGACTGAGGCTCTCCGGATATCTCTGCAGATAGTTCTTCTGAAGTGCAAGCAAGTTACCAGAAACACAAAGGTGTATTGGTCACATTGGTAACACTGCTTAGATTTGTGTGCTTGATTGATACAGTGGCATACAGTTCTGTCCCCGCTGACACTAGGTCTTATGAATGCAGAGGGGTTTTTTTTAGTAGTAATTTAGAGGCTCTGAATGCTGACAACTCAGATATCAAAACTGAATTGGTTGGCTCATCTACCTGTTCCCAGAACTTGTGCAAAATGCCGTTTCTTCATGTTACTGGGTGTAGTCCCCCCTCACCACCAATGCAAAGCCTAGTGCATGTATCTCTGTGCAGGAGAACTTAGCATTTCCTACTGTTTCAGATCTTTAGAGGCAATTTAGTATCCCACAGAGGCAGCTGTTACAAAGTTCATAGCAGTAACTTGTTACCTGCTTGCCTCTTGTATTACCAGAATTAGAGGAGGAGAACTTCAAGAAAGCTGCTGTGTAAAGCAGTGCTTTGGAGCTCAGTATGGAAAACTACCTGTTCTGCACCATGGGAGGAGCTGAGTTCACTTTGAATGTGTATTGAATATGGCTTTCATTAGTTATTTTGTTTAAATTGCAGATAAAACTCAGAGGAAACTTGCACAGATGCTGCTTTGGAGAACTTTCAGCCCAGGTTGCAGAGCTGAGCCTTGGTAAACCTGTCTCTATTACAGCACATTGCCATACATCTAAGTGCATAAGGTTGGTGGCCTCCAGGATCCACACACCTTAATCAGAATGCTTAGCATGTTTACCATAAGTTTAAAAATCTGTTCTTTATCTATCAGTCCTTTTATAGCTTTCTAAGTTCATATAATGGCTAATATGCAAGAGTTCATTTTTAATATTTTAATTGATTTCTTTAATCAATTTCTGAACTTGTATTTATTAAATACTTAAACTCAGTATTACCTACTCAATGCCTTTTAAAAGAAGAGAGTTTTAATGGAGAATAAATTGAGCCTTAAACAAATGGTTACTTCTGTATATTACCTCGCATCAGTGCTTACTTCTATTTGCAAAGTTTTCTCCTACAATGTAGTTGGTCATTCTTTGAGACTTTTTGTTTACGTGTGACAGTGTCATGAAAAGATACTGAAGGCACCTCTGTTGTATGGATGTAGTATCCCTTTTCTTGGCAAATGCAGCTGTGATATCATGTTTGTAACTGGTCCGATTTGACTGTAGGGATTACTTGGAATCGGATGTAAAGTCTCCAGCTGATGTTTCTTTTCTTGCAATCATGGGTTTCTTAAACTCATTTAATCAAAAATGACAATTGTAGCATTGAAAAATGGCAGCATACTTTTCCTTTTACTGAGTTTCTAAACTTGCTTGTTTACAAATAGCTTTGTTATGCCTTTGAAAAGGGATAATGCATCCTTCAAAATGGGCTCTGTGCCTAGTCAGTCAGCTCAGCTTTGCCTGGCACGTTAAGAGACATCTAGTAGACCTCTGCACATGTAAATCTAATGCAAATAAGATCACTTTACATTTTATAGTTCCTAATATTTGTCTTTCTGAATAATATTTTAAAGCAATATTTGTTAAAGTTTTTCTTGCACTGTCACAAATTGCTTTTTAGTTGTTTTTTTTTCCCAATAAACAAGTTTAGTATTGGAGACAAGTTGGTGTAACAAGGGGAAAAGCACCAGGTTTCAGTGATACTAACTGCAAGTGTGCTTTAAACAGCCATTGCCTTCCTTATTGTTTACCTGATCAACATTTTCTCTGAATACTTGAAAATTTTAACAATAACACAGGTATAAAGAGCAGAAATGTACAAAGAACAGATGAAATCTTTTTGTTCAGTTTTATTAACACGTTGCATACATGAGAGCTTTTTCTAGCAGTGGTTTAAAATGTGTAATTTTTTTTTTGCAGAAATGTAATAACTGCAGCTCACCTACTGCACCAAAGTTCTAGGTTTTTAGGAGCCCAGCTTTAGTCATTTGAACATGCTTCTAGAAATGTACATTCTTTCCCTGTAATAGCTAAATAACTTTGAGAAAAGCTCCGGTAAAAGCAGTGATGGATATATGAGGTTAAGCAGTTTAAAAAAACCTCATGAATTGTATTATGGATGATGGCATTTCAAACAATAAAAGATCACCAGTACAGTATCTCAACATTTATGTGTTTTATTGGTAATAATGCAGGCTGACTTTACAGTGTTAGCAGAAATAAAGATCCTGAGTCTACATTCAGTGTTGAATTTGAATCCTGAAAAGAAGAGGACACCAGGTTTTCTGCTTGGGTATCAAAACACCTGATTTCTTTTTTTTTTTTTTTTTTTCCTGTGGGGTTACTTGAAATTTTTTTTTTTTCCCCTGTTTGTACAAACTTTATAAACAGGCTGAGGATAATACTTAGGTTTGCACTTTAATATTGGAATTAAACCAAACCTTGTATTCAAAGTAGATTTTTTTTTTAAAGGGTGGTTGTTGATCTTTTTTGTAGGTTGTAAGGAAGTAATAGGAAATAAAAGTAATTCATAAAGATCTTAGTTTTCCTTTGTCTAAGGGGGGAAAAGTTGGCTTAATATTAATCAGTGGTTCATTCCTATGGGTAGTTATCAAACCAGTGTTCATTTTCATTGCCCTCAGCACAAAAAAAAAAAAGAAAAAAGAAAAAAAAAAACTTAAAAAACTTGAACTAGCTTAGAGTGACAGGACTGGGAAAACGAGAGATGGTTTCTTCAGCACACTTTGGGGGGAAAAGGGACCAAAAGTTATTTTAGGCTTCCTCAATAGATTGCATGTGAAGTTGCTTATTAGAGTAAGAGGCTAATAATAAATGCAATATGTATTGTCTTTACTATGGCATCTGTTTAGGAGTTGTTCAAATCACTGCAGTAGGGCTCTACAAATAAAAATGTAACCTAACATCATGTATCTAATGTACTGTATCTTTATCAGTGATAGGTGAAATCTGGAATAACAAGTGCAAAAATGGAACAATTACCTATAATGCTTTGTAAAAAGTTTTTTCCAGTAGAATTCATTCTTGTCATTTTGTAAGACAACCCTACAGTCCACCTGTTTGTAACTTTTTTAATAAAATAGATACCTGTATTACCAAACTGGGGTGACTAGTCTGTGTTCAATTGCTTCTTCTAAAGTGGGCTGAACTGACAAGCTGCTGGGGTTTTGGGTTTGGTTTTGGTTGGGTTTTTTTGGTTGGTTTTTTTTTGTTTTTTAGGTACTGGTTCTTCTAAACATAGTAACCACATCTGAATCGTCATGAATGACTCCAGCTTGGGGAAACAGGGTGTACAACTGGGTGTAAAGCTCGCTGTCAGAGGCACCCTGAGTAGAGAGGAGGGGGAGCAAGGGCTGTGCATTATCTTCCTGCGCAAGGCAGGGAGTACTCTGTGAGCTGGGGAGCCTGTTCAAAGCAGCAAAGGTGCCCCTCCTCACAGGCTGGTATGACAAAGCTTTGTTCAAAAGAAGTACCCATGTTTGTCTTGTCCAAGTCTGTAAAGTTCTTGTTTTTCATGTCATTTTGTGTGTCTGAAGACGGCAATGGCTGTGGGTCCTGGCATCATCTTATAGTGTCTCTTGTAGCTGCTCTCCACCATAGTAATCCAGAACTGTCATCCTTTCACCGCACTAGCCAAGTTAGCCAAGTAAGCACTCTTGGAGCTCTGCTGCAGGAGAGGCAGAAGATTTTTCTAGAAAACCTTCCAGCTGAGAGTGTTCAAAGCTATTTGATAACAATTATCTTAAATGCTCAGTAAAAGCCTTGAGTTTGCTAAGTCAATGATTGCCATCTGGGCCCTGTTACAAAAAGTGCATCTTCCTCAGAACTTACAGTCTTGATGCTGATCTTTAATATTACATTTGTAACTAAAGCCATGTATTAATGTAAAATGTGATTTCAAGTTTAGAAAAACTTGCTACCTCAGTACCTTCAGTCCTCGGTGATGTGTCAACAGGCAAAACCACCTAGTGTGCTTCCAGCTAAAACAGCATTAGCCTTACCGTGTAGTAGGTTTCTATGCTGTTTCTTCTTCCTGCTCCCACTTCCTTCACTGAGATGGAGGAGTAGTTTCCATCTCGAGAGGAAAATGACAGAGAAGGGCAGACTGCCCTTCTAAGTCATCTTGGACGAAATGTATGCTTCCCTTAACCTTACGGGGAGGCTGGGGGTGAAGCATGCCCTGTTCCGACTAGTGTCAGTGATTGTGGTGGCTGACGCATTAGGACCGGTCTGCTTCAGCATACAAGTGGATTAATCCCTGTCTGAGTCTGATTTCTCATGCGGCTTAAAAGAGGTTGTAATTGAGCAATAACATTCCCAATTCCTTATGGCACTCAGTGTAACTAAGCAAGCTGCTTCCTGTTCTCCCTCAGAGGCTGGGAAGTGAATGCAAGTACGGCCAGTAAGTCCCTGTGACTTCACACCACCGGTTTGTTTCAAAGTGACAGTACAGCATAGTCTCGGTTGGGGGTTTTAAGGAAGCACGTAAGATTAAGATTTGTGTGTAAGGTCATTGTCTTTCAAAAGCCTTGGTGCTGAGAGTGAACTCAGCTGCTGCTGTACAAATAGTTGAGTAGTGTCCTTTGTAAAATAGGTATGACAGCGTCTAGCTGCGGGCTAGCTGTTTTGGGGGGCTGTATAGACAGGGCTTCATAGGCAGCTTTTTCTTTGGTTTAACAGTTCCTGCTATAACAGTGTGCCAGCCCTGCAGAAAGCAGTGTCCCACTTCCCCTGTGCAGTCAGAGGACGGGTATGTCCCCACAGTGTGTTTGGAGAGCGGGAGCTAACCACAGCGCGGACCGGAGGACTCCTCCCCGCTCCGCTCCCCCACCTAGCACGGGTGACACGTCAATGGATGGCTAACGAGGGCAGAGTTGGGCCTTGCACCCTGGCTGGCTGCGCTCGGGTATGAACCACCAACTGCGTGAACCCTGCAGCAGGGACAGCCCTAGGAGGAAGTACAGGAGATAGATACCCTGCGTGGGTGGAGGGTGAACCGCCGGCCACACCTCGTGTCGAGCAGTACGCTGTTATCTGCCCTAATAGGCTTGGCTGTAATTACGGTTTGAAGCTAGGTGGAAGTGTCTAGTCTTAATTAAAATGAGATACGGGTTCTAAAACAATATATGTTGGCCTGTTTAAGTTATCGCTGCTGAAAAGTCAGCAGTGCTGGTAGTGTGGTTTGCTGGTAGGCGCTTTGGTTTGGTGAGTCACTGCTCACTTACTCGCAGCTGGAGGAAGTGCGCGTAGAGCTACTGTAGCTGCGGGCAAGCTCTGTCAAGAGATGAGGTGGCCCTGTGCTCTGCACTCTGTGAAAGTGAAATAATGTGGCTTTGGGTTTTTTTTTAAGCAGCCACTTTTATCTCTGCCTGGTCAATACAGCTGCGAGGAGCAGAGATGGACTTCCAGCTGTAAATCAGCAACAGCTTTCAGTTCAAAGGTCATATCCTACCTGTAGTAGTTTGTTGGCTCTGCTGAGGGCAGCATTGAGCTTACCATAGCTTGGCTGGCAGGGATGGTACAGTTCGAGTAGAAGATTGTAGGGGATGAAATTTGTTGTTCTCCATAGAAACACTGTATTTAGTATGGAATCAACTTACTTGCCTCTGGTGCTCTCTTTCAAAGCTGAGGTTCTCTTCAAGTCCCTCCAAAAAGTCAGAAGCAATAATTAACTGCAACAACTGATGGAGAAGTCTCTCATGTTGCAGGAACCTGCAAAATATTCTCTCATAGGCAGGCTTTGCTGTTTGCTTTGTGGTCCGTCCATGCTCCTTGGTGTTCTGCTGGTTCTGTCTGAGTGTGCTGTGACAGCTTTCTAGGAGTGCCCGACTTCCTCCAAATCATATTTCCAGTGATTAGGCTTGCGTGGGATTTGAGACTCTAAGACGCTGCCGGTTACTGGGTGACCTCAATTGTTCTCGCCTCGGAAGAAAAATGGTAATTGTAGCACTTCCCTCCTGGGGGCATGATGTGGAAGGCTGTGTTAAAGATGGGGAGGTGCTTGGACTTAACCCGGAATCAGATGCACTAGCATTGTAGAAAAATTTTGAAATCGGACTTCTTGCTAGAACCTAAAAAACACAGTTAAAAATTTCTCAGATTTACGAAAAGCTTTAGTATCTTTCATACATTTGTGGTACTACAATGTAACTGGTTCAGACTTAGACTTCTTGTGCTTCTACTAAAAGGTAAAATTGATAAATGACTGCAGCTCAGTAAACCAAACAGACAATCAGGTTTCTGGTAAATTTCTGGCTCTTCAAGTTTGTTTTTTTTCCTCTTTTTTTCCTGCCTCTAGGCTGACTAGTTCATCCAGTTTTATGTCCTTAGAAGATCTGCCTTGACATTAGATTTAAATTATCTGGTCAGCCCAGAAAAGAGAAAATATATTTGCTGTTTGTGACATTCCTTAAGGGCTATTTGTCTTCTGGGGAACTGGCAGATAGGATGATTAATCATCAGCTTGGGATTGATCCTACTGTTGTAATAGACCTTAGACCCTTTTTCTTAAAAGCAAATTAATAATGACTGTGTAATCAGCAACAGCGTGGCTGCTGTGGGAAAACAAGAAGAAATAAACTGAATTTTCAGCAAAGCTGATTTATATTGGGAAAGAGAGGAAGCTGCTCACAGAGCACGGCTGAAGTGCTGGAGCAAGCTGCAGTTATGTGGAGGTGGTGGAGAATTTTCAAAGACAACATCGGATAACCGCTGCTGGAGGAAGGAGTGTGTGTGGCATGTACAGTTCCTGCCTCCGTATGTTAGGTTGTCATGTGTGATCTCCTGAAGTGCCTTGCAGCCCCGTGTCTCCGCGACCTCAGTCACATTACTGATCCTGGCATTGGTTTCCATTCGTTGTTCCAGGAATTAGCACAGACATGCCAAATGCCCTACGTCTAATCTCAGCAATACAGATGCATTTTTTAATAGGTTAGAAGAAAGATTTTAGCTTCAGGGCCTGTCCAGTGTCAGGCGGTGGTTAGAGGTACTTTGTAGTCCAGCTGCGTTCCTTTCCTTGTAGCTGTCTACCTAAGCTGTTTCTCTATTAGTTGTCAGCACAGTATCTCAGGCCATCCAAATTGTTTCATCTTGGGGCCCAAATTAATAATTTAGAAAGGTTTTATGAATGTACTCCTGAAACCTTCAGACAGTCATGATGTAGGAATGTTTCCTGTTCTTTGAAACACCTCAGTCTCATAGCTACCATCATCTGCCAGAAGGCCCTGGAAGAGGAACCAAGAGACTGGGATTACCTTTGATCACTACGAAAGTACCAAGCTCCCAGCTTCAGATGGATGCTGCTGTGTTGTCCTGCTGTGAAGAATGGCTTTGACACAACTTTAGCTCTGCTTTGAGCTATATACGTGGAATTTGGCAGGCCTTGGTAGAACTGAAGTGTGAAAAGGGTCTTCCGAGGAAGAATAAAGGGAAAAGAAGGGAGTGGGAGGAAAGAGACTACCTGGGAGGGAAACATGTTAACAAAACTCAGGATCAAGATCCATGTGGTGAGATGGGTCTGATCCATTGGCCTGGAGGTACCTGGAGAACACGTGCGTTTCTTTGCCCAGATGTAATCAAGGCTTACTCAACCTAAGCTAGTTGTCCTTGAGCCAAGAGGGAAACCACATCTGTCATGAAAATAAGCAATATAGTTCCTTAGAACTCCATCCTTTCCACTAGGATTCAGTCTTTTCACCCAGCATTGCAGACTCAATTTGGCAGCTTCCTCAGACGAAGCCTTTGGCCGTAGGATCCTTCCTGATGATGCTCAGCAAGGTTTTTCACCATCCTGGCCTTTGACTCCCTTCTGAAGAGTTGCTGCTGCTTCTAGTCTCGTGACTCTCTCTTGCCAGAGTTCTGTGAGCAGAAGAGCAGACACTGCCCACCAGTCATTCAGATTTCTGCGGTGTGGTACATGGGGGTCTGTGATTTTTCCCTTGGGCCACAACCTAGGAAAGATCTGCACGTGACTCACAGAAAGCCTAAGGGAGGGGGTTGATTGGTTTGACTTCCTGACAGAGCTCGCAAGGACAGGACAGAGAGCCTGGGCGTCCGGAGACCTCGTCGCAGGCTGCGGGATTACAGGTAAGCTTACAATACTTCTAGCTTGTTGACGTGGGGATATGCAAGTGGACCAGGAACAGTTCATTCTTGAAACAAATTAAGGACAGTATATACAAGTCCTGTGCTTTGTACTACTACATGGATGTAGTGAGGTGCATCTGCACAGCTAGAAATGACTGAATGCTAAGAGATGCCTGAGTCTCTGGAGGCATCAGCGCTCCTTTGACTCGATACATTCATGAGGCTTTCTTTTTCTGTATAAATTGCTTTCTCGTGCCTTCAGAGGGATCTGTTTGAATTAAACGTCACAGACTGCTTTTTATATAGCTGTGCCAACAACAGAGCACAACTGGCATATTAAAAATGAGATAATGTGCTCTGTATAATACCAGAGTCAGGCTATTATTTAGTTTCTTGTACAGCTTGTGCAATCATTTGCATTTGCTTACGGCAAACTGCCTTCTTCAGTGCTTGGTAATAGTTTTTACATAGCATATAAAACCTGAAAAAGGGAGACAAGTCAACAACATACATCGATGCACGCTAGATGATTGTCTTATTGCTCTACTGAATTGCTCATCCCTGCAAACCGGCTTGTCTCCGGTGTTTGTCGCCGGGCACAACCACCACGAGAGGGAGCGTGGGAGCGAAGAGCCGGTTCGTCCTGGCCGTGGTCCTGGGAGTGGGGCTGTGCTCTGTTCCCGGACGGCAAGCACGGTTCTGCACAGGCTGAAAACAGGTGAGAAATGGAAATAAATTTATATTTCAGGACTTTGGTAGCGTGGTGTGAGTATATCTTAGTCGGGCTTCAAAGAAAGTTTTGCACTTATAGTTAATTTGTCTGTCAGGTATCTGGAACTGCAATCAATCGTATTTGGAGTCTTTTGCGCATAATCGAGGTTATTTGTGATTTCCTGCTCTGTTATTACAGGTAGGTAAAAACAGCCATTTACCTCAGCTGCTGAAGCTGAAATAAAAATATAATTACAAGAATAAGATTTGATATGACCCCGCTACTTTGAGCACCAGAAACTTACTAAAAAAAAAAAGCAGGGCGAGTCAGGCAATTGACTTTTAATTTAGCTTAGTGCTTAGAACTCAGATAAACCTATTCCTTTTATTATTACTGCAACTGGATCCAGCAGCTGAAACGGCGCCATGCTTCTCACCACGTCAGGGTCACGCTCATGCTCTGCTCCCACACACGTGCCTGCAAGTTGTACTGAAATTGGGTCTGCTGGTTTTACTGGGATGCCTGCCTGCGGGAGAGCTGCCTGCAGAGCAACCAAACCGCTCCCAAAACCCCTGTCCCTGTTTAACTTGTAATCCTTACCAGCTGAACACCGATGCAAATAATTTGTATAGCTAGCATGTAATTGTGTCATCACCTGCACTGGAACCACCTGGTGTGAGATCATCAGATGATCCAATTCTTCTTTAAACCTGTCTTAATTTCCAGTCTAACGCTGGGGCTGTTCACCTTCACTCCTCCTGCTGGTGTTCACGCACAGAAGCGCTCCCCTCCTGTCAGTCTCATCCACTTCTGCAGACAAATTATTAATGCTGACGAACACCAGCCTGTCTGTAGAGCTGCCTTCAGTGAATAATATTTGTGATGTTGCATTGCCATAAGTACAGCTCTCAGTGGGAGTGTTAGCGAGATGAGGAGGCACCGCGGTGGGATGTTCTTGGGTAGGACTGGGGCAAACTGGAGAGGAAAATGCCACCTTCTGGTATCAAACCAAAATGGTGGTCAGAGAGGTCTTATCCTGCAGTTGGAAGCTAGCGGGCAAATCCCACCTCAACACAAAATAAAAAAATCCATTAGTTTTCATTTTCCCAGGGATTACTTATGAGTAATAAGTTTCAGCACAGTGAACTCAGACTATTTAGCTGATGTTTGGCAAGCAAAATTTGATGGAAATGCAAATGTATCATTGTTTGTTACATTCAATAGATAGAACGGTTCTGGGGCAGAGGTCTCTAGAAGGGCAGGACATGGCGAGTCAACTATAACTGTTGAGGTATGCTCAAGACATGTGACTTGTGAAGTCAATGAAAAATGATAGTTATTGTTAAAGGTTTAAAGGCAGGACCCAAGTGTGCCTGGACTGGCCCTAACAGACGTGTGTCTGAGTCATTCCTGGCTTTTCCAGCCTGCTCCAGTATTTCTTCTGCCTCACAGTTTAAGGGTCTTTCCTAGGACCTAGCTCAGATCTTCCCTGCAAATTCCAACAATTTCTTTGTTTTCCCCATAGCTTGGGAACGCAGCCGATCCGTCCTCCTGGAATGGCCCTGCATGTATCAGGAGGCTATTGTTGTTCTCTCTTTCTTCCATTTTAAGCCAAACAAACTCAGTTCTTTCAGGCTTTGTTTTTTGAAAATACCTGTGTTGGGGCATATTTTATAAAAAAACTTAAAGCAAGTAGTATGTAAGCTGGGACTCCAGCTGAGAGTGAAACCATTCCTTTTGCTGTGGCAGCAGGAACATTGTAGGTACCCTATTCTGGAAGGAAACTCCCCTGTTTTGCAGTATTGGTGCCATGCCTTGGATTTATTAACTAGCTGATGATATTCCTGTTGTGTGCCTAGTGCCATTCAGAAGGACTTTGGCTGTGCCTGAGCCTGCTCCCGGCGATGGGAGGCAAGCAGCCGTGTTGCTCGCTGGCCCTGCGGTTGGGAGGGTTATGGCTGGGTGAGAAGTGAATGTGAGTGTTCTCCCAGCAGCTCCGGCTGAGGAGGAGGAGGAGGTCTAACGTAAATGTATGAAAGGCCACCACAGACCAAAGTCCATCTAGGTGAGTCCCTGTCTCCGGCAGCTGCCAATAGCAAATGTTTCAAGTGTGGAGAACAGGGTGAGTGCTTCTCCTTCTCAGCAAGGAGCTGAGTGTGGGTTCTCGCCTTTTGGACTATGGTGTTTAAAATTCCCTGGCAGATCTCTATTCTATGACCTTATCTATCCATCTTTTTTTCCTTTCCTCTAAAGCAAATTTGGAGATAAGCATGACAAAACACATCGTACAGCAGAGTGCAAAGCCACAGCCACAGTAACCAGGGGGAGCATGTTACATCTCTCCTCTGCTGAAGTTTTCTCGCTCAGAGCCTGCTTCTCTCTCTCGAGTGACTTGGGGAGGGACTGGGGAGGTTTGGGGTGTTTCTTTGCCCATCCCCAGAGCCCTTTTGGAGGATGGTGGCTGAACTCACTCGCTGCCCAGTGCTGATGGCTCACCGTTTTGAGAGGCTCCGCAGAGCGTAGCTGCAGTGACCCAGCTCTCCTTCCGTCAGCCGTCCTGCGGGCTGCCCCTGCTTCCAGGGCTAACAGGCGAACAAAGGTGCAAACCCTAAAGACCAGTCTGAAAGCTGACCTTGGAAAAGGGGCAATGGGATACGGGAGGAAGGAGACTTCTTGTTTCTTGCTCTGCTCAGTCCATCCTGGCAAACACCAGGGTATCTGAGAGGCTGAAGAAGACCCTGATTCAATGCAATACCTTCCAGCCTAACAGGGGGTTGGATGCACTCAGTGGACCGGAGTCCTTCCTGGGAGAGCTGGTGCAATGCAGGATGGTGGCAGCAGGGTCCAGAGTATTAAAAATCAAGGCATGAGCTGGCTGAGCAAACAGCCCTGGAGCAGTACTCACTCCAACACGCTGCTGCTCAGACTCCCACCGTGCTCTGGGGCTGCTGGTCGGGGTCCCCTCCCTGCCTGCAGGTACGGCTGCGCTTGCCCTTCACATATTCTGTGCTTTCCTGCACCATTTTCACGTTATTCCTTGCCCCTGCGGATAAGGAGGATGTACATGCCTGGCTGGAGGTCAGCACCGACTCAGGCTGGGAGCCGAGATTGCTCCTCCTGGCGCGCTGGTGCTCCCCACGCGTGCTCCTTCAGCCAGCCCCAAGGTCACCCCCAGAAGAAGGGAGATGGGTGTCTCATCTGCTGAGGCAGCGGATCTCCTCAGCTCTCAGCAATAATTCTCACCTCCCAAGTGGGCTTTGCTTGTTGTCCCACGTCTCTTCTGGCTGTCCCTTACTCTTCTACCCCAAAAAAGTCCTCATTTACCTTGTTTGCCTCTGCTGGCTCCACACTGTTTGCATGAATGCCTCTATAGGGTGGCTAGAGGCCCTGATACACCCAACACAGTCCCCTTCCTTCATGCCACAGCAGTGAAATAAACCCTTTTCTTCCACCAACAACCCGGCTGGCCGGTGCTCAGCTTGTAATAGCATCCATGTAACCCAAGGCTGGTGCCCCGGCACACCAGGGAAGCCCATAGCAGGGAGGCTTGGCTTTTTCTGGGGTTCGGGGGCTCCTCCATTGCACCCCCATGCATCCTTCCTGCTGGTCCCGTCCTCCTGCCATGCTCCCAGTGCCGCCGTGGCAGAGCTGTGCCTGCACAGGAGCGCTGCTCTTCTCTGCGATGCCCATCAATATTTGATGGCACAAACACTTAAAACTGCAGAGGGAAAGTGCACTGAGCCCCCCCAGATGGTTTATACGTGACACGGCCCTTCTTCCATGACACAAAAAGCTCAGGGCCAAGGGCAGCACTGGAAATTTGGTCCTTGGACTCAGTGCCTGCACACTCCGTACAGCCAGCCCCTCCCAGCTACTGGCGGACGATGAGCTCAGCTGCTTTGTGGAGCAGATTCACATGGAAAAGAAGATTGGCTTTAACTTTTAGGCTTCTTTTTTTGTTCTGGTTAGCAGAAGACTAGTAAGTTTTTCTGTAGCTAAAAAGCTGTACCTTTTGATTCTCTGCACCCCAGATGACAAGCTATGTGTAGGCTCTGGCAGGCTCTGTCCTGACATCCCCAGGAATATTTGGAAAGTGTAAGAGGGACCACAGGAAATTGCCTGGAATGACTTACAGTGGATGTTTCAGTGGGAACTGGGAAGCAAGCAATGAGTAAAATCTCTGGAGCACTTAATATGGCTGAGATGCATTTCTGTCACTCTGGGTCCCACCGGATTGTGTGTGGTTGTGACTTTTTCCGGCAGCAGCAATAATGATGCCCTATGACAGTCCAGCGCCTGCCTTTTGGCACTACTCAGTGCATTTATTATTTCTGCAAGCGCGGGCTCCTGCCCAAACGCTGCCTAAATCCAAATGCTCAGTGGGGGGGCTCTGCTGGATAAGGGTGGCCAGAGAGGTCAGGCAGCTCATCATGTCCCCGCAGTAGCCGGGGCAGAGAAGCGGCGCGAGCACAAGCCCCAGGCACCCACCACGCTGCTGGGAGGCTGCACCCAGCAGCCTGGGCTGAGCCCCGAGGGGTTTCGAGGGTGGGCAGCTGGCTCTGGCTCTCAGAGAATGAGCCAGCGCACGGGGACGTGGGCTTTTCAGGTGTGAAACGGGAACCAGCTTGTCTCAAAGGCTTGTGAGACTTCACTAAGCTGCCAGACCAGGGTGCCAGCCAGGAATTAGCAGCAGGTCCTCCTCTGCCTCCCCGGTAAGGACTCCCACGTGGTTTCAAGTTCAGTTGGAAACATTTCCCGGTCTCCCGAGAAGTACATCAGCCCGTCTGCCCAGCCCGCACACGTCTGCTCAGGGGATAGGACCTTATCTGCCTTATCATGGAGCGGGCACCGCTGCCAGCCAGCTGGTCTTTTAGGGCACCTTAACCAGACCAGAGAAAAGGCGACGCTCGATGCTCAGTGACTTTGGCAGGAGAGCCGCTCAGCTCTTCTTCCCCCCTCACCCCATGGTACAAAGCGTGGGCTCGCTTTGCCCTTGCATTGCTCACCACCAGCTGTAGAAACTCTGTGTTTGTCTCAGCCCTATTAGTGCCACTCCTGCAGTGCTGCTGCGGAGCCTTTTCCCCCTATTAACAGACCCATAATTCACAGGGAGAAAATACCCTTTAATGCAGTGCTGATATTTAAACCAGGGGAGGTATCGCTATTATTTTTTTTAACTTGTTCTTAGGCATTCAGTTCCTTTGCTCTAGCCTCTGCTACACATCTGTGACTGCAGCCTTCTCCAGCCAACTGAGAGGGAAATTATGTGTGCAAGAGGAGTCAGGGCTCCCTTCCCGGCGCACCGCTCACATCGCTAGGACTCCCGCGCCTGCCGCACGCTCAGCCCCATGCTCGAGGATGCTGCACCTGAAAGTCCAGTTTCTGGATGACTCCCAGAAGATCTTTGTAGTTGATGTAAGTGGGTATCATATTCTTTCTGGGGTTTTTTTTGTGCTGATTATTGAAGGCATTTCTGCTCTGAAGGATTGCATGGTCTCTCGTAGCTTCTGTTTTTTCAGCTTTAAAAAAAAAGAAAGCAAACCCCCCTCAAATCCAAACCAAGAGGTTATAGCGCTGATTGCTAAGTGTCTTTCAGCATCAACACAGTCCTGCTCTCTCCTCTTATTGGCATTATTTATAAAGAAGGAGGAATGGCTTTTGCTTATCTGGTGCCATCTTTTGGAAATCAGCTAACATGAAGTGATGTTCTCGACAAGTGTCGAGTTCTTGTCTCATTTGTCTGGCTGCCAGTATAAGCATTCAACAAGGAAGAAAAACCTGGGAGCAGAATAAAAATAGGATATTTAACCAAATTACACCTAGTGAGAAACCTCTGCATGCATCTCTTCCTGGGCATTCAGCTGACAAAGAAAACTGAGTGGTTTTGAGAACAGCTGAGGAGAAAACTCGCTGTAGCTTATTTTCTGCATGATGGTGTCCCACAACACAGTCATTAATAACTCACATTTAATAAATGCTAGTTCTGAATATTGACTGCTGAAATAGATTTTAAATGCCAAGTATTAATATCTATGGTGTTATAGATATATATGTATGTAGATAACTGAAACTAGATGTAAATTATATCTTAACTATGTGTTAGAAACACATCTTTTTACAAATGATTGAGCATTTACTGTTGGTTAGGATTTGATAATCACGGTAGCTACTTGAATTAGATAATTCAAGTAGATCTGTTCTAGCACTTACCTGCATCTCCTCTGGTACCACAGTATTTCAGACAAATTGGGTGTTTTTGAACTCCTGTTACATTACTCAGACAGTCCTGTCCTCTGGTTTTATAGCATAGACTGAGACCTGCTCAGTCTCGGACATACTGCTTGGTTTCTTTGCAATAGCAGTTTTGCACAGAAGAGGACTGTAAAGCAAATCCATCACTTGGCACAGTATGGGAGTTGTTTGATTTAGTTTAATTAATGTATCCTAGACCTAGAGTTAGCTTAAAAAATGAGACTAGTAATTTAAAAATGCTTTTTTTCCATATCGATTAGATCAGGGCATAGTAAGCGACAATCTGAAAGATGCTGCTAGTACAATATTGCTGCACATTTTTTTTCCATCTCTGCTTTCTTATTTGCCCAAAACACTTACAGCACTATAGCTCTGCACGACATGTTATTGCAGCAGATATCTTCCATTAGATGAACTCCTGGTTGTTTCCTTTTTTAGCATGGAACGGTATTGGAAACCCCTTTTAGGCATTTCATGCATTTGATGCTGTGTGGGTACAATAAATGAGTAGTTGAATTAGTGACTTCTCCATTGTAAAAGGACCGCTTTGGGCTAAGTTTTGAGCAGATATTTCAAGCAACACTTCCTAAACCCCTACTGACTTTGGAAAGCTCTTTTGAATGTGCGGTACTTCAGTATAATGAGAAGGAAAAGGACAAAAGAGAGAGAACACGGCGCGCTTGATTCACCCTCCGCCTCGTGCTTGGCATATGCATCTATACCTGCCTCATGTGGGTGCCACAGCTGCCGGCACGTGCAGCAAGGTCTCATTTCCAACGCAGCTTTGCACGGGAATAAGTTCCTCTCCCAGTGCTGGGTGCTGGCCTGGGAAGGCTTCTGCCTCCACCCACATCCTCGCCGACAGTCGGGACCTGGCACCCTCCCTGCGGCCACGGAGCTCCCAGGATTTCCTTTAGCTGGGTGCTGGAGGTGGTTCCCAGGGTGGCACTGACAAGCCAGGCCTGAGCCCCCAGAGCAGGGGAAGGCAGAGGCCTGGAACATCTCTGAATGTCGCCTGTTGTGTCCTCCCTGCTGAACACCCCGGGGTTGAGCCATGGCACAGACAGGACCCTGCTGGGACGCTGCCAGCCCTGCCCGTGAGCCTTCGCCTTGCACTGGGAGGGCACCGGGATCCCCTGTCCCGGAGCCCAGGCGGAGGGACAGTCACAGGTCAGCCTTTAATGGCTTTCTTGCACTGAGAGGCGATATCTCAAAGCTGCCTCCCTTCTTCCTTCCCCACCCCGGGTAGCTAGGGCTGTGTCCTGGCACGTGCTCTCACCGATAAAGTCACTCTTCTCTCTGGAAAGGGCTTAAACAAAGAAGCCCTGCGCCTGGGCAGCCTCGGGAGCCCTCCCAGAGCAGCACAGAAAGGACAAACCACTTTGCAGCCTGGGCAGACAAAGCCTGGGCATCTCTGCTAGTGGAATTTGCTACAGGGCAAGATTCAGAGGGAAGGAAAAAAAAAGAAAGAAAAGGCAAACCAAACAAGCCCAGAAAAACTAATTGCTGGGGCTGAGTGAAGGACAAAGTCTCCTGTGGTCTCGTGTCCCTTATGATGAGTAAAGGTGGGATTTCATTGAAAGAAGCCGGCTGCATGTGAGCTGGTCCAGCGAGGGCACGGGGAGTGCCAAAGCTGGTGGCTTTTGGTGCATGGCATTGCATGCCACCTGCAGCCACGCAGAAGACACCAGCATGCCTGGCATGGGAGGCATCTCCCAAGGTGGTGGGGAAAGATTGCGCCAAATCCCACGAGCTGTCGCTCCCCCTAAACCACAGTCTTGGGTGCAGCAGTGCTACAGGGAACGCTGCAGAAATGTGGCTTTGCCGTTGGATTGCAAGTGCTGCCAGAGTGTCCTTTGGGGACGGGTGTGCATCGCCCCATGTGTCGCATACGTTGCTGTCTGCCTCTGGATGTGCCTCTTGCTTTCTTACCCTGCTTACAGTCCCAGCTGCTTTCAGCGAGGAGAGGAGGGACGAGTGCAGCCTCTCCTTTCCACCGTCTTCTACACGAGGGTATCTGCCTGTGGGTGCTAACCTGGCCCTGCAACACCATCGAAGGCACATTTAGGGTCAGACGTGGGGCAGCCAGCCCCACGCGTCAGGCTTCTCCCTTGCACTGCGCTCCTCCAGTGCAGCGCCTGCTGCTCTCTCCAGATGCCACGCAGGGCCCATGCTGCCTGAGCACAACCGTACCCCAGCACTTGCAGCAGCACAGGCAGGGGCATTGGTGCCCCACAAACCCACGTTAGGACACCTGCAAACAGCACTTTGCAAGAGGAAAGGCTCTGCTTTTAAACCATCCTCTGCATCAAATGGCTGCCTCTCCCCAGCAAGCAGGTTTTCCTGGGAATGGGGCAGCTCATCTCCCGCGGTGCCCGCCCTGGGCAGTGCTGGGCTTGGAGGAGAGCAGGTCACTCCCAGCAGACATGTGGTGGGTAATAACCCAGTAAGAAACGCTTGTCTTTCCTGGCTGCCTGACAAAGGCCAAGGTCCTTCATGCTAGAAAATTCTAGCTTGGAAATAAACATTTATAATTGTTTTAATTACCCCTGTGATCTAGTAATTTTGAGGAGAACCAGGAGTGCTGCAGAACGAATGCTGTTATTACACTATCACTTTTCAGCACGGAGCCAGCAATTTCATCCCAGGATAAGCTGTGAAAGGTGGTTATTAGCGTGCATCACCGCCAGCCGCTGGGGTCCCTCCCGTCCCTGCCGGGAGCAGCTGCTGTCACGGGGAGCTGCAGCCTGCCTTCACCTCCATCACCCAAAATGCCATAATTTAGCAGCTGTCTAACCCGGCCTCTCTGCTCTGGCTTGCTTTTGCACTAACCCATGCTCAATTTTGGCCTGCTTTTCATGAGCTGATAAAGGACTAGCAGGGTTTTTGCTGGGGTTGGTCACTGCCAAGTTCATTTCTGATGCTTTCTGGAGCATTTTCCAAAGTCAGGGGCCTCCTGGGTTGTTCCCCAAGTGCGTCACACAGCACGGCAACAGGTCGAGCAAAACATCCTCCGAGTGTTTCTGTTTAGTGGGAACAACTAGAGCCTGGCCTCCCTTATCAGCATGTAGTGCCACTTAATTAATATTGCTAAAGTGCATGGATGACCCAGGGCCCAAGGCGCAGGATCTCTGCAGGGTCCTGTTGCTGTTAATTACCATTAATCATAATAGCAGCTCGTCCTCAGCAATCCGGTTGCCGGCTGTTAGGGCACACAGGCTCGCTGCACAGGTTTGAGGTGTGCTCCCGTTTGCTCTTAATCCAGCGTGTTTGCTGTGGCCCTCCCTGGGCCCGGCAGATGCTCGTCCTGGGGATGGCTCATTGGTTTGCCAGGGATAGAGCTGCCCAGACAGTGATGGCTGCAAAAGGTGAGCCAAAAGCAAGATTTCTTTCCCTTTCCCTTTCCCTTTCCCTTTCCCTTTCCCTTTCCCTTTCCCTTTCCCTTTCCCTTTCCCTTTCCCTTTCCCTGTCCCTTTCCCTTTCCCTTTCCCTTTCCCTTTCCCTTTCCCTTTCCCTTTCCCTTTCCCTTTCCTTTTTACATTCCTTAATAAAGGAGAGCAGTGATGAGGTAGAATCTGATTTCCAAGAGCAGAGGTAAGAAGGGGCATGCAGAGTGCAGTCCTTCTGTCCCATGTGCCAAAAACCATCAGCATTTATTAAGGTTTTGGAAATGAGGAAAATCCCACAGCTCCTCTCGGGGTGAAGGCAGGGAGCTAAAACTTCCCCATCTCACTGAAATCCAGTCACTGCTGCTGTCGGCATTGCCTAATCCACTGCTTCCGTGGTGTGTTTGTCTGCTAGCAAAAATCCTGTGGAAAAGGGCTCTTCAACCTCACCTGCAGCCACCTCAACCTTGCGGAGAAGGAGTACTTTGGGCTGGAGTTTTGCAGCCAGGCTGGGAACCACGTGAGTGCGAGTTGCTGCGCCGTGCCACATCCTTGCAGCAAGCGTCCGCCCGACCGGGACCTTGCTAGCACCTCCCTGAAATACCAGATGGAAAATTTCAACAGAGAGGTTTGCCACGATGCCAAAAACTCCTTGAAAATGGGAGTTAAAAGGGGAGCCACAACCTGGTTGGCAAAGCCCTGGCGATAGCCACGGCCCATGGGGTTTATCTGTAGCCATCCATGTGGGGCTGCGCAGCGGGATGGCTTGCTGCAGCAGCCGAGCTGGCCAACACTTTTGTGTTGCATTCTAGCATGCTGCTGCTGCTTTCATTCACCATCCCTTGTGCTGTTTATTCACCGAGTTCTTCACTGCCTTATTTCAGGTCTGGTTGGAACCACTAAAACCTATAACAAAGCAAGTCAAAAGTAAGTATTTCAAGAATAAAATTCTTCTAAATCACTGCCAGTGAAGAGACTAGCACAGACACAGTCATGCAGTGTTACTGCTCGGGGATGGGGGCTCTGGTTTCCAGCATTTACCTGAGCTCATTTTATAGCATGAGGCTGGGCAGGTTTGTTTGCAAAGACACCACAGTCTGTATAAAAATCCTGCAGAAACACTGCTGCCTTTGCAATCTGGTATCTGCACCATTTTAGGCTTGAGCTGTTAATAACCTGACAGCTTGGCAGAGGAGCAAGGGCGGCTGCGTGCGTGCATGCGCGCGGGGCACATTGCCGTGCTGGCAGAGCGGCAGGCGTTGCTCCCTGCACGCCCTTTGCAGCCCAGAAGCCTGCGCGGAGCGAGCCCTGCGTGAAGCAGGCGTAGCTGTGTGCCTCGCAGGCTCTGCCGCTCCTCTGCAGCCCCCAGCCCGCCCCGTGCCGCTGCAGGGAGATGCTGCGGAGCCTGACCTGAATTCAGGCTCTGCATCCGCCGCCATGGCCACAACCGATGTTAACCCAGTGCCCCTTTCAGCCTACGCCTGTTTCCACCCCCCCTCAGTGAACCAAGTGATATTTTCCCCAATCACATGGTGACTAAGAGGTGGTCGAGAGCATGAGGCCGTGACCCCAGTATTGGCCATGGGGAGGCTGCAGTACAGTGTTTGCATTAATTTCCTTGTAAAGGAAAAGCCTGACAAAGAGCCTCCCCTTTCTGGGTGCGCCAGCAGTGGGATTATTTCAGTCACCAGTTTCTTTTCCCATGTCCCTTCTGGCCTGTCCCTCCAGGAGCACCTGAGCCATCACATGGTGTCCTGGGACAGTCAGTGCCTACAAAATTGCATTCCTACCTCCGTGCTCTTTGCCTTGGGCTTGGCTGCTTGCTCTCACTCATCCCACGAAAAAGCTTTGCCCTAACAGCCTCCTGTGGAGCTGTTGTATCCCAAGTGCTTGGAGGGCTGAGTTTAATGTACAGCTCCACTGATGACAATTACACCAGGGCTCTGGCCATGCTCCAGACAAGCACGCCTAGCGCTGCGCCACAGAAACCCCCCCCGCTCCTGGCAGGGGTCTTTGCAATTTAAAGAATTGCTAGAGCATTTTCTCTTTAGTATTATTTTGGTGTCCAACTCCCTGTTCACTTCCATTGGTAACACTGGGGGTCAGGGCAGGCTGTTTTTTGGGGGCAGGCTGGAGTTTGTGATGTTCAGGGCTCCTAGCCCTGATTTGTAAGGGGCCACAGTAATTTACTTTGTAAGGAGACAGCATGTGTGAAGAGAGTTGTAAATGTTCTCAATAGACACGTAAAAGAAAACTTATGAAGATGTTGTGTTTTAAGATCCTAAGGAGGTTCTTTTCAAATTTATGGTGAAATTTTTCCCAGTGGACCCCGGCCATCTGAGAGAAGAGCTGACCAGGTACAGTACTTGTTCTATTACTTTCTTACTGTACAGTTCCATATTTTTGCAATTGTGAAGTATGCATTTAATTCCTTATCTTCATCCACCCGAACTTGTCTGTGAGCAGTGGTTATCCTAAGTATTGAAAGAGCTCTGTACTTTACAAAACAAAAACTGAGCAAGTATCTTTTCTTGATCCTCTGTTTTTGAACAAAATCCACTTGAAGGATCAGCCGTCTTAAAAGGCTGCAATTTGTTTACTGCCAAACACTTTAGCAGTTGGGCACCAAGTCTGACTTTGCTCAGTCTAGCTCCTGCCTCAAGCTGTGTTCTGAAGAAGAACTTTTATTTTATTTTTAAAAATGACATTGTTATCTCTTATGTTTTAGAGAAGGCATTGCAAACAGGAACTAAGAATAAAACTAAGACAGTGCTTCTGCAGAACATTATCCCTGAGAGATGCAAATGCCCTCCAAAGCATAAAGGAAGGTTAACCCTGAAACCTACTAATGGACATTTCAATGGCAGGGGCATACTGGTCATGGTGGTGCCCAACTGCAGCCTTCTGTGGGGGCTGCACGCTCCTCCCGTGACCCCATGGACCCGCATTCCTTGAGCTGAAACATGGGCGAGGGCAGAGAGAGGCGTGGGGACAGCCGGGCCCCTGCAGTGGAGCCCTCACGGCTCAGCCCGGCGCCCAGCTCTCTGCTGAGCCCAGCTCCCCTCGCCAGGGTATGCTCCTGTCCCCCTCCACAGGTACCTCTTCACCCTCCAGATCAAGAAGGACTTGGCACTGGGGCGGCTGCCCTGCAGCGACAAGAGCGCGGCGCTGATCGTCTCCCACCTGCTGCAGTGTAAGGGCAAGCGAGTGCCCGCAGGGACGGTGCCCCTTCCCTGGGGACGGGGTGCTCAACGGAGCTTTGGCTGTGTAGCCAGAGGTTCCCCCTGCAGTGACCCCTCGCAGCCTAACCCACGCTCTCCCCACGTCCCCCGCAGCTGAGCTGGGCGACTTCCACGAGGAGATGGACCAGCAGCACCTGGCGACTCACAGGTACCTGCCCAACCAGGAGTACCTGGACAACAAGATCATGCACTACCACCGGAGACATGGGTAAGGGCTGCTCCGCGCCATGGCTGCCCACCCAAAGCACCCGACAGGTGCCTGCTGACGGGGCTGTTCCCATTAGCAGGCAGGGCAGGCAGTGGTGGCAGGGGTGATGCCAGTGTGTGCATGTCCACGATGGCATTTTTTCAGCCCATTTCAGCAGCTGCCTTCTCCCTCTTGTCGCTTCCCAACGCGTTTGTGTCTCCAGCGGGAAGATGCCAGCCGAGTCGGATGCTCAGCTGCTGGATGTGGCCAGGAAACTGGAGATGTACGGGATTCGCCCGCACCCTGCCAGCGATGGTGAGGGGACGCAGATCAACCTGGCCGTGACACACATGGGAGTGCTGGTCCTGCGGGTGAGCCCGGGGCTCGGGGCGGGCTGCCAGCACCCGGGCGGGGGTGGCCTTTCCCCAGGGACATCACCTCCAGTTGCGGGGGACCCTCCTCCCCTCCTGCATGCTCCAGGCCCTCCCAAATCCTACAAGAGGGAGCATGCCCCGGCAGACCTTGGGTGTAAAGGTGATGCTCTGGGGCACTGCTGCAGGGCTCAGCCCCGCCGCCTCCATCAGCGCTGGCTGCGTGCCGCCATGCCTGCCCTGGCTCTGTTGGCTCTTGTCACAGCGAGCGCGGCCATGTAAGCACCACAGGTTACATGGCTGCATCACATGTGTTCACCATGTAATCTTCCAGCGAAAATAGCCACCTCACGTCTGTGCAATTACAGAACGCTGTAATCACGGCGTAGCTGCAGAATAAATACAGACTTCCTCGCAGCCGGCGTGAAGCAGTGCTTGCCTCCCACACCGGCTAATTTCAACCTGGGAACATCTTGCCAGAGCAGAAATAAAAAAATAATCCTAACTGTGGGTCTGCTGCTGATAATTAGCACTGCCAGATCTGGTTATTTATTCAGCGCCATAAACAGCCCTCACGCATGATTAGAGCATCTGTGAGCCCATTAAAATCTGGGCTCTCCCAGAACACTGAGAGGGTCTCAGTGTTATACCGTGGAGTAATGCAATTTTACCTGGTCCTGCTGTGACACCAATGTTGCGCAGCTGTGTCTAAATTGATGCATAATGATAATGGGTAAGGTACGCTTGCAGCCTGCTTAAGCTGGGTCTAAATGCATGGGAGTGAGCTGAGCTCTGCTACACTTCCCAGCAAAGGAGATGAGGATCTTTCTTAATTCTTTTGGGGGGGGGCTGATTCTGCATTAACTTATGTGTTGTTCAAGGTGGGGCAGGTGGGACTTCCTGCCTTGACCTCTGTGAGGTTTGTCTTGGGATCCTGGAGTTTTATAAATAGCTTCAGTGGGGAGAGTTAAGCCCTGAACCTCAATTCGCACTGTTGGGACCAACAGATGGCCAGCCACCAAATCCTGGCACCCCTTCCCCAGACCTCAGCAGCAGTGAGAGCCACATCGGGGTCTTGTGTAATGTCTTGGCCCCCTCGTATTTCTGCAATCCTCACTTGCCCTATCCTGCTATAATCACTGTGTTCGTCCTTGCAGGGCAATACAAAGATCAACACGTTCAACTGGTCCAAAATTCGAAAACTGAGTTTCAAGAGGAAGCATTTTCTCATCAAGCTCCACGCAAACATCTCTGTAAGTACCACGCTGCAGGCAGCTGCCAGGCTCAGGACCAGGCAGCTGTGGACAGAGGATCAGCCACGCAAAGACCCTGCATTGAATAAAATCTGTTTCTGCTGCTCATGGGTGATTCTCCTTCCCCCTACCTTGCCCTCGAGCATGGCACGTGCCACCCCTGTGTCCCCAGAGGCCGGAGCCACCGGCAGCCCGGTGTGATCCTTTGCGGGGTCAGGAGGGCAAATGGCAGAGCCTGGCCCCGTGTCCCTGACACCAGCTCACTTGTCTCCCTCCGGCCGTGCAGGCACTGTGCAAGGACACGCTGGAGTTCACCATGGCAAGCCGGGACGCCTGCAAGGCTTTCTGGAAGACGTGCGTGGAGTACCATGCCTTCTTCAGGCTGTCTGAAGAGCCCAAGTCAAAGCCCAAAGCCCTTCTGTGCAGCAAGGGCTCCAGTTTTCGCTACAGGTAAAGTCCCTGGGGAAAACCAAACACATGAGGCCAGGAAGGGCGTGGGGATGGCTCAGAGCCTCCCTTTTGTGTTGGACCTGGCTGGATGATACCCGACAGCTGCTTTTCCTGGAGACACCACTGTCTCAGTCGTCCTCTGGGATGCGGGAATGCCCAGGGCTGGGACTGATGGTGCTGCTCGTACCTCTCCGCCCCTTGCTGCAGCGGGAGGACACAGCGGCAGCTGCTGGAGCATGGGAGGAAGGCGAAGATGAAGAGCCTGCCCTTCGAGAGGTACCAGAGGGCATGGAGGGGGCAGTGCCTGGGGTGGGGAGGGGACACTCTACTGGCCATGCACCCACCCATGCTCTTGGCCTTGCAGGAAGCACTACGGGTCCCACTACGACGAGAGGCAGTGCCGCTCCTCCCCGGACCTTCTGACGGATGTCTCCAAGCAGGTATTTCCCCTCGGCATCAGTAAGAGGAGCGCCAGGGCTGGGGCAGGGAGGTCTTGGCATCGTGGCCCCAGCTGGCAGAGCTCAGCCAGAGGCCAAGCCAGCCCCTCGGCTCTGCGGGCTCACTGCTGGCCCTGCTCTGCCCCCCTGCCTGGCCAGGGGTCTGGGCACCCACCCACCCTCTGCCCCTGCTCAGGTGGAGGAGCTGCGCCTGGCCTATGGCGGCCGGGGCTCCTACCATGCCAACGGGGTGCACGCCTCCGAGCCCACGCTGGACAGCCGGCGCCGGAGCTCCGCCGTGGAGGTGACATTCGCCGCCGAGCTGGAGCGCTCCAAACCTGAAGCATCCCCCTCGTTCCTGCCCCACTCCAAAAGCTCATCTGCCTTCCCCCTACTCTACGCCGAGCTGGAACTGGAGCGAGCATGGGAGCCCGCCGACCTCTTCGGCGCCAGGAACCCCTTGACTTCCTTTCGGCCCCACCACCAGTTTGCCGGGAACAGTAAAAGCACCTCAGTGGGCAACATGCGCGAGGTGAGCACCCGGCCGCTGGTGTACACGGATGTGCCATGGCCCCCGCCCATGGCTACCCCAGCCCCGCAGGTCCTCTTCTACCTGGACAGGCCCCCGCAGCCCCCGTGCCATGCACTGGTGCCTGACGAGGACACAGCCAGCGGATGCAGCCCTGTGGCTGCAAAACCCCTCAGGCGGAGCCCGAGCGGGACCCGGGCCAGGGAGTTTCATTGCAAGGCTGCATGCACGGCAGTGGGTGCAAGCGTGGCCCCAGCAGGGGAGAACAGGTTGCTGGCTCGCTCCTTCGATTACGGCCTTCAGGAGCAGCCTCCCAAGCGGTCTTGGAGCCAGTCAGACATGAAAACCATCCGCTTCCCCTATGGCTCAGAGTTCAGGCCCCTGGGCCCGTGCCCTGCACTGAGCAGCCGGAAAGCGGGCGTCTTTCGGTGCGTGCCAGCCCAGCAAGGGCTGGCACCGGGGCTGCGGCGCGCCGCCGAGCGCTACGTGGGCAGCAGCACCGAGTCCAGTGACTCCGACTCTGATCTCCTGGCTGCCGACTACTGCTCCCTGTACGGCCGGGTGCTGCGGTCACCCATGGCCCGGGTGCGGCTGTCCTCCGGCAGCCTCCAGCTGGATGAAGAAGATGAGGAGGTGTCCTTTGCCACCGGCGCCACTGAAGAGAGGACTTCCAGGGTGGCATCCGGGTATTTCACCTAGGTGCCTGACACTGGCCAGAGGGAGCAGAGGTGGCCGGCACTGACCCGGGGGTGCAGGAGGGTGACACTCTTGCTTGCAGGACTGCTTACTGCTTGCAAAACATTGATGGGCTTGTGTCGTGTGAGTGCTCTTAGCTATAGAGGGTGTGTTAATGGACAGTAAGGCAGCATTCAGAAGTTCCAATCCCCTCCACCACAGGTGGCAGCTGGTGCATCTCGCCACCACATGCAGGGGTCCTGCTCCAGCCAGAGGGGCCAGGGCTCTCCTAAAGCCCTGCAAAGACCCAGTGTCCTGCCCAGGGTGGTGCCTGCTGGCCATGCTTGGAGCTCCGCTGCTGGAGTCTTCATTGGGGGAGGGAGAAAAAGAAAAAGCATCTGGGTTTGTTTTTTTTTCACAGCTGCAGGGAAGCACACTGGTGGGAAGGGTGTTGAGGCCCATCTGGAGAGGAGCAGGATGGCCAGGGGAGGCTGCTCCTGGAGCTGACCCGCCCCATGGACACGGCCAATGCCCCAGCACAGAGCCAGTCTCCTCCATCCTGCCTCCCCTCCCTCCAACTCTGCAGGGAGCGTCGGGCCCTCGAGGACAAGGTTGCAATGCTCAGAGCCATGGAGGAAGCAAACTGCTCCGTCTTCTCCCTGGCTGATTTAGAGCATAATCCTTCCCCAAGAAACATCTCCGCAGTGCTTGTAAATCATTTAATATCATCCCACAGTGAGCTCTGGGAAGCAGGTTAATGAACAATATTGTATAGCTCTGCTTTTCTTGGGCCCGTTAGCTGCCATTTTCTGGCAGCACCTCCGCAGTCCTGGTACCTCAGTGCCCTGCTTAAATCTAGGGGTGCAAGGGGGTCCTTTGCTCCCCCAAATCAGGCCTCAGTTAAGCTGCATGGGAAAAAAGATCCCAGGAGGGTGTAGGAAAGAAACAGGCATCTGGTGCTCACCCACAGCATTAGGAAGTCTGCTGTAACCATGGTGCTTCAAAACTTTCGTGTTTGTTGGCTACAGGAGTGCAATGTTATTTTTACCAGGGCTGTTTCTGCAATAAAGAAGGAGCAGGAGCTGGGACTGCTCACCATCCATGGGGCAGCAGGAGGGGAATTCCCAATTTATCCATTACTCCCTCGCAGGGAAAAGGTAAAAAGATACTACTTGGAAGTATTTTTGTTACAAAAACTTACTATCACCCTAAACCTACAGGAAATCATTTCAGAAAATGGGAGAATGATGACACCTCTGTAAGATTTTAGAGGAGGATCTTGTTACTTTTCTTTAAGAACAATCCTGCAAGTAGCTGTAGGACATAACTGTAAGGAGAGGGACCCCCTAGTAAATCCACAGTTGAGAAACCAGTGCGACCTGCTAGAACAGAGTTCAGAAACAAGGAAGCTGGGACAAAGACAGAACACAGGTTAACATGTAAAAAGAACTGGGCTTATGGGTACTGCTCACCCTGCGCGTTGCTGTCCTTTGTTTTAGAAGCTGGACAATAAAAATCAGTCGTTCACACCAGTTTTCGGTTGCTCCTTCTGCCTGGTGAAATCTGCACCCCCAGCCCACCTTCCCCTGCGCCTCCCAGCTCCCAGACAGCTCTCGTTGCCTGGCTCCCGGCTCCCTCTGTGCCTTCACTGTCTCAGTGACTGGGAAGACTTGCTGAGATCCCTGAATGCTGCTGAAAACAACCACATTCTTGGTTGGTTGCCCAAAGAAATGCGTTACATCAACAAGAGAGGTCTGCTTTTGCTCCTGGTTACCCGGTGCTGAAGAAGCTGTGTACAGGGACCCCACATGCTGCTCTCACACGTTCTGTTAAAAAAAAGGGAAAATCTTTCTGGTTATAAAGTTGTTTCTTCCCTTTCTCAAAGCTCTGCACCTTGGAAAGAGCAAGAACCACCACTAAATACAGCATTTACGTATGGCAGTCTACACCCACAATTTGGTAGAGGGGGAAAAAAAAAAAAGCAGCAGTGTTTCAAATGCAGACTGCACACACAGCTCTCGGAGAATGTCCCTTACAGGGTTACACCTTATGCACACAGGCAAACCTACAAACACCGTTAGCTCCTGAAAGCACGTGGACACGCAGGTAAAGGCTGGCGCAGGTCAGCTTTACCTTGAGCACATCCCAACACAGACACACAGTCCCCCCGAGAGGACTTGATGTACAGCCACACAGCCCAAATCTCCAGGAGCTGCCAGCTCTGGCACTCATGACTGTGCTGGGGAAACAGCATTGAGGACGACTTGGGAACTACTTTGGATTTTTCCATTGACTAGAGCGCACTGGGGCACACACAGCGTGCGCACTGTGCCCTAGCATCTCCTTACACCATGGTCAACAATAGCAGAGGAACAAAGCAGCTCATGAGTAAGTGACAGAAATTAACATCTTCAAGCTAAATTCATTGCGTGAACTAGCTTTCTTGGGACTGACTAATATAAAAGGAACAATCCCAGTAAGCAGTGGCTCACATGTCAAGCAACAATTGAAATAACCCTTGAGTAAGTCCTTCCCCATGGTCCCTGCTCAGCCTTATTCACCCCAGAGGTAAGAACATCTATTCAAGTGATTGTGTTTCACTAGGGAAGAAAACGAGGATGGAGAGAGGACATGGAATGATTTGGTCTGCTGATGGTGAAAGACAGACAGCAGTACCTGGAAAATGTGAACTTCCACAGCCCTTACACAAGCAATGATTATTAAAGGGGGAGGAGGCACAGCAGCATTAGAGCATCAAAACGTTAAGCTACTCTGCATTCAGACTGAAGTAACTGGAGGTCATGGAAAATATATCACTTCTAGATAAAGCTAACCTTGAAATTCAGACGCACAGCACTCAGCAACTTTTTAGGTAGAGGTGTGTATGTTAGGATATAAAAGAAACAAAACGTACACAGAATACAGAGAACTTCAGTTTGGAGAAGCACTAAGGTTTCAGTGTATTTACCTCATTTCTGTGTTAAGTGTTGCTTCATTTATTGGAAAAATGTGAAACAAGACAAACCAACATACATACCACTAAAACTTTGCAAAGAGGAAAATAATTTTATTCCAGTGTTAAGTCATAAAACAGTGTGATAAAAATCAGACCTTTAACAATTGCTAAACTTTGTGCAAACACATTAAGAACCTATGTACTTTCCTATTCAGCTATAGACATTCGACTGAATGCAAGAACAGGTGTTTACGATACTACATGCTTACTGTACAGAAGCGTACTAAAGGAGTCAGAGACCAAGGGTTTTAAGAATGGTTACATTGATAAAGGACTCATCTACCCAAGAACAAACACATTTCTCTATTCTGCGATTCAGACTACTTTGGTAAGACTACTTCAATATCAATTCTTCTCAATCTACAGCAGGAAGCCTAGCAAACCAAACAAGCAAGAAGATGGTTCCTGCATGAATATTTTGATATATCTTTCCATTAGCTATCTGCCAGCAACAGAATACTGCTGATAAAGTTACACAGTTCATCAATAACTAACACATGGTGGGGAAAAAGACAACTGTTCTCTGGAAACCAGTAATACAGACATCCATTCTTAAGAGTTAGATTATAGTCTTACGACGCACAGAGACTTCAGGCGCAGAAATGTCATATGCAGTACAATAAAAAAAAAAACACCTTCTTGAATGGACTGTGCTATAAGAGAACAAGGCTGTATTATTCATACGTGGATGAGTTTTTCCCCACACTGTCCTATGAGGTAGGTATACATCCCACCCATTTCACAGGAAAAGAAGAGGCACCATGTTCAGCAGCTTGTTACAGTCGTATCACAAATAGGACAGGTTCCAATTTCCCAAATAATTCACCACCTAAACCCTACCTACCCAGAATCGTTTTATAGAGTTGCATAGATTAAAGACCCTGCGTCAACAGGGTAGAGCCATCAGTTACAAAATTCAGGAGGAATTCCCGTCACCTCTCCTCTCAGTCTCCCACATAAACAGAACACCTGAAGGGAAGTGACACGGAAGTAAAAACATGGTTTTAATTCTGAGAAATTTGTATGGAGCTCTAAAATGACATTTGGGTCGAGACTGCTGAAGTGAAAGCCGAGGTAACTGTGGCACAGGCCTTTTTGTACCTTCACTCCACAATGTCAAGTTCACAATGAAGTCAGAGTGTTCTGACATCTCTACCATGTTGTCACTGGCCATGCACGTTCGTCTGAGCACGCGGATCCTGAAGACTCCTCTTTAGGAATGGAATCAAACTGAACCCTGGGGTTGCTCCATCCATTCCCTGTGGCATAGCAGCTGGTAGGTGTCCTCCGGACAAGAACAGCATGGGGGGGACCCAAACCTTTTCAAAGCAACCATGCAACTCTGTGCAAGGAACACCTTTCTTGAATTAGAATACAAGTTTCTAAGAGGTATATCCACACCTCTGCACATCTACTAAAATTCAGAATAAAATGCACAACAGAACAAGCTCATGAAAGTTTACAGAACTTAAATATTTATTTTTAAACCATTTAAAACCCCCCAAAACATTGAAATAAGCTTAATCTATAAACAGATTTACAAGACTAACAACTACAGAAGCTAGAGGAGCACTACAATTTGTTTCTGTGATGCAGTTATTTTGTAAAGCTTCAGATCAACTGTATTTACAACTTTTGCTGCTTTTACATTTATAAAAATATTTATTTAATCCATAACATTATTGTTTTCAAAAACTATTTCCAGACTTTTTTCTCAGATATAAATTCTAATTGAATTTCAGTTATATAGCAGATGAAAGTTTTAAACAGAAACATTTTCTTAAAATTAAAACAAGGAGTTAAAAGTAATTTTTTTACAGTGTAGGCACCATTGAAAATAATTGTCCTTGGCATATCTAACCACCATCTCTCACAAGTGTCCTTTATATAAAAACGATGTAATGGCAACATTTGACTAAAAATGCAGTATTTACTTGCACACCATTACTTTTTCAATATTTGGCAGATATATTTCAGATTCTTTAAAATGACTTTTGTGCAAAAACAAATGTGCAGGTCTGAACCATAAAATAAACACACCCAGCCTTTATCAAAAATAAATTTACACCAACAGTTCCACAGCTAAGTACTGAAAAACAATCCCAGTTCAGAACTTCAGCATAATATACATACTGGGTTGAAAAAGGGAAAAAAAAACCAGAAGAGAAGATATTACCCATGTAGCAGTACCATAAATATATAACTGAAAGCAACTTATAGTCTTACCTACTTTTTAAGATAAAAAAACCAAAATCACTCCGTACTGCAGAGTACTACCTTTTTGTGAAAGAATATCTATAACTCAGTTATTTGCATATTAACTAGTAAATATATATTTAAAATACACTTTCAGAAAATTATAAACAAATTATGTTGATGTACTATATTTAAGGTATTTTAAGAACAAACGTGTATAAATATTTTACAGGAGAAACAACACCACCACACAGAACGCTGGTGTTACACTTATACCTGCTTGTGAGGTATGTATCATGCGACGCTCGGCTTCTCTGGCTCCCTTCCACCCAGGCATGTATACTCAGAGGAAAAAAATTAAATTAAGTTAAACTGGACTTCAGGTTTTGTCCATTATTGCCAAAAGCCCCACCCCCTCAACTGTATTGCTCTAAATTTTCCTACCATGATGATATAAGATTGAATTACTACTTCAAAACCTGTTCTAAAAGGTAATACATATACTGTACATCAGGATATACCTGTTGCTACATATCACCTGCAAACTATTGACATATTGCTCTCAAATATATTTAATCATAGAGCTGCCTAAAATACTGTACCAATTTAGAATTATAATAGATGCTGTTGCAGGTTTATTTTTCAGGGCACGATAACTATATGCTGGTTGAAGCAGGTGCTACAGCAATACCCTTGCCACTACATTACATGTTTTGAATACGCTTGTGAAAAAGCTATTTTCTCTGAAGCTTGTTAGTGATTTACAAAAGTTTAACTCATGAATACAAAAGACCTGTACATCCCCATGTACAGGAACAAAACAGCATCAAAACATACCATACTTGCACTTTCTATTAACTAAAGTAATGGTTATTTCTAAAAGCAAAACTGCACCTCAACATTTATCAGATTAAACAGGTGAAACTACAATATTAAAAGTTGTTCTTTACAAAATAATTTCCTGAAAATATAAAACCATGTGCACTGCCACAAAATAGTTGAGTAGGTTCTTTCAAATCCTCAATCACCATCAATATGTTGCAAAGATCCAAAAGGCACAAGGAGCTCATGAGCTAAGCACTGCCAAGCTTGAAGTAGTTTTGGTGGGTTTCACTGGGTCCATACGAAACAGCAGTCAATTATGTGAAGTTTCTTAGGATGAGTCATTAACAGAAAATCTATGGATAAAAAAAAATATAAGTAAGGATTTTGTTAATTAAATTGTTTCAGCTTGGCAGACAGCGCACAACTATTTTTGCACCACCAAACCAGTACATGCCTTCATCTCAACAGTTCGTAGGAAAAAAAACCACCACAGTGACATTCTCAAGAAAATACTCCCTAAAAAGTATTATTTTCTTTACTTTAATTCTCCTGCTCCCTTACTGGCTATAAATACGCTTACGCCAAAATTGCAGGCTAAATTAAAGGAAGCAAAGTACAACCACCACAGTATAACTGCAGTACTAGAAGATGAAACAGATACAGTAATTGTTACTATTAGTTTTAGTCTCAAACAGAAGTGTTAGTCTAAGTACCAAAGCTAAAAGTTTAAAAGCACTGGACATAGCAGATCTTTCACTTATCAGTAAACTACTGAAATTTAACCAACATACGAAGTTCAGTGTCAATTAACCTTTCCTGTGCATAAGTACTTAATTTAAAATTTTTCTTTTAAAATAAATCTTTTTTTTTTTTTTAAATAACGCATAACAAATTCTTCAACTTACTTCTGAAATTTCTCCATAAGTTTCTTCACCATCTTATCTGTGATTCCTGGACATGTTGCTTCTGCCATATTGATGCTTTTTTCAAGTTCCTCAATTGCTTTCTTTCTGCTAGCATTATTTGTGTCCTGCTGTTTGAGCTGAGGAGCAAACCAAAACAGATAAAACTTATAAAAGTTATCAGACACTTGGGTAATATTTTCAAAGAAATTTTTTAAGTCAAGACTTACCTCAGCAAACACAGGGGTGATTATCATAGTTAAACAACTCAGGGTTTTAACAAGCTCCTGATCCTAAAAGTTAACAAATAAGCATTACATTAGCATACTCCTATACAGTGTGTACGCTGCATTTAACAGTGCATACATGATTTTGAAAGTTAAGTTAAATTCAACAAAGCACTTGAAATACATTACAAAAACAACGAAGGCACAGTATATCAACAAACGTTACGTGATGTGGAAACAGATGCCTGATGACACATCTGAAAAAATGTCATATACCATCAGAAAACCAGTTCAGTTTTTCCTAATATTATACAAGTCTGTAAAATTCACATCTCTATGAACAGATGCTGATCTATTAGTATGCAGTATCTTTTGCATTTAAGGCTGACATGGGCGTAGGAAATATCACTAACAAGCATCAGCTCTTGAACCACAAAAAGACAGTCAGTTCTTAGGAAAAGCGAATTAATTACTATGTTTTATCACTATCTTCCTTAAATTGGCTTCAAAAAAAGCACGCAGAAAGAAGAACTCTTCAGACTGTACACACCGTCCCATTCTGTAGCTTCTTTGCATCTGGCTTCTTTCGAACTGTAGTAAAGCTCCACTCAGGATGAGAGTTATTTTCTTTGTTACTGGACTCCCTGAAGAAAAAGGATACCATGTACATAATACTAGCCACAACATAACTCTAAGCAAGCACAGGTAACCCAAATACATAATAAATCTAAATGGATTATTTCCATATTCCTTAAAATAAAGAAGAAAAACATGTATTGAAACATTAACTGAACTTTAAAAAAACGTCTTCAGAGGCTGAATAAATTGAAATACGATCAAAGCAAACAGAAGATGTTATCTACCCATAAAGCTTACCTTCTCCCACGACATCCCATTTAAAACAGTTATCTGATATCCAGAAAAGCAAGAGACTTACAGAATGTATGTTGTTCCACAGGCATTGTGCAAACTTCTTCACACACCTCAACCTTGCTCTGCAATATTTCTAATTGTGATTTACTGTTTTTGGTATAACCACTAGCCTCAGACTAGGAAATACACAGCACTTAAACAGAACTGAAACTGAGTTCAGAGAGAGAAAGTTTAGAGAGATAATGAGTGCATAGCTTGACTTATGTATTAGTCTTCAGGTTCATACAAGGGGTTTTCTTGAAAGAAGCCAATGAAAAACATAGAACAAAGACAGATGTACAGAAGAAGAGTTAAATTACACAGAGAAACTGCAACAAACCTACTTTAGAAACATTATTAAAAAAAAAGAAAAGCCCAAAAGAAACTAAACTGAAAATAAACTTACGAATCTGAACCATCGGAATCACTTTCATCACTACTATGTCCCTCTGCTTTCCATCTCTTAAACCTATCAATCAGTTCTGTCAGATATGAAGTCTTCTTGGCATTTTTCATGATGAACTTGTGCTTCAGAAGTTCTTTTGCAGTAGGGCGCTGTAAGAAACACTTTAAATATTTAATGTTACGCTAACATTTCATGATTTTAAATGTTAACAGGGGAGATTTAGCACGACAACTGACTTCTAGAGCTAACTCACATAGTAATCAGGAAATTTGTGAAACAGGAAGTCAAGAGAAGCCAGTAATCCACATTTACAAGCACTCTAAAAATATGATCAAGTCACAGACTATACTGCTTATCCTTCTATGCTAGAAGGTACACACCCAGGAAAATGACTAATCAAAATTCTCCAATGCAACATTTCCTTGTAAGCAGAATTCAGCCAGCCAGCAAAAGTTCTGCTGGAGAAAAAGATCTAAGATTCTCTCCTCTGTTAAAGCTTCTCCTCTGGCATTATCTTAGGTTTAGAGTGCATTTTAGGCAGCTGCCTCTGCCACCACCATTTCTTTCAGCGTTATCCCTCCTTCTTTCAGTATTTTAAACAAGAGACCAGGATGGACACACAGCTATTAAAAAGCACCACTACCATTTACAGTGGAAAGTATAGTCTCTAAAATTATTTCAACTATGATGCACTACACCAGCAAAATACTTCACAAGCATGAGAGAACAGAAAATGAAACCAAAACATCTGTACACACACACACACACACACAAACATCTACTCACAAATGTTGGGTCCTTATTCAGACATGCATCAATGAATTCTTTAAAAGGTTTACTGAATTCTCCTAATAAAGTCGGAGGATTGTTTTTTGGAATGAGGAACAGAACTCTCATCGGATGCATATCAGAGTTGGGAGGCTCCCCTTTGGCTAGTTCAATAGCAGTGATTCCCAATGACCAGATGTCAGCCTGAGAAAGGGAGAAGGTACTTTTAGTACAAAATTAAGGGCTATCATGACTAAGTATTTAATAACAAATCTTCACATATACTGCATCTATGTAATAAAATTAATTTTGGTCTAACTAGATAATGCACAAAGATTCTTTTCTAATATTCGAAGGCTTTAATTCCCAAAGACGTGGCTGACTTAATCAGTCTTTAATGACATACATCTACAATGTGACTTTCATTGCACACTGTCACTGTTGTAACACTGTCAGCAAGTTAAACGTGCACCTAAATACACGTTTTTGGAAAAAGCTTCAGAAACATTTATCCCCCTTTGATTTTTTTCTATATAACAAACTACAAACTGCCACAAATTTCCTATGTCTAATTCAGACTTTGTTTAGACAGCAAAACTGCATGTTGATGTTACTTTTTAAACTGTAGATACACTGAGGTATCCAACCCTGTTTGACACCCCACTGTAAAGGAACAAGGCAGAGAGTTGAATCAAATCCAGCAGGTGAACACTTAATTTCTTTCCTAACAGACTGCTTGATGAATTTAACTAGAAAATTATCAACAACTTGTTAGACCTGAAACGCCAAGTTCACAGTGTAAGTTTTTGAAGAATGATGAAGTGGTATTTATTTTAGCTAAAGGTAAGCATTATAAATAAATTCTGTCTTTGTACCAAAATATCTTATTAACTATAAAATTATTTTTCTGATTTAGAGATTTTTCCCAAGTGAAATATACATTACTTGCGTCTTTTTAAATGAGCTACAATAGCTATTAAGGTCACTAAAGGTGTTTCTCATTAAAAAGTGGCTGGCAATGGTTGACTACACTTGGCACAGAAGTCATAAATCAAAGCTGCCCATAGTGCAAACAAGGGTATAATTTACATCTCTCCAATATTCCTTTCTTATTCACAAGACCTAAAATATCTGTACTTAATATTGAAGAATTAAACAAGCTCATTGTTTATTACTGAAATATCGTAACCAACAATTGTATACTGGAGCAAAGTGTTCTGAAAGAAGAGATGGGGCTTGTAAATCTCCGCCACTACAAAAATGTATTAATTTCTATTTAATTTTCTGTCATTTTGAAGTAGGGAGAGAAGGAGAAAGGTTAAAATTCAGTCCAGATGCCAAAATATTCATCAGTATTAGTCTAGAAACTGAAGCGTATCCTGTCCAAAACCCTTCATCTGTCCTACCAAAGGCTTGCATCTTATCTGCTTTCCCACCAGACTTTTGGCATAGAAAGGGGAGAGGGCATTGCTCTCGCAACTTATTGAGGAGCTATAGAAGGCAAAAGATTAGGTTGCTGGGAGAATGTAAACACAGGGGTGGTACAGCTGATTTATACACAGGGCAAGGAGAAGAGGAATTATTATCACTTTGACTGAACAACACACATTTTTAAAGTGGAGTAGACTGCTTTTCCAAAATGCCCTAGGGATCACATTACAGTTGCACCACTGAAACTCTAAACATGAGAACTACAACATACTCCTTATCAGCAAGAACCCTTGTGACATGTACACAAATTCCTTCAAGTCTGAATGATCCTGGGAAAGTCTCCTGCAGTGTGAATATCTTCAGGACATCTCAGATATTCAACAGTCTTTTCTTTATGTGCACTTCACAAGTATAGTTACATGTTTTCTACTTGAGAAAAAAAGTATTAAAGTATTCCTTCGCATACACCAGGATTCTTAGATTTCTTGCTCCTATTCAAGGCTGCATCTACAGACTGTAGAAAGTCCAGTGCCAGCAGCATAATATACTACCATTTCACTAACCACACACTGTAGATCATCTTGTGGGTATACATACGGGAGAAGAGGGGACTGTTCCTTCCCTATCATCATTTCTAGCAGCAGTTCCCAACCCTCAGAAAAACATGGAGGTCTGCTTTTCTACTGCTAGTTCACGTAGGGAAACTCTCCTTTCCAATTAGTCATCCATCAACAGCTCCCATGACAAAGGAATGTACAAGGTACCATAATGCTACCACGGCTACCCATCCTGTAGTTCAAGCTACCTTTTTCCTTCTCAGTATCAGTCACCTGTGCTAAAATCTTCAGCATTACACAGGTCCTCAGACATACCATTAAAGAAATTATATCCAGAACTGTTTACAAAAATCTGAGAAAAGAGTACAATATCAGCCACCATCTTGGCTTTCAATAAGCTGATAAATTCTGGTGGCATTCTAATTTGTGAGAGCTTTACTACTGTTTGAATTTAATGTGAAACACTGAATTGAAATTAAAAACAAACCAACCAACCCAACCACAACACTGAAAGCATCAAGGGAGTTTCTCTGAAAGAATCTTAACATGAAAGCATCAATTTACTTGGTGAGTTTGCATGGGTCTTGCATGTGAGTACAGTGACATGTAACTACCATTAAAAAAACCAATTTAATCGCACTTTTAATTTTATTATTTGAAACCGTGTAATTTGAAATCTACTTCTTTTCCTCCATACTAATAGAGCCAAAACCACAAGAATCAAAGCCATTTCCGTTGGATCCGCAGATGCAAAGAAAAGGCATTCTACTCTCATACTTACTTTTGAATCATATGCTGACTGCTGAATAACTTCAGGGGCCATCCAAAACGGAGTTCCAACAAAGGTATTCCTCTTAATTTGCGTGTCTGTCAGCTGCCCAGCAACTCCAAAATCAGCAAGCTTAACATCGCCTTGTTCTGATAACAAGACATTGGCAGCTGCCAAGGGGAAATAATATAATATCTACATTAGAATCCTGTTCTTATGATTTTCAAAGGCTTTAACAAAGTGACATTTAAAATGTTATGCACCTTTTATATCCCTGTGAATTTTCTTCTCTGAGTGTAGGTAGTCAAGACCTTTCAAGATTTCCTTTAGCATGGTAGCAATCTGGAACTCATCAAATGGGCCAGCACGCAGCTTTTGAGAAAAGATACATTAAAATAATTTTAGCCTTCTATCTATTTTTTGCCTTGTTATTGATTTAATTAAATCTTAAACTTTAAAAAAATCTTTCAGGTAAAGAATTAACAGAATTCATTGAACATTCAATGAACTATGTCAACATTCTATCAAAAAAAGGTGCAAAAGAATGATCATCTTCACATCTCCTCTACTGATAATACATTGAAAATGCTGTTACTTTTCTAATGTATACAGTATGCACTCCCTTCATGAAAAAGCTGGAACTAATTTTCCACAAAGTTATTGTTTCCTATAGACAGCAAACGCAGCAGACTGAATTTTGCATTTTAGATTAAGTGAATTAAGAAACTCAGTTTATTTCAAAATAAATTAGTCTACTGACTGTGGTTTTTAAATTTAATAATGCTTTTTTTTTTTCTTGTTCCAGCATTTTTTATTCCATGCTTGCTTTTGCATCAAGAACTTAACACACTGCTATAAAGCTGCTAGTATGGAATAAGTGTAAACTTTGCACGTTAGAAAGCTATGTAAATAAAACAGAAGCATTTAAGGTAGGTGATTCTGCTATTAAAAAAATACCAACAACAGCACTGAAACAGAGAACACCATGAAATTATGGTACGGCAAAGTAAGGCAAACGTTGAAGTTTTATTCTTCTAAAGGTTCAGTGGTTTCAATTGTCACTACTAAAAGCTATTTCACTATTTCTGACACTCCACAGAAGACTATCAATTACTCAAAAGTGTTAAAGAGTAAGTATCTCACAGCCCTTTTCTCAAAAAGACAATGTTCCAGAGCTACAAAAACTATTACATGCTACACATAATGACTATGCTTTTGCATTCCCGTAGCTGAGTTGATGCGATGTAATTTCATAAAGAAGTTTAAATAGATCTGTGAAGTTAAGCACATACTTCAGCTCTTGCAGACAGGACCACTGTTAGCAAATATATAATTAACACCATTCTGTAATACTGAAGACATATTTTTCCTTCAGAACAACACAAAAAGACCGAGTTATATTATCTTACAGGAAAGGGCGGGTCTCTAAGCTTTACAGTTGAGGCAGAGCTGTACTGAAAGTATGGGGAAACCACATCCACATACAGTGGACTGTGCTCTTGTACTCTAAGCTACATCCTTCATGAATGCTACACTACCTTAAATAAAAGGCACTTTAATGCTTAACTGAGAATACCTGAAAATGGAAAACCCAACACCTTTTAACCAGTTAAAATTAACTGGACTCTGTGGGCACACAGTCCATTCATTTCTGAGACCCAATCCCAAAGGAAACATTTTTTTATTCAAGTGTAATGAATTCTATTGGGCAGAGGGGTCAGGAGACAGATGATCCAAAACTCAAAAGCCTACCTCATATGACAAGAACAATACTTCTCCTCATACTAAAAAAAAAAACAAAACACCAAAACAAAACAAAAAAAAAAAAAAACCCAACAAAAAACATTGCCTTACATTTGACCGAGAACAAATGGATGCTTCCTAATGCTTAGATACAAACAGTAAAAACAAAAAAATCAACATCAATTCAATATAACAGAACTACCATTCAAATTCGCACTTTTTGGAGCATTACAATGTAGCAGTGATGTAGTATCAGCTGCCTCCAGGGACTAGATTTTTATAGAGCGATATCAAAGCACAATGAAATAACGTTCACTAGTACTTATAATGCAAAAAAAAAAAAAAAAAACACATATACTTACAAGATCCAAAGCTGAACCTCCACCCAAGTATTCCATTATTATCCATAGTTTTGTGCCCTATGAAGGAAGGCATGAGTTGTTAGAAGCCCAAGGCTGCCATAAAAAATAAATAATTATGTATTTCAATAGACTACCAGCATACTGTTAGGAGAATGCAAGTGCAGAGTTCCATTAATCACCAAGTTACATGTAATTACTTCTCGTAGAATGATGACACAGCTCCTGTGCAAGATGTCTAAACACCAATTAAATTTTGACTTCTGTATTTAAAAAAAAAACAAAAAAAACCCCACCACCCCACCCCATCCCCCCCACCACCCCACCCCATCCCCGATTAACCATTTTCCGCTAACTGGTATCTAAAATGACTCCACCTAAAGGAATTGAACTCAGAGAAAAAAGTGGTTTGGTGGTGGTTTAAGTTTAAACTAAATGTTTTAATGTAAGGTTGTAGGTCTTACAAAAGACTGTCTTTGCATTACCATTATTAATTCCAGCCCTTATATAATTTTAATAGTAAACTTTCTTATAACATCACCACACCTCTCATCTGAGGAAAACACTCAGAACTTAAAATTACTTTTGAGCATGACAGTGAGCATGAACATGCTTCAAAGACAACAGAAATGTAAAGCCTAATGGAAGTAGGTACTAGGTGCCTCTCTTCACCTATGTGGTAATTGCACAAGTGTGTATCTAACATGTCCACAAGCTCCAACTTAAGTTGCCACATCCAGCTGCCCCTGAATACGCTTGTACCTAAGGACTTGCATCCTACCATAGAATATGCCTGCTACCATAGGGGCAGCTCTGATTTTGAGATACAAAGCAGCACTACAACCACCAGTCAGGAGAAATTGCACTGCCAGACCTGGAACCCTACAAAAACGATCAGGTTTCCGAAGTTTTCAGATCAGAGGTTCGAAATTGGCCACTAAAAGGTCAAAGATAAGAGCAGTATAGTTCAATAAAAAGTATGACTTAAGGCATCTATCTTAGGAATTTTTTTTAATTATTTTTAATTATTTCTAGTAATATTGCAAAGTTCATGTACTCCTTCACTATATGCTATTCGAATCCTGACCCCTGTGAATATGTGAGTTTCTGTGCTTTGTGGAGATGTCTCAACTACTAGAATACTAGAACCGACAAATTCTTCTCAACACTGATTTCTAGATGCTGTCTTTGCCCTTGGTACATAGCTGCAAAAGGTGGCTGGTTCATATAAACAAAACCAGAAAGATTTGGTATCAGATCTATAGACCGTATGTTTCAAAACTAGGATCTTCTGCTATTTGCTTGCCAGAGTCCCCTCACATTTCAGAAGAAACCCAAATATTAATCTATGGGCTACTACTCTAAGAAATTCTGGGAATAAAAACATTTCTCTATTTAAAATAAAAACCAGTTATTAAAAATACTCAACTGAACGAGACCTGGGGAAGTACCAGGCACACTGTAAGTCTCCAGCAAATATTTACTAGTGCTAGTTCCTCATAACAGAGCACAAGATTATGGCAGAAGTACTTTTTAAAGCCTCTTGCATTCTACATCGTATGCTTTCCCACCCTGTTACCCGACTAGTGACAGAAATCTAAAGAAAACTCAACAAGCAAATAAAGGTGCAGTTTCTGAAAGCACCACATCCAATTATCTTAACAAAGTGTGCTCTATTAGATTCGTACTGAATTTAAAAAACACACCATTTATAAGAGTCTATTCCAATACTATGAGATCAGCAGGGAAGGGATGGCTAATTTTAGCAGTTTTTATAAAGCCCAACTTTGTCAGCTGAGAAGACCTGCAAGGAACTCCAGTTTAAGGCAAACATTGTGGTTACCAGACATGTCTGGAGGATTTGACTATTACTTGAAAACAGTATAGGGTGAAAATGAGTAAGTACTGTGTTTCTGAAATAATGCCTCAAAGAAATTGCTACTATCCACTGTAACCGGGTGTGGATATTTTCTAGCTAGGCATGAATAACCTTTTTCCTAGCTATTTTAAGTCAACCAAGTATAAATAGACAGTGTAGAACAAACAGTATCTTTAGATTGTCTCAGAGCTTTTAGTGCACAAAGTGCTTTACAATTTTGATGGAAGTCTCTGGACGCTACTACAGGAGTTCTCTATATTCAAATCTGCAAAACTGAGAATAACTTCAGGCTTGTTTTAATTGCAAAAGAAAAGAGCAAGCCCAGGTGGCTGCAATAGTTACAAGGACAGGTATCTAAACCCCTCGGCTAGATGGCACAAATAGGGAAAACAAACAAAATTTCAGTCATCAAGAGAAGATCTATCCCTACGGGATCAGATGGAAAGTACAGCTCAAGTATTTTATCAAGCTTCACAAATTTGCGTAACCAACTTTGCCAGTTTGCCAGAACTACGGTAACTTTTAGTCTTTTTCTTGCCTGAACAGATAAGGTATCAATACATTTTGACAAGCCACTAGGCTTGAGGAAAACACTCATTTTAAATACCTAACGTAACTTACGCTGCTGCATTGCTATGCACTATCACTTTCAAGGGTACCCTCCACAATAAATGTTTTATTTATTGAGATGTGATGTTAACTGCAATCAAAGTGCAATACAGGATGAGAAGACAAATTTAGATCCTGACCTTCCACAAACACGAACATCTACAGACATCTACATCAGGATTTAAGTTACCTTACAGCTACAAAAGTTGCATTAATACAGCTGTAAGCCTGTACAATTCTACACGCGTTTGTGAAAAACACGATATAAAGGTAAAGCATTTTACTGCCATACACAAATGTGTTTATTATGGTGCATTCTTTGACTATATATATGCTTGTACATCACCTACCAGTATGTTTAGAAAACACTACTGAACTTGCCAGACACCCAATGAAAATTTAAGAAAAAAATTACTAATACCTAAGCTCTAAGATTAATTCATTGGGAAACTCCCATTCAAATTCCAAAATTCAAGATATACAGGCACCCCAAATTATAAACATATGGGGGTTTTGCACCTTTGTGTCACAATAACTGAAAACTGGCATCAGCTTTATCCCAAGAACCTCAAGGAAATAGACCTTGCCATCACGTAAAATATCTGAAACAGACCAATAACATTGCACTTCTAGGTAAAAATATTAAGGGACTGTCCATATTTTTAAAATCACATTTATAAGTCAGATGTACAAACTGTAGCTAATGAGCAGCTAGGCTGCAGAAGAGTATCTTACATGGCATCAGCTGAGCTAAGTTACAAATTAGTAAGTCAAGTAATTGAAATAAAGACACTCTTCCCTTCCCCCTTTCAGCAGCAGGAGCATCTGGAAGAGCCTGCATGTAGCTGGTAAGCCCCAGGCTCCCTGAGACTGGGCCACTCCATCCCCATCAGCCACAAGGCTGGCTTTGCATCTTAAAGTGTGAGGAAACTGTAAAGCTGCAGGATATATAGAACAGACTGTACAAAAATAAAATCTCGCATCTGAAATGCTTACAATTAGAAAACGCTCACAGTTAATATCTCTTCTTTCATGTTTAAAACAACTTTTAATTGTCAAATATGCTATCATAACCAGAGGAAAAACTGAAAGTGACTAAAACTGATGACAGGAATGATCTGTTTATTCAAATCTTATTAAAACTGGTTAAAAAAGCAAGAATAAGTTACAACAGAAGATATTCTGTTACAGTTCAACTGGATTAACTGAGGCACACATGAAAAACCGGAAGCCAACACATGGTCTCAGCTGCAGTTTCTTCAAAGTAAAAACTACCAAATTTAAAGATTTAAACCAGATCTAGGTTACTCAGCTAAGAAGTATCAGTAAGTACTGTAGGCAACCTGAATGCCTTTGCACTGAGGGTTTCCTTTGGTATAGTCAGGAAAATACTAAGTCTCTGATTTAAACAGTGCAAAACTCAAAAACATTTCTAATGGCATTCCTAGAGCTTCAGAGAAAGCTGTATGTATGATTAATGTATTTTAGTAAACTATTTCTATTTCATAAGCATGATCTGAAAGAGGGCAAACTGGCTCAACTCTTTGTTTTCCTGTAAATAAAGAAGGATGCAAAGGAAAAAAGAAAACTCTCTTAAATTTTGAAATACCTTCTGTTTATGGTATGCTTATGCTCTTTTTAGTCACTACGTTAAAAGGTATTTCTAGGAGTAATTTGTGATCTTGATATATAAAACTAAGTATTCATCGACAAACCTATGGGACCTCTTTGAATGCGATCTTTGTTACCAGTCATATCCATAGCAAACTGCTATTAATCTCCACAACCTAGGACTTTGCTTTGTAAGAAATAAGATGTGTTAGTTTTCAGAATTTAACCTCAGTGTTCTTTAACCTTTAATTATACAGTCATTTGGTACATGACTGTACCTATTTCACTGTTTCCAAGAGATGTCTCCAGTATATAGAGAAATTAAATCCTGAATGAAGTACTACACAGCTAAATACTTAGGCTGACAGCCATTCTCAGAGTAATAGCTAATAAAAAGTTAAAAGCTATAGCAATTAAATAAAAAAAAAAAAAAGGACAGATACAACTCTCAAAATACCTGTTATTACTAAAATGAAAAGGCAGCATAAAGATTCTTCGCACATTTAACAAAGCTAATACACTCTTTCCCCTGAGGAATCTCAAGCTGAAAGATCGAGTATTAGTAACCAAGGGATAAATCAAGCCCAAGAAAAATTTAGAGCCAAGATACTACTTAAACAGTCATTTGATTTATTTGTAATTACAGAACTGAAAGTATTCATTTATTTGTGCACATTTTTATTCATTTACTTGGGAAATAGCATGCAGTAGAACTACCTATCATGCTAGTCTGGGATGAAAAACATTCCTCTGAACTGTTTTTTTGGTTTTGGTTTTGTTGGGTTTGGGGTTTTTTTTTTTAGGAGGTGGGTTTAAGAGGAATTTCTTAAAGGAATGGGAAAGTAACCAAAATTCCACAAACATCTCCCCAAGCTCCACGCACAGAGATCTTCCTTCTCCAAAAACCTTACAAATGTCAAAATTAAACAAGAGATCAGCATTAATGTTTCAGAATTTATCCATTTAGAACAGAAATGGAAAGAACTCAAACAGCGGTAAGGAAAGTACTGCAGCATTAAGATGATCCTCTATTTGCCAGGAATTTTTAGAAAATAAAAAACCCTAACCAGAAGTTAATAGTTTTATAGCACTGATAGAATAACTATACTTACATATCCAAGAAAAGGGGCAAAAAGTGAAACGCTTGTATAAGGCCAGAGACAAAGGCTTGCCTAATAAGGCCAAAGACAAACTACTGTGATGCACAGGTACTTGGGCAGATTTGCAATACCCTTTTTGCTTTCAGTAACTACGTTGCTGTAGATAATGAAAAGACTATTTTCTTTCCCTGTCCAATCCACGACTTAAAGCTTTTTCCACCCACCACCCCTTAAAAAAAAAAAAAACAAACCAAACAAAGACCAAACCAAATAAACACCCACCAAATCAAGGTTTCACCTCCCCACTTACAGCTGCTGAAATCACTGTTTAATTCTGAAATTTAACAAAACACTTTTCCAAGCAAACACACTTTCAAGCATAAACACTTTCCAAGATTTACCTTGACCTGTTTGTACTCCAGGGCAAACAATTGGGCTTTTACAACGCAAAGTTAAAATGACAGATATCCAGGAGGATAATATTTAGGACTTAGCTCATCACAGAAAATAAAGGACTGTAAAAAAGACTGACCAAGTCTGGATCTGCAGTACCATTTGTGCACTCCTCCAGGCGAACATTGCTAGCTGAATTCAAAGTTACCTTGAGAAGAACCAGCTTGCTCTAACATACTATGATGCAGGAAAGTAAATTCTACTACATCTTAGAGCTCTGCCTCTTAATAAAAAAACAAAACAAAAATCCCACCGATTAAGCCCAGTAAAGAGAAGGAAAGATGGGACATCAGTGACAACTTGCATGTTCTCTTCAGCACAAGGAACCCAAAGAATATCGAGTAACTAAGTAAACAGCAAATCCACCATAGCTATCTTAGCTTGGTCAAAATGAGAATTTAGCATTTGGAGTACAGAAAATTAAATTACCCACCCAGTATTAAAATATGAAAGATGGAATACTTTCACAATTTAAAGAGGAAAAAAGCCAAATCTACAAAGAACACTACTAAATAAATTCTGCAAATACTTTTATAATATCACTAAAGATACAGCATAAGTGTGACACAGGAACGTTTCTCAAGAGATCTACCTTTAGAACACTCAAAAAACTCACTATACCTTAAGGAGCCAGAAATGCCTGGGAAGGGGGAAAAAAAAAAAAAAAAAAACCACAACAAACAAACCAAAAAAAAACAACCAATCCCCCACAAACCCCCAATCCCCCTCAAAAAAACCTAAACCCAAGCAAACAAACCAAAAACAAACAAACAAAAAACCCAAACACGAGCAAACAAAAAGCCCCAAACATTTAAGATGCCTCTAACTATGGTTAACACTTTGGCTTTTATTAAATGGTTTTAGCTTTTTTAAAAATAATCTAAACCATGTATGCACTGCAGATCATTTAAGCAATATTTAAGGTGATTATACGTGGACAGTTTTGCAACCTGAAAAGACTTACCCAACATTTTGGATTTCTGTAGGTTTTTATTTTTGTTTGTTTTTAGATTATGCCTTAGATAACATTTCACACAGTGGTTACACAGCTCCATTAATGTCAGTTTCACTTTGTCTTAAGACTACTATGCTGCATAATTACCAACATATCTCTACACGGTGCAGGGTTTCTTTCCATATCAGAGAAAGTTTTTTGTTTCTGTAGCTATGAAGCTTTTTTTTTTCCTTCCCCAGAAAGACCATAAAATTGTGCTAGGGATTGTGGAAGGAGGAGAGAAAACCAAGGTCCAAAAGCAATAGCAATGGCAAGGGGAATCCCCATCAACTCTGTTCATTCGCTAGCCATTTTGTGCAAATTCCAGCCTCAAAGAGCAAGCAGCAAAAGGAGCAAAACCAAGTGAAGAGCTCTCTTCAAAGAAAAACAAAAACCTGCTAAAAAAAGGTCAAGTCAGCATGATAACTCTTCCTCAATTTTGGAATTTCTTCCTAGCGGCATTCAGAACAACTGGGTGCTAGCAAATCTTTATGCAATACTATACATTACCTTTAAATATGATCCGTAGTATTTTGTTACATAAGGACTATCACACTGACTTAAAACAGTTATCTCTTGCTGTATATCTTCTATTTCATCTTCTGCTTCCTCAAGGTCTATGATTTTTATAGCAACCACTTGCTGTGTCCGATTATCAATTCCTTTAAAGACTTCACCAAAGGAGCCTTTCCCAATGCGTTCCAGTTTTGTGAACAGTTCTTCTGGATCTGCTCTATGGTTCTAGAAAAAAAAGAAAAAAAAGAAGGCGGGGGGGCGGGGCGGAAGATACACGAGTTACTTAATTTACTTTCAAGTTATAAGCCCTCGTTACTTCCCAAGAAGCACATAATCCAGATTTATCATCACTAAAACGCTCGCATCAGATAAATTTATTTCCTGCACACTAACTTCTAATTCAGCTATTAGTTACAGAACATACATTATGCAATTATGTCAAAGGTAAATGAGCCTCACCAGGGAGGGAGTTGGATACAGACCTCATTTCACTTCCCCACGTAACAGCCCTTTAAAACGTAATAGAGCTTCTCTGAATTACTGCACAGATAGGATTAATACTAAGACAACTGGGGAATGCAGTTATTGGCACAGAAGCACTAAGGTCGTCACCCAAGCAGAAAAGGCTGGTCTTTCTACCTGCCCAACAGCCTTGGGCAAACAAAGCATCCTATCAAGTAATACGATACAGTGCAGAGCTAGTTGTGAGAGGACTGCACTACCTGGAATTCACCAGCAGCTTCTGAGATAGGGTAAGATCAGGCATCTTCAGGGCAGCTAGAAGTGCTGACAGAAAGCAGAGCAAAAGCAACTGAGACATGTCCAAAGAGGGAATTAGAAGGCTGGAGCAGAGTACTGAAACTGAGGTACTGATCAGAACTGGCCGGTATCACTCAAACATGCCTTAAAAAGGGGAGCAGGGCAACAGGCAGCATAGCACTGCTGAGGACACCTGGCTTGGAATCTCTGTTGATTAACTGCTCTTAGGATCAGCAGACTGATTATTATACAAATATTTTAAATTTCTCAGCTCCATTTAAGTAGTCACGAGGGAAACAAAAAGGAAGCAAATTCTCATTTTCCCTTCAAGGTAAAGCATGCTACGTGGCTGCTCAGAGAGCCTTGTATGTCCAAAAAGCACGGCAGTGACTTCTGAAGGATATGGATTACTTGCTCCACAGTTTAACAACATAAAACTTCAGACCATAGTGAGAAAGTTTACAGAAAAGTGTTTTTAAGAGGTAGGACAGATGTGCTAAGAGAACAGCCCATGCTTTGCAGAGCAACAGAATTAAACACGTTACTGCTTTCAGAACTGGGCAGCTCACCGCACAAATCAATCTTTGATCAAGAAACATCTGCCAAAAAATGCCCTCTGATTCAGCAGTAACATTTGAAAATATGGAGAGTTGCTTTGCTTTAGATCTTTCTCGCATTCCAAAACTCAGAACCAGCAAAAGAAGTGAGAGTTTTGGCAAAAGCAGACATTCAACCCCAGGCACAGATTACCCTACATAACAAAATACTCAAGTATCAACATGAAACTCCAGAAAACATCTTTACAACGGTGGTGTTGCAAACGGATGCGAAAATCCTTACCGGGAAAAAAAATACATTACTACTTTAACCTAGTCCAAAATAGACAGTCTCATTTCCTTACTGGGCCCTTATTGTCACTTCTTCCCTTCTACCAGAACCAGAATTTATCCCACAATATGGTGAGATGAATCAGGAAACAGATTTAGCTAAGAGTTAACCATATGATTTGCCAGGTTTATTTTCAGCGGAATCAGTTCACTGCTCACATATACCAAGCTGTCATTTGTGTTATCACAAAAGGAAGGAACATGAAGTAGTAAGGCAGATTCATGCTGATCTGTGGAGCTAGATTTTTAGATTTTGCAGATATACAAGACATACTGCTGTTCCTGAGCAGCACATTAAAGCAATAAGAATGAGGAATTTCCCCTTTGTCTACAAGCTTGTTGCTACTCCCCTCCATTAAAAAAAACAAACAAAAAAAACCCCCAACCCCCCCACCTTCAGAGAAATAATTAAGCAAAAAATTTTGTTTTTTCTTCTGTTGAAAGTCAGTGAAAGTCCTAAAATATGAACAAATACATAATCAAAGCAAATGAAAAGAGAAGATGAGTACTACTTGGTCTGAAATCTGGGACAACTAATATTATTATACTGGGAAAGAAAATTACTGCAGGCTTCAGGTGGTCATAAAGCTTTTAGTTAGACAAAACACCCAAAATCCACTACCAGTAAATCTTCAAACTGCCCAAAGATAGCCATATTGCCATACACTACTGAATCAACTCCTGCCACCTTTTCATTGTTAAGCCTAAAAAAATTTAAAGAATTATTTTTAAAAAAATCTGAATTTAAAACCTATTTTCAGATGTGTTTCAAAAAATTATTTTAGGGATAGCTGTGGCAAAAGCAGCAGTGACTGCCACCCAGCCTTTCCCTGCTGCTAGTTAAGCTGCCGAATTGTTATTTAGCTAGCAATCTAATGTGCTCCTAAACTACATTAGTTGCAACAAGGAGTAATTAACTGATAGGTCTCCATTTACAATAAACAAAGACACACACCCCCAAGAAGCAACAGAGTTAAGAGAGGATTGGCAAAACTTCTCATTAACCCTAAAATACTCATCTTCACAAAAACTAGCTTCATTTTGAGACACACTTGGAGCCTGGAATTGCAGGAATCATTCATGCTAACTAACAGCTATTGTTGATTTGAGATGAAACCCGTTAAAACACTTCCAGACAATAAAAGAAAAGCAATTTAATCACAGACATACTCAGCTAATCCAATCCTTCACAAATGTCTGATGAACTCAAAGGGCAACACATCGGGTTTGCTTGGGGAGAAACCTTAAGTAGAAAATTCCTCTGGGCTCCTCAGTGGAAATGCACATCACTCAATCCTATACACCCACTTACCGGTCATCAACAACACAAGCCAGGCCTCCAAACTCTCTCCCCCAAGCTATGTCAGGTGAATCAGAGCTTTAAAGGCTATTTTAACTTCCAATAACTCCTAATGCCATTATATTGACGTGCTGGAGTACAGGGAGAAATTGGGCACAGCTGGACTTCCCAACACTACAGAACTCCATGTACATTCCTGGGAGGGAGAGGTGGAACAGAGAGGCATCAGAGAACAAACCGTGCAGGACTACTAGAGGAAAGAGTCACATCTTTCTATTCTGAGAAAATCCTCTCACAGCCAGCAAAGTCAGCTTTACAGCTTCTGTTATTCACCAAGGCTGACAAAGGACTGTAGGACACTCCAGGATAAGGGCAAATATTTCTGACCAACTACGGCTAATATTGAGATAATGTCCTTTGGACAGGCCTCAAACTTAGAACACTATATAACTTAAAACATGGCCTTAGAACAAAGACTGCATTTTGAAACAGATTTGCTTTTACCTTTCATTATTTCCTTGTCTTTCAGACTATTGTTTTACAGGAATGTATTTCTACAACTAATAAAAAAACCCCAACCCAACATTTTAAAAGACTACTTTTCAAACAAAGGTAAATTTATATAATGCAGTAATGCCTATCGTCCTTCTCCTGGTATAGAAAAAGATGGAGATACATTTTATACAAATAAAAGTGTGTATGTGTGTATACACCCCCACCAATATATGCCAATAAATTTTTGCAGCACAGCTGCCAGCTAAGCTTCTAATATGGTAGAAATTAAGATTTCTAACACTATTAACACTCCTAAGCAAAACAACCAATTGTTATTCCCTGTTTTTTTCAGAGATCTTTCATTGAATGGGAAAAAAGGTTAGAAGGTTTGAAAGTTGCCTGCATGAATAATTGGGGGTTGGGGGGTGGTGTGGTGTTTTTTGGGTTTTTTTTTTTTTTTTTTTTTTTTAATAAATATTGGTTTCTATGGGGAGTCATGTCTGCTGGGCAGCAGACAGTAACAATACAGTAGACAGTGTATGGACTCCATCATCACCTCTGCAAAGATAACACCTCTAAGTGGACAAACCAGGAAGAGAATCTATTGCTCTTCCCCTCCCTAGCCCGTTTCCATAGACAAAAGCAGCAACAAGTATGACAAGCACAGGCACATTCACATGCCAACTTCAATCTCACCAGCATGAGTAACGGTACCAGCGTGACAATACAAGCCCTCTGCATAGCTTAGGAAGTCCACCATTTCACCAGTCCAGCACAACTATACAGCCTGTGCTACTGTTCAGTAAAGTCTCTCCTCCTCTCTTACACAACCATGTGCCATTACTCTGTGTGTTTATACATATGTACACATACAGAGTCACAGGATCATCACGTAATTTGGCTTGGAAGGGACCTCAGGAGGTCATCTAGTCCAACCGCCTGCTCAGAAGCCCCAAATAAAAAACACTATGGCATAATTTTTGGCAGCATACCTGCAGAAGTTGCATCAAGTACTCTGCCAGTACAGCCTGTATTTGCTTTTTTTTATTATTATTATTATTATTCCAATAAACACAGCTACACAGCAACGTCCTGGCTGCATTCTGTTACAAGACTGACTGGCTGACTCACCTTTCCACCTATGACCCTTTCACGTACCTGTTCTCCAAATTCTGCATTCTTCCTTTGCAACAAAGTTAAAGCACACTGAACGTCTAACTTCCAAGATTACACAGATATCTAATGACATACACCAAATTATAAGAAACAATGCTTCAGATTCTGCCAGTGCAGGACAGTTCTTTTACAGAAACAGGTCTTCTAAGAAGGTTCATTAATGAATTTCATTAAAGCTTACTGAGTACAACTGGATGAAAAACCAAAGCCTCAAAGAATCCTGCACAGACTCTGAACAAATGCCTTGTATCTAACAAAATCAAAACCAGGATCCTCTAGGTCTCCCAAAGCAAATAATTTAACATAGTCTTGTGAGATTTCCTCTAAGCAGTCTGTCAATGTAAGAACACACATCCTGTTGTCCTAACACTATTTCTAAAACCTGACCCAGAAACACTATCTGGATTTTCAAGCATCTCCCAGGAACAGAAGTTCCCTTAAAATTGTAGCAGTACTACAGAATAGCTCACCTACATTGGGAGACATTACTCAAATACCCATTAGATAGAGATGCAATAATTAGCTCAAAAGATTTTATAAAAGGTTGGTAAGGGAAGACTAGAGTGTCTACTCGTATGTTTTTCAAGTATCCACTACTACGGCACCTTAACACACACTGGTATCTTTGGAAGCCATCAGAATTACCTGTGTTTAAAAGACTGTCATTTCAAGCAATTGCTCACTAAAATAAAAATCTGATCTTCATAGCCAAGGAGAAGTCAAAGGTAAACCGTAATGAAAAGAGCCATCTTACAGAAAGGTTGACGAAAAGAAGGTTATGTTATGGCAAAACACTTCAAACCAAACCAAACACAACCCACCACCAACCCCACCCCAACCCCAGCCTGCCCGCATAATTAATTTGTTGTGCAGCCTCACAGTTACATTAGCATTAAAATGCCAGATCAGAAATGCATGCCAACTTTGTTGCTGAAGCCAGCATGCACTGCCCCATTTCTCTTAAGTCCCACTGTCTGCACTGTCTGAATTACGGCTAACAATCAAAATAGCAATTATGAGCCCTAGTTTATTATCTGTAAAATCTCCAAGATACCTTCTATTGTCTTAAGGATGAATGTCTGAAATACAATGAGTAAAAAAGACACCTGAAAGTCAATAAAAGAAAAACAGATTAAAAGTTAAGATCTTTCATCTAGTCTCAGCATTTATCTGACTCTAACAAAATACTGCACCTGGGTTGAACACATTGAAATCACAGGTAATCAGTCCATTCATATACATTTATCTATTCTCAGATAGTAATTACCTCTAAGTTTTTCTTCTGTTCAGACCCCAAAAAACTGAACTTAAGAAGGAGTAAGACTGGTAAACCTGATAGGCTACGGGACTTCTTAAAGTAAAGTCTTAACCAACAGATACATTCTTCTTAGTTGAGTATATTTCCATACACTATGTGCATGTAGTTTCAGATATTTTATCTATATACATATATACACACACACATATTAATTATACACCATGCATATTCTATTATATAACACTACGTATTCACATACACATATATATATTTCCATATTTTACCTGCATAAAGAACATTTTACTTCTTTACAATAAAGCCACCACGGGTAGTGATAGATTTTAATTCCTGGTGCTCCTCCCCACCTCCCCCCATCAACTGTATTTTAAAATCCTATTACAATTAAAGTTACTCACACACAGTGCCATAGGAGCACGTGTGTGTATGCACATAAAAATTTAAATAGCTTGAAGTTAATGAAGGCACAGGTGCAGATCCATTATTACTTATAAAGAATCAGAAAAAAATGAACCTGCAGACATTCAAAACAAGGGTGGAACCTGTAGACATCTTTTTTCTCAATCTTGTACACACACTCTTGCTTCTCAGCGACTTTCACATGTAACTAAACTCTGATGCTACCCTGTAGTCCTGTTCAAGACTCAAGTATCAGGATAGCAGATATTTAATTATATTTACTGGAACTATGTAATACATACGGAAGAAGAAAAATATTTTGACAACAAAAAAATTTGATTTTAAAAAGTATGAAATTTCTACATTATCAAGCTTTTCTACATGGTAGGTAGCAAAAACTAGATCTGAGCTTTGCTATCCTTAAATGGGACCTGACCTCTGTTACACCCTTTACGAAACATCTCCCTTACCTGACAAGGCCAAGACTCATTGCTATTTTAGTGAGAACCTGGAGAACTTCAATATAAAAAAAAAGCAAAAATAAGCAAGCAAAAAACCCATGTGGCTTTGTTTTCATCAAGCCAGCCATAAGGCAAGCTGCTTGAAAATTCATATGACTATCAAAACTTTAAAATCAGCATTCAAACCCACCCATTCTCAGATTTTTAAGGAAAGAATCACCTTCATCTTCAAACCATCTCTGACCTGTGGCAGATGCAAGCTGTCAATTGTGCTGAAAATGGAAACCACTGAACTTCCGCTATTCTTAGCCATTCTTTCACTTGGGTACTACAACATGAAGCAGCTTAGGAAACAGCATAAATAAGCAAAAAGAAAGAATAACAGCACATCTCCCAAAGATTAGCCCTTTGACACAGGCAATTAAAAAAATTTACACCAATTATTTATTAAGAGTATTCTGCATTGAGGAAACACAGAGAAATTTCTCAGGCCAGTGAGCTTCTCTGTAACTGAATAGCCTTACATTTCAAATTGAATCCCACATAGCTTCCATTCTATGGATCAATAACTTTTAACTGCCTATATCTTTTAAAAAAATCCTCAAACCACTGCATACAGCTGCATATCCTTCAGTCTGCTCATATCTTCGAGGAGCATGGCTTACCAAAAGAGTCAGAGGAATTAAGGAGGGAGGGGGGCACAAATCATGTGCCTTGGTCTTTACTATGATTTGAAAAAGACATGTGGCTGAACACTCTATAGCTAGATGGATGGACATCCTTAGACGGAGACAGAAGTCAGTTCAAGAAATCAACAGGTTCTGGCATCCCAAAGTTTTCAAACTCTGTTCTGCATTTATTAGAGTTCAACAAGTTATCTTTCAAAACAGATTTAATCTCCTTTGTTGAACAGTGCAGGACAAGTGACTGCTGAATGGGTAATTAACCCACCTCAATGAACAAACTGCCTGTATATCTGAATTAGAAATCAGAAGACAGAGAACTACTGCAGTTTCTCATTGCTGAAGAACATGTGTGATCTCTCAATTAACTGCTTTGAAAATTCTGATCTGCAGAGAGATTACAAAAGCCGCATCTAATAGGAATATGGAAAAATAACCATTTATGGGCTGCAGCCTACTTTTAGCAGTATGCCTTTCCTTTCAGCAGCCTGCTTATCAGTAAACAAATTTTTTATGCTTGACACACCCATTTAAAGGGACAACGACATCAAATCTCTTCCTGCAATAAACTATCACTATAGCATTTGGACCATTTTCTTAGCATTTAGAGGTTTGGTATCTACAGCTTAATGGCAACTGCTACATTAATTTTACAGGCCTCATCACTGCTCCATCTTAGAAGCCATTTTAGCATTTTTTTCTGTGCGAGTTAGAACTTGATACACAGATTTCCACCCTGTAAATAAAAGTAAACTCGTACTATAATCCAGCTAGAACAAAAATAACAACAAAATCCAGCTTTTTAACTTGCCAGTTTATAAACTCGAAAGCAGTAACAAGACCTCAAGTTTAACACACACATCTAGGTATCTTTGTTAAATCTCTCCACTGAAGTAGTCATTACTTATTTTCAGGCTAAACAAAATTAAAGCGAGGCAGAAAAACATTAGTTGAAAAAGGATGGCTCCAAAACACAATGTGGGTTAAAGAGCAGGCCACATGTTTATTCACCACAGATAAGTCTCCAGACATAATCACTGCCTGCAGTGAACCTCAAGTGGGAACCCACCATTCCTCTAGTTTTGGTAGGGACCATTTTGAGAAAGGAAGGCAAACACACCAGTCTACTAGAATCCTAGATTTCTTTCCTCTCCCCAAGGCTAGACGACCACAGGCTTTCAAGCCATACTCTCCTATTGAATACTGGCCCACAATCCTATCAGTCATACTGGACCTGAAGCTACAAGAAGCACACAACGAAACACCAGAAATACAACTCCAAGATGAGCTACAAAAGAAGCAAGAAACCTACCCTGCCAGAACCAACCTGCCCGTTTCAGGAAACTCCTTTTTCAATTACTTTGCAGCTCATTCATAGCATGGCAAAGCATCTCATTACATAAAAGGCACGGGGAAGGGGGAGGGGAGGAAGAGAAACACCCTGAAAAAAAATTCAGATTCTTCTTGCCAACTAGGCTAGAATAAAGCTGTACAGGAATGTAAAAATGTTCCTGCTATGACCGGTTGCCAGATGACACCTTCCTAGGTGAGAGATCAACAGCAAGATCAACTTCTTGCTCCTCTCATAATTCTCTATATGTTTAATTGATTTACATCAGAGGAATTCAGTCTTTTTCATTCCGTGTTTTACATTCAGGCACTTTACAACACTCATGGTCATTTCAGGCAGTGTTTTTATTCTTCTGCATTCAGCTCCCAATACAGAAGCCTTCATTGAAACACAACCTGACATCTAGCAAAGCACAGACACCTTCTGATCCCTGCCAGTCAACATTATTCAAATATTCAGAACATGTAACAGTACCCAGTTGAAAGGAAAGCCTGCAAAAGATTGGGGAGCAGGGAGGAAAACAGGGAAAAAAAAAAAAACACATTCTTCAGGACTGAACACATGGTTCTTGACTTCTTGTTCATGAAAACATTGAAGCCACTCTGCACTCTGAGACTCCCCCTTCCACAGCTCAAGCATGAAACCTGCAGGTAACTAACATTTCTCATTCCTGGTTCTCCTTCATCGATGCATACAGAATTCATGCAGAACCAAGACAGATCACACCACAAAACTTTTCCAGGTATGCTGCCTCAATCAAGACCATTCAAATCCAGATTTTGGCCAGACAAACTTGGCTTCACACTTCTAAGAGTCAACTATGCAGTTCTTCAAAGCTTTCTTCATAAAGATCTAAGCTGAAGCCATGCTCTTTCCCAAGCTACAGACCTCATCAACATAGCCTATCTGCAAAATTACACGCACAAGATATGAGGAAGAATGAGACCAGCAAGCTACTGTTACCATGTCAGTACTTTTATTAATAGTTTCTGATTGAGTTCTTTTTGTCAGATTTATCTGGCTAGCAATTCCTCTGGCAGAATGGATTTCAGTGAATATCACTAGATGGGCACCCTTCCCATGAGATTTAAGTGTCTCCTCCAGAGCTAAGGAGTGTGCTCAGTGATCCTCATCTTATCAGCAGAACAGACTTGTTCTAGAAGAACTGCTAAAAGTTTAAATCTAAAGAACAAATGACAGTTCTTTAAATAGAGTAAAAACTGGTGAGGTGGTATTAGGAAGGAATTTGATTTTCAATTATTTTAAGTTAGAAAGAAATAGCAGGATTTGGAACAGTCACTCCTGACATGATAGATACCTCACCAACTCATTATTTCTTCAAAGGCAACATATGTGTAGCCACTAATTACAGCATGCCAGAAAATTATTTGTTACATAAGAATTTCAAAACCAACTTTGTACTGTTCATCTCCAACCCCATCCCCCTCCAAACCCATCCCTGAACTCTTCTGTCAATTATTAGATTCAGTCTCTAATAAACAAAGACAAAACAATAGTCTCTTATCACTTTTCAGAGTTCGTGACCCTTTCTTAAATCTAAAGGTAATCACCAAAGAGCAAACAAGTGGTACTTTTACTAACAAGTTTAAAATTTATCCTTTCATTTTTGGAGATGACTGAAAACCATATTTTCAGGACACTGAAACCAATAAAAACTGCGGCTAGCATGCTTGCCTGTCTTCCCCAAGATGTTGCATAGGTCTCATACAACAAATACTGCTGCAAAGGCACATTCAGTCATACATACTCTTCATGGTGTGCGACAAAGTTACTGTATATAAAGAAACAATCCTCCCCTCAAAATAAGCACCTAAATAAAAATTTTGTTTCATTTTTTAAAAACAAATTGCAATATATTACTGAGCTATTACTTGCTATACATTCTCCTTTTTGAGGAAAAGGAGAAAAGAAAAATAAAACTTTAATCAGGACTTGTAAAGCTCAGACACTGGAGCTCAAAAACAGCCAGCGTGAATCTTTTCAATGTTAAATACAACAGAAAAAAAAAACCCACTACAGAATAAAGTAGCATTTATATATTTTTAAAAGTTAAAAGTCTGCTTTCAGATATTAACGTTTTTATCTTTTGGGGGAAATTATCCTCTGCCCAAAACTGACAGTCTATGATGGTACAGAACAGCAGAGAAATTAAGGTGAGAAGAGTTGAGTTTGTTTTACGAGCTCTCTGCAGCTTCAGCAGATTTGCCTCTGAATTCCAGGTCAGTGCTCTTAATATGTGTATAAAACTGTAAAATCTGCACAACAATACTAGCAAAAGACTGCTGTGGATTTTTTCTTGTAAGCCTGATAAAAGCATCTGCTGAATTCCAGGTGATTATACCTACACAGCTCCCATGTATCAAACACTTTCCAGAGCTCACTCTATCCTCCTCCTTTGATAACAGTAAGACAGTACAAGTATGACTGAGCCCTACTTTTCTTTGTCATCATAGTAACTTAGCGCAATGCGCAAGATGGAAGAACCAAGCTCAGCTAATAAAGCCTGAGCTGAGTTAACAGACCACCATTAGATATGATACAGCTTGCACATCGAGCACAACCAGGAAGGGAACAACTGCAGTGTTGAATTCCACAAATATTTTAATGTGTATCTGCTTCAAGTAGCAAAGAGGCACGCTCTCCACAGGTCTTAAAATACCATCTTCCTGCAGTCTGCCTGCACTGTGGCTCAAAGAACAAATCAAGGAACTGAAATTGGACAAGGTATTGATCACCAAAACACTGGAGTCCATCCTAGCTTAATCATAAGAAATCCCTGTTTTCTAGGCACTGTGGAAGTCTCCTGGTGTCCTGCAAGTGTTAGACTTTCCAGTTTCCTTTAAGTAAGTCATGTATCTAAATAATAAAAGTTTAAAGCCTTTTCAAACTCACTGTAGAAGCATCTGGATACAGCTTAGTTCCTAGGAGATTAATAAATTAACAGATCCTTGAATGGATCTTTCTTCAAAGGTTTAAGTTCCTCTAATGGCCACCCTCTAAATGTTCAAGTACTTGACAGTAATAGACTGCTTGCTCTTAAGACAAGTCACATTCTTGTAACTACAATGTGTAAGGTTTATTAGAAATCTGACACACTTCCAGACTAGCTTTAGGCACCACACATTTCTACAGATGCACTAATTTAAGAGAAAACATGGGGGTTTTTTTCCTAAGTGTATGAAAAAGACCATTTCCAAAATTAAATGCTACCTCTCCTTTAATCTTTCCATACGCATCCAGTAACTAGACGTTAACTGACCTGCCTCTGAGCATCCTGCAGGGAGAGACTCTCCAGCCGCCAGGCTCAAGTTGTTCAGCCAGAAGCACCCTACAGCCAGTGTGTTAACTGGCAGCACAGAGAGCAAAGCTCACCTTTACATCCAAGTTTGTATTTAATCAAGCAATCCTTCGATTGTGAATCAGAGTACACTGGCTGACAGGTCACATGCTTTTGGCTGCTCTGCTTTTAGAGGAAGTTACGCTTTTTATTGCAAGATAGTCTGAATGCCAATAAAAACAGATGGAGATCAGGTCTAAATAACCTTTCTGGCTGCACTCAAAAGACTGCTGCCATACAGGACCAGGAGATATCAACAAAGCCATGAGAAAGGAAACAAAAAGTGTTTAGATGAGTAGGATACCAGAGAGAAAGAGAAATAAAGTCCCAAACCAGGTTCCAAAGACACACATACTGACAAGAAGAAATGCAAACGAGAAGAATCAACATTTCCATTAGTGAATAAATGAATGTTTCACAGACAAGATTTTGCACAATAAATTAGAATAGGAAAAGGGGAAGTTTATACATAAAAACTCTACCAGCTAAAAAAGACATTTATTACTCGAGTGATGCTCCATTGCTTCAGTTTACAGACTAGTCTGGAAATTTAGGATGCTGACAGACAGAAAAAAATTCCTCACTGTCCACCTTAGAAAGGTTAATTGTTACTTACTTCTAAGTTAACAGTTTCCAGCCTCTTTTATTTGTAAAGAAGTTTTGGAGTACTGTATGAGATGTTGCCAATAACAGAAGTTCATCAGAAACGCATCAATCTGAAGTGACTGACATACTTAAAACTTCCTGATCACTTGAAACAAACATAACCCTCTGAACTATGCATCCTGCCTGCTGGGCAAGAGAAAAGCAGTAGTGTAGGACTACTAATAAGGGGTCCAACACCTTCACTCCAGCTCTCTTTTCAGTACAGGCCCTGGGTTGGCAAAAGACACAGGTAGGCTCTAACATCTCTCTTGCAAGCCATATCCAGAAATGCTCCGTATAAATTCAGCTGGATTCCTTGAAGATAGTGCCAGTAGCCAAGATTCTCACTGTGAGATCTCAAAGCATTCCAGACTAAGAATCAGTTTGAATATTTTTATCCCAAGGAACAAAGTTAGAGACATTACTGAATAAAAACTCCAACCTGACATTAAAACTCACTGCAAACTGTGCTTCATGTAACCAGGACACCTTAATTGTGCTCACATAGCTCCATCAACCTTTCTTTTTTCCCCTCTCATCTTGGATTCTGTGTGAAATGCCATAATTTGGGGTATCATGCTCAACTTCAGAGCGCTTATTTTACACATTCACCGAGTACTTTGATTTTATTGAATGGGCTTCGAAGTCTGGCAGCTGGTTAAGTTAACATCATACAGTTGGATCAAGTGGAGCCTTTCCAAAGGAGCAAGGAAAATGAATGCGTTTAGGAAGTTGTTTGCACATGCAAGAATTGTTAGGTATAAAATTTGGTTTTGTTAGGGACACGAGACAGGTTAAACAGAACACAACCACTACATAAACAAATGGTTCTGTAACTATTCATAAGGGCAACAGATAATACTACCTCTGGGTCTTCCATTGTTGCCAGGGTACCGAAAGTCAGACTTCAGGTTCACCAAAATAACTCTATGTGACTTTCTGTAATTTTCCATGTTTGGATTTCTTTTAAAGGGAACCTGACTCTTCATAAGATGAAAGATCTTAAAACAGTCAAAAAAGCTTCTGTTACACTTTGGTGATAAACTGTCAAAGTCTTCTTTTTAGAGTATGGGAATTATATAATACATTATTTCTGGATTTTTGTTGATACTTTTTTTTGTATAATGAAATGGGAGTGAAAGTTTAAGATTACAATAAAACTAAACTTCAAACCAGTACCACATTCTCTGGCAAATTCAGTTTCCAACTGTTATATTCAATAAAATGCTTCCTTCAACACGGGCTACAAAACAAGGGGTTTGACATTACAGGCACTTTCCCACAGTGATAGTTTTAATGTAGCTATTAGATCTTCTTCCATCACAGAACCTCCCGTTTATTCCTCCTTCAATAGATCACCACATATCTACTTTAACACTGAGCAGAAGCAGCAATGCTTTTATCATCACTTGGATGATCCTGACTGAATAGTTCAAATAGGTTAAGAAACCAAAAGAAGCAACCCTTATACCTCAGACTACCACGCTCTTCTAGATTAGGTTTTTGTTTGGTGGTGTGTTTGCTTGGTTTTTTTAAGAAAACCTGTATTATGACTCTTCCAAAACAAGAGTGAGCAGAATAATTTTGTACCAAATTCCATTTCTTTGTATTCTAAGACTTTCAGGACTTGTGTAATAGTCCTCATAAAAAAAAGTCACCAAAGGAAAAATGAATTTTAATTCTATGCAGCTGTACATATCTAACAGTTAAAAAAAAATGCTTTAAACATAGATATATGTTAAGTGGTCTGGGTTAAACTAACAACAATACTAGTGGAACTAAGTATGCTATTACATAAAGTTTATTGGTATAACAATGGAAAACAGGACCTTAAATAATTTCAAGGTCCTTCTGTGATGACAGGGCAGCTATGGAAAATAGGACAGCAATACATTAAATAGATACAAAACCAAGAAATTGACAAACTTGGATGTTGAAATAGAAGTCTCCTCAATAAAAACACACTAAAAACCCCAGAGGATATAAATAAAGAAGCTCAGGCTAAAGCCTCTGAATCTTTTATCATGAAATTTCTTTAGAATGTACCAATACAACAGTAACCCTATAACATATTAATGGAACAAGGAGGCTGAGAAAATGCAGTTTATGTCCTCTTACATCAACAGAAAGTCAGTGGATGACCAAAATTTAACTGATTTCAGAAAGCCTGCAAATTATTAGAAATCAGAAAGGTAAACCAAACCTTGTATTGTAACTGGCCTAAATTAATATATAAATACTGTTTATACACCAATTCTACACTTTCTAAAAGTAATGAAGATACCTAGCCAAGAGAAACTTTAACTTTCTATTCTGAAACCTCCTGAACTCCTTACTGTACATGTCTCACCTACACAGAAATGTATCATAACGGCTTCTATGTTACTTGAACTGAAAAACCCTCCCATATCATACAGGCACAACTACCCCAGAAGTTCAGAGAAAGTCTGAAAGACTGACTGGTCTACCAGTGTCTGACAAGCAAAAATCAACACTGAAATGAGTTTGGTCCTCAGCTCCTTTATGTTTGATAAAGATCTCTGACCAAACTTGTATTAGATTGTCCAGCAGAGTAAGAATGAAGAGTCACAGGTATTCCACCTTTCCTATGAAAATCAGTAACATACGAGCTTGTTTGTTTTCTAAGCAGATACCACAAACATACAGAAATGACACCAGGTCTCATTCCCAGCCGAAGAGAGGTGTAAGTTGCTGACAGAGGACGGCTGCCCACAGCAAGCTGGCTGCTGTGCCGCATCCACAGCGGACCTCGCATTTACCACTTTTCCATTAATCGCAAGGTCCCCGGAGAAGCTGCGCTACAGGCCCAGTGCCAAGCGCACGTTGGTGGGGAAGTCCTGCAGAAGGTACGCTTGCCAGCGAGCCTGATATGTCATTTACAGCACACCCACGCACCCTGTGATTAACTTCATTTCGCCTTTAATCAGTTTTAGAAGCTCTTACGTGCTCCTGGATGCAGGGCGGCCAACCCTGGACAAAGAGGGAAGGGAGGGAGGGGAAACCCTTCTCCTCCGAGGGGCTGGCTGCAGGTACGCGGCCCCCCCGGGGCATGCTAAGGGAGCGGGGCCTCTCCAGGGCCGCCCGTTACCTCAGAGCACCCCCCTCCCTCGCTCGGCGAGGGCTCCGGCCCGCGCTCCTCCCTAGGCCGAACGAGGCCTCTCCGCGGCCAAGGCGCACCGCCCGCCCCGCTTCGCCCACCCGCGGTCCCCCGCACCCTGAGCCCCAGCGGCGGCCTCCGCCCGGTGGGGCCGCAAGCCGCGCTTCCGGAGCCGGGGCCCAGCCCGGGCCCGTGGCCTCCATTTTGGGGCCGGCGCGGCGCGGAGCTCACCTGCATGCCGGGCACTTGCACCGCCACGGGCGAGTGGGCCATGGCGGGCTGCGGCGGCCGGGCGCCGCCCGCTGCTCCCCTCTCTCGGCCTCCCTGCTTCTGGGCGGCGGCGGGGCCTGGACGGACAAAGCGGTGGGGAGGCGGCTTTAGCGCGGGCCGCGCTCCCTCCTTCCCTCCCCGCGGCCCGCCCTGCCCGGCAGCCCCCGCCCGCCGCCGGCTCACCTCGCGGCCGCGGGGCTGGGGCCGAGCTGCGCGACGCGGGCGGGAAGGGGGTCCCTAGCGCCGCTCTCCCATGCCCGCCGGGCTCCTAGCAGCGGCCCTGCCGGCTGGCGCCGCTCGCCCTGCCCATGCCCCCCCTCCCCGGTCCCGGCGCGGGGGCGGCTGCTCGGGGCCCCCGGGAGAGGCGCGCGGGGTGGCGGCTCTCGGCGCGGCCGGGGCTGGGCTCAGAGCGCCATGTCGGGCTCCGGCAAGAGGCGGCGGCTGCTGTGCGGCGGCGGCGG
>JAVKLA010000039.1:14659664-14677735 GCA_034782735.1 Sagittarius serpentarius | reverse complement strand
TGCAGGGGCATTGGACTAGATGGCCTTTGATGGTCCCTTCCAGCCCAAGGTATTCTATGATTCTATGACTTTGTTAAAGGGTTGAAAGGCTTTCGCCACGGATCTGCTCCTACCAGCTTGGGAAGATGGGAGAGGGACGAGCCCTGTGAATGCATCCCAGGGAAGGGATGATAGCACCTCTACTTGCCAAGGGGCTGTCGGGGAGGTCACAGCACCAACCTCCAGGAATCAGGGCTTCGTTCGTTTCAGTGTTCACAGCCTTTTTCCTCGGCATGGAAAGTATGACACCTTTCTCCCTGTCCACCCTCTGAGCTACAAAAATAAAATGTAACAGGAGGCCAAGCTCTTTCAAGGAGCTAGTTATCCTCCAGCATTAATAATTACAGCCAGCCATGTCCAAGCTGCAACTGGCAATAGCATTGCCTCGGAATATCTGTAAATGAGGTCCAAGTAACACCAGGGCCTGCTGTGAATCTCGCAGTGTTTAACATTTTCCCAGAGCTACATGTCCTGGAGACAAACAGCTATGGCTTCCCCTAGAAAGCAAAGCTTTTACCTTCCTTATTATTAAGGAAGAGCCAGGAACTGACCTGATTGCACCAAAAAGGCAAAGAAGCCAGGGGAAAAAAGTAAATAAATAGATAAAAAAATCAGTATGATGTGTCCCATCTGTATCTGTGTTGCATCAATCCTGATCAGTCAGTTTGGATTCTATGCTTCTCGAGATACAACATGCTAAACCTTTCTATTTTATCTAGATTTAGCTTTAGAACTAGAGGTTTTTTAATTTTTTTTTTTCCTGGCAAAATGGAAGGTTTTACTCCTGCTACTCAGGATTGAAAACAGGACTACAAGATAAAAAGTATCGTTTTAGCTGACACACAACAGTGAGTTTCTTTTAATTGTTTCTCTATCACTCATTTAGAGGCATCTCGTACCAGTTAAGCAGTATAATAAAAGTATTAATTGTGTACCAGTTCCTGTAGAGGCCGCACACAACTCATTTATAATAGCATCAGGGGCCTTGGTAGGAGGATCTGCTAACAAGTCTGCCCTTGTATCATGAGCCATGCATGCTGAAGAAAATGCTTCTTTTGCAGGCTTATTTCACTTATCTGACCTAGCAAGGGATAAAAGTGGAAACACAATTGACAAGTCAGGAGATAAATGTAATAGAAGGACGATATAAGCAGAAGCACATTTATAAAATCATTCAGAAAATGCCTTTGCTTTGTCATGTCTGTTATTTAAATATGAAGAATCACGGTCATATTCCAGATCATCCAGAAAAACACTTCATGCCCATTACACAAGAAAAGTTTCTCCCTTGCACGCTGGTGTTCCAGAGCCGGGTCAGTACAGGCGGGCGGAGAAGCTGAAAGGCTGGGAGCAGCTGTGCCCCCCAGGGAGAGCACCCCGGGAGATGCCCAGGCAGGAATCGCAGGGCTGCAGCAAGCAGCTGCCTCCAGCTCCCTGCCCTGGCCGGCCCACGCCGCAGGCTGGGCGGAGCGGGGTGCCTGCTGGCTCCTCGGCCGCTCCTCAGCTGAAGGGGCTGGGAACGCGGTAGCTACTTCTGCTCCGAGCCAGCCGGTATCACACTCCTTTCTGGGCTGCCTACCTGTGCCTGCGGGAGGGAAAACAGCTCGGCAAAGGTCTGCTCTGCACTAGTGATAAAGCTCTTGGCTGCTTCCTTTCCCTGGTTGCTAAAAAAAAAAAAAAAAATTTAAAAAAATTGCATTTCCTAATCCCAGGCAGGGTGTTACGTTTCTTCAAGCGGAAGTAAAGCTGTACAACAGCTGAATCATCTCCAGCTTGTGTAAACTACACCCCTGTCACCCAGGGAGAGACATCCAGTCTAATCCCACTGTTACAAACACCCACAAATCTGCATGGACCACCCTGTTATGGTAAATTTGCAGCTCTGGAAGTCTTTGCATAAATAAAATGAACGCCACAAAACCCACGTGCACTAAGAAGCTGCTATACAGCTTCCTTACTTACAGATAAAATAAAAGGTTGCAGGTGTAAATAAGACCACTTAAAGACCAGTATCATGAAGCTGGGCCCTAGCAAATTGAAAATCTCTTGCTACTTACAGTGCTTCTTTTAGGAGCACAACAGAACCCTGAATCCCTCTGGCTGCTGTTTTTTACAGTACACTTCCATTTTTGTTCTACTTCAAGAGCATAGCAACAGAGTAAAAATTTGCATTACATGCACTTTCAAGTATTTGGGTTTTTTAACCATTTTTAAAATTACCATTGACGAGTGTGCAAAAATACATGGTGTGCAAAGAAAACAAGCCAGCAAACTATTTAGGAGTAGCATTGAACCACCTTTGAGAGCACTCTGAGCAGGGGAAAGCTGCATGTTGGAACGGGTTGACGTGCACGCCGGCAGGCCTCTGCCTCCCCATGTTCCCACCAGGCACTTGTACCATATTTGGTAGAGTAATGAGGACGGAAGACCAGAAGGAAAAGCCTGGCTTGGCAGGCAGTTGACAATAAAGCCTGTTTTGTATATGCTGTAATTTGTGGTCACTATTTCTGTGAGCGCTGATGCCTTTCATTTGCTCCAAGCATGCCCTTCCTCTGCCCTCCAGCCCTCACCCCGCCAGGGACTGGGCTCTGAACCATGGCTTCCCACACGACTGAGGGCATGAAAGCAACAGGCTAAAAGGAGTCCTGATTAACAGGAGACAAAACAGACAAGAAAAGAGCCATTGGATACCCTAAAGCCAAAGGAAGGTGAAACTCATGACCAGATGGGAAAGATCAGAACGAGCTGCAGCGAAGCTTGGTGCAGCCAATTTTGCTTTTGTTTTAGTCTTTACAAAAAGGATCATCTATAACCAGGGCAAATTAACAAGCAAATAAACATACATCCAGATGAACAGGGTGGAGAACATTCAGACAAAGTGGATGTGTTCAAGTAGGCAAGGCCTTATTAATCCTGCAGCACAGGACAATCTAAACACTGATGCAACCTGAAACGCGGGCAGTTTTCTTTGAGGCCTGTAGAAAACAGGAGAAATCTTTAAAAACTGAAGGACAAACATCATGTTTGTCTTCAGAAATGAAGCATCCAAGAAATTATTGGTCCATTTGTCCCACTTTAATCCCTAGAGTAATTCTGGAACAAAGTAAATATTTTTATCCCTTCTTCGCATTGTTTACCAGCCATCAAGAACAGTTTGTGCCAAACCAATCCATTTTCCCTTTTGGATAGGCCTAACATATGAGGCAACATCCTTCTAATCATCTTGAGGAAATGCAACAGTTAATCATGGAGATGGATATGCGGCTAGCTGAAAAAAACCCCTCTTAAAGAGCACGTGACCACCCAGCAGCAGGACAGGGAATGCTGCTATTTTGCAGGAATCTGTCAGGTTAGCAGCTTTATTCAGCATTTTAGGCAATTTGATCATGTGAAAGAAGGCACTCCATAGATTATATCAAAGGAGGAATGGTTAGAAAGATGTTCAGGGACACAATTAGAGTATTAAAAAAATTGCAGCAGTTTTCCAAATGGGACAGCAACACAAGTGCCAAAAATGCAATCCAATAAAATTGTTAAAAGCATTCCTCTTAGGCAGAAGAAATCAATTTTGCAGTAAGGAGTGACTGACAGGGCAGCAGCATTGCTAAAAAGCTCAGAAATTGCAGAAAGCCACAAAGTGAGGAGCAGCTATACAACAACCCATTGTCACAGAAAGGAGGAGAAGCTACTCGTTCTGGATGAACTTGGGGAAAGAGGGCTGAGAGACAAATAAGGTAATTATTCTGCTGTTTTGGGGATGATGCAGTCTGGCGTAGATAGCAACACACTCGGCTCTAGAGAAGACCAACAGGAATGATGAATGATTTAGAAAACATAACTTAGGAGATGAGGTTGAAAGACTCAGGCTTTTTTTTTTTTTAAAGCAGAAAACAGCAGAGACAGAACTCAAGGCACTGTGATCAGAGCGCAAACCAGATGCTGAACAACCATGGTCCCTGGCGAGGGGAGGAAGGAGGAGAAGGCAACTTAATTTGGAGCAAAATCAATTCACGTCAGTTACTGGAGGAGTTTTCTCTTTAAGGGGAATACAGCAGTAGGACAGAACATTTGGGAGACTTTCACTAGAAGTTTTTTTTACAAGTTGGACAATTCTCCACCAAGAGCTCTCTGTCCTGGCACTGCTCAGCAGAAGAGCACAGGGCAGGTACCCTGACAACTTTTCCAGCCCTGCCTAAGCTTTAATAAACTGATGATCAAGACCATTTTACATACATCCCAGAAACAAACAAACAAATTAATGTTACACATCTAATAAAAATGGCCCAGTGTTTCCGAGGCTGCAGGATTTTTGCTCCAAGCCAAGCTCACACACTGCCCTTGAAGTCTTGCATGCAGAAAAGCAGATGCCCTTCTCTCTGACTGCTATGTTACTAGCTTTTCTACCTTTTAATCCCCCTAGGAAAACAAGAGACAAAGTCTTGTAGGCAATAAAAGCTCTATGAGAATCAGCTGTGGAAAAATGTGAGCTAATGGCTCTGCCTCAGTACCTGCCAATCTAGTCAGGGTTATCTACAGTTGAATATTCTCCTAGAACAAGATGGGATGTGAAGTTAAAACTAAAAAGCCATACCCTGAATAACTTTCCCTGGAGCCGACTTTGACATTTGAAGGACTGAGCAGTTTCACACCTTTTAAGAGTACCTAGCTGGCATTTCTTAAGTTTCTACACTGACGTTTTGTGTGAAGGAAGGAAAACTAGCAGGGCTAAGAGGCTTTGAAGTGCAGGAGGTAGAAAGGCTTCAACAGGCAAAACAGATAAACACAAGCTAATTTTGGGGCTCTCACTGCCATTGTCAAAGAAAACCCCCAAAAAACCAACAAAACCCCAGTGGATTTTGTTTCAACTTGCTACATTAAAACTGGTTAAGGAGAAGTGGCAATGACATAGCCAAGTGCCTTTAAAATGCCTCATTTCTGGTATTTCAGACTTCACAGAATTACACTGTACATGTGCAGAGAGCTCTGAGACAGCAATTGCTGATCGCATGGGATCTAACTGATCTTTCATTAGTGTAATAGGAAAGGATGCCTGTTGCACATACCAATTTGTTTCTAGCATGAAGCACATTCAGTTGTGTGGTTTTTTTTTGGGGGGGTTTTTTTTTTGGTTTTTTTTTTTTTAAGCACAGAAGCTGTAGAGTCAGCTCTACTTTTAAAGCAAAACATTAGTTTAACTCCTGGTTCAAGCTGCTCCTAACTTTCGATCTAGCTTAGTAAATTTTGTCCAGGTTCCAAAAAGTGACAGTGCCTGAGCTTAACAAAACGTCTTTCTCACTAAGCTTTCAATCTCACCATGCTCTTAGCCAAGTCCATTTTAGCAGTTTTAGCCAAATTAAATAGAGTAAAACTTCAGTGTAGCTAAGAGTATGATTACTGGAAGTACTGGTTAACTGGAAAGCATCTCTTTGTAGCTGCTTTGTGCAAGAGTCATCAAAATAATTGCAGTACTTTGGCAAAAGCAAAACAAGGAGCAGAGAATATTACTAGAATACACTGACTGTTTTAAAGCTCTGTGGGGACAGAAGTGATTTTCTTTCCCCACTGAGTTATTACCTTCAGAAGAATACTTGGCAATAATCAGAGCACAGCTGTAGAAGGGATACTTTAGCAATAAACAACACAAGGTTTACAAGCAAAGGGAAAAGATTTCATTAACCTAACCACAATAGCTGGAGAAAACAGAGCAAAAAAAAAAAAAAACAAAAAAACAAACCCCAAAAGTCATCAACAAGCTTTCAGGCTCTTACGTGCTGCAAATCTGAGGCAGAGTTTCCGGACCCGAAAGAAAGTTTGTCTCTCTCCTGTGCCTCCCACCCAAACCCATATTGCTTTGCTGTGGTGACAGCGTGGATTTCGTTACATCAAAGTGATCTCAAGTCTCCTACTTTCACCGTAATTCAACACAGCTACCAGGAAGCTCATCCAAATAGAGAGATTTTAATCTGATTTTGCATTCAGATTTTAAGTATTATCTAGAAGCCACATTTCTACAGCTGGCAATGCAACCCATGGGGCTCGTTCCTGTAAAACGTTTTTTGCAAATATTGAGTAAAACTGAAGTATTTGGGAATCATCTTGGTGAACCTTCAACAACCCTGGCAGATCTGCTCCTCCCAGCCCCACTGTGCCCATTCCTGGACCTGACGATCTCAGCCGCTGCCCAACCATGGTGCTGTGGTAAGATGAAGGGAGAGAGGTTTCTGCAGTGCCCTGATCATACCTGGGCTTCCACTCACCTACCTCCCACTCTTGCTGGGGTGAGGGGAAAATCCTCCAAAACTGAAAGCGTCGTCTTTTTTTTTAAATGAAAAAATAAATCAACATTTCCCTTCCAGGGGAAATTCTGAGTATTTAAAGTTCCAACTCAGAACTAAGTTTATTAAATACTTTCCAGTATATGCAAATATCTAACCTGTGATTAGTTCTACCTCATAAGCACCATGGCTTACAATATGATGTGTTCGTCTACTGACTCCTTTAAAGCTATCCAACTATGTCGTGGCATTCCTTAATTGAAATAAATTAAAATTCACAAAAAAGTACAGTGTTAAATTTTTCCAGCATGCCAAATACAGAAAACAAACTATTTAACATAATGTATTAAAATAGGAAAAGGTCACTTATGGGGAGTGATTAAAATCATTATTGCCACAAAAACTGTAGAATCAGAAAAGAAAAATCCAAATAGACTTGCTTTTTAACTTCAGATTACTCCCTAATTTTGAATGATCTGATCACTCACCCAAAGGGAACAAAGTATGCTTTCTCTGAATCTTTCAAAGCAGCCATTGCTAATCTGTTTATCTGGCACTGGAACACATTTGGGTCTAAGCAACTAGGTAATGGCTTTCATCAGTTTAGCAACCTGGCATTTTCAATGACTTCAGCAGCTAACCAACCTCAAATATCAGAGCTACGTTTGGTAAGGCTGCAGCGACCTCAGTCAAATTCCAGTTTGAGAATGTATTAACTCCCTACAGCGTTATGAAAAAACACGCCAATGTCAGAAAGTTGCTACTTTCTGACACTGAGTACACAGAGGGTGAGAGCACAAGTCTTGTGCACAGCTCCATCTCCATTTCATTACCCCAGCCAAAAAAATGGCAGCTGTAGCATTCCCCACTGATTGCGTGGGCTGGGCTCACTTTTGAAAGGGAAGTGGGCAAAGCAACACATTTTTTTTTCTTCTCTGGGGTCGGCATGCCTCAAACATAGTTCCTCATTAAATCACTGCCGGCTCTTCTGTCTCAGTTTATCTTCTCAACCCAAGAACGAAATGCCATGCAATTATATTGAAAAACATTCAAACATATTTATTCATTCTTTAAACAAACTTACAGATCAAGTAACTGCAATGAAGAACAAACAAATGACAGCAAAACTTGGAAAATTTCAAGCTAAAAACCCCCTAACCATAAACACAACACATTAAAGACAAAAATATACTCAGACACTTACTTTACACACCAAAACACAGGCTCAAGAAATCCACCCATTAGGAAGCGTGTCAATTACTATTATTCAGGAAACAAAGAATTACCCAAAATATTTCTATAATCTAAACCATCCTCTGCATTTAAGTCTTTCTTTTGGCCTAACACCTTCCGTCTATTTTTTCCACTCCTTTGGCTTTATGAATTTGGGGTGGTTTGGGGTGTTTTTTTGTTTGTTTGTTTGGTTGGTTTTTTTGTTTTTCAAACAAATAAGATTTGGTTTTACCATAAACACCAAAAGTCAAAAGAATTTAGGGTAAAGTACCAAGGATCATCTCCCTAGATTGCTATACTGAAAGCCATAAAAGTTTATATTACACTGTTATGCTTACTTATCTTGAAATCATACATTTCTGTTTGTCTAGTGGTCTATGATGATCAACATTCTAGATGAGGTAGATTTGAGTAATAACTATACTGCTATAATGATACAAGTTTTGTGGGGGAGAGGGAGTGAAGCTGGCACAGGAATTTAATTACCCTTTCCCCCATGCCATTCCTTTACCTCTGGAATATCAGATAAGTGCTGCTAGCTGACTTGTATAACCTGAGTTTTGTTTTTTCTCACTGAAATCCCTGAGGTTTTATTTTCATTTTGTCTCATTAACCAATTTCTATAATGTCTTTTTTTTTTTTTAGCCAGATTGTAAGTAAAAGATTTGAGCTATTATGGGGTCTGCTAGTTCTGCTACATTTCTCCTCCCCTTTCTACCACCAGTAACAAGAGGTAAGAGACGTGGAGGAAACTGTATTTGAGAGGCTCAGTGGGGACTGGGGAAAGAATTGGACTTACTGAGAGGAAGGGAATATCTAAGAGGGTAAAGGATGCAAATTTGTAGCTAGAAACCAAGCTCCCTTAGTTCTACTTCTCGCAGAACAGTATGTTCTAAAAAAAGAGCATTTCATTTCAGATTTCTGATTGAATGGGGTTTGAGAACAAGGCTGAACTTTAAAAGGTTAGTGGCTATAGTGGCTACAGAGTTTGTTCCTAGCAAACTTCTGAGGAGATCTTTTCCCAGTCTGCTAAGACTATATCAATGATTAATGTGTCTGCACTTAGCTGGGAGGAGCAAGAAATTCCTGAACACTAACCATGAACAGCTTGCATGGATCCCTTTCTCCCCATCACATTATTTTCTGCCTCCTGCACAATCAAGGCACTGATGTTAACACCCTCGCAGCACAGGGTAGAAACTAGTGCTTATAATTCAGAGCAGAGAAATGTTACAGTTGTGCCAGAAAACACCTGTTGAGCTTTGCTGGGTAAAGCAACCTCAAAACCAAACCATAAAAAAATGAACAAATCAATTCATGATTTACAAAAAAAAAAAAGTCATCAAGCTGCTACAGTAAAATATACAAGAAATTTTTTTTAAAAGTCAGATCAGCACCTTGTTTTAAATTGCTCAGCTCCTAGAGGGGAAGTTCAAATCACAGCCTCATCGCTATAGAAAGAATAAAGCTTATCCCTTAGAAAGCAGGCCGAGGTTGTCACTCCCTCTTCCCCCAGATCCATCAGCTCAGCAGTAAGGATGGGTCTTGAAACCTTTGAATTAATTCGGTTTCAGTGGTTTAGCACTTGCTAATCAATTTGACCACAGCCCCTTAAACTCATGCATCCATCCTGGTAATTTTGCTGGACAGACTCAGGATGACTTAGCTTCCAAAAACCAGGTGGTTTCAGGCCAATATGGCCAAAGTAGAATCACAGTCTGGTGAGACTCAATACAGTTATCTGCCACTGCACAGCACAAGTAAAAAAAATTCTATTTATCATTTTAAACAAAGTATAATTAACCCAAGAAGTCCATGAAAGCAAGGCACCTGAGGACAGGCACTTGAAAGGATAAAAACCTAAGCCTTTTCTAAATATAGACTGAATACCAGCTGGGAAGCGGCGAGGCTTTTCATACACATCTTTAAAGAAAAAACAACCCTCTTTTACGGGGTTTGACGAGGCCACAGCTGACGCACCTCAACCAGAAGCGCAAGACGGTCAGTCCGTAAAAGCCTTCTGGGAAGGGCCCTGCCCTGGCGCACACGACCAGTCCGTCCGCAAACCGCCCGTGCTCTGGCCTCCTGCCTGGCCGCGGTTCCGCGCAGTAGCACTGACAAGCCACCTACCGTAAACAAGCCTCATCTCACCTGCTGCAAAACGGAGCCAAACACTTCAGAGAAGGCACAGTGCTTGCTCCAAAAAAACCATTTACAGTCTTAACGTGAGGCACAAACACAAGTGCAAATGACAAGTTAATAGGGCAGAGCTGGCTGGAGCCAGAATGAGATACGCTGCAATGCAGTCACATGAAATTTAGGTACATGCTCATCTTGAATGATCCAGGATGAGTATTTCTAGCAGAGATGGAGGAATGGCCACTGTTAGTGATGTATCTTCCGAGCATCGGAGAAGTAAGGCTCAGAGAGGACTGAGTAAGGTGAAAGCATGTCAGTGGCTTGCAGGCCTCTTCACATCTACATTGTCACCTGAGGTACGGGAGCAGGAATGAAAGTTTCCTCATCTTTCACTGGCAAAACAGAGTTTATCAGTTTTCTTTTTCAGAATTAGCACACTCTGGAGTTTCTGTTAAAATTAAAGAATGGATTTCTTCTTCCTTAATTAACCTGTCATAAGCATTCACAGAATCATCCTTCGCACAGCTCTGAAAGAGAACAACAGCACTTTTAACAGCGTTTCTTCATGGCGAGCATTTTTTTTCCCAGCCCAATAAGACAGACACCTTTCACAACGTACAGCCTATATTATGGTGAAAAAGCCAAGGTAGCTAGGTAACAAATTGTGCTTAGTAGGGACATGGCTTAGGTCTGATTGACGAAGAGTTGTTTTCTCTGCAGATGAGGAAGAACTGAAGGTTGGTCCCCATTTTAAGAGCACTTCCAACTACAGCTAATGGGTGAAGCTCAGGCAGGAGGAGGGAGAAGCGAGGACGTACCCGCTTAGTAGAGTTTTCACTGAGACCCTAAGCGCACAGAGAAGATCAAGATAATAGAGGCAAGAACGCAGCATTACTTGGGGCAGTAACAAAGCACTTGTCAAAGCACGACAGAGTGTAGCAGCTACCATACTTATGGTCCTCATGGCCAAGAGTCCCATCTTAGTCCCATAATGACCAATACATGCTGAAACATTTATCCAACAGGTAGCAAATGAGGAGGCCAGATCTATGCTTCCCACACAGTTCTGGTTTGTTATTAGTTGAACTCAGAATACTCCCATGGAAAAAGAATACTGGATTTTGGACTCTGACTCCACGTGCAATCGGAAGGCCACAAAAGGAGACTTCTATTCAAAAAGTCAGCGATGGCTGCAACTCCTGTTCAACTGAGAACATCCAATGCACATGCAGCACCAGACACCCTGATAGTCATTATCCTCTACAAACATTTCACAGGTGGCATAAATTTTGAGATGCCACAGTGAGTCAGAAGGTCCCTTCCAGAGACCAACATACATTGCCTCATGTCCAGGTTTGAATTTGGGCTTGTCAGTGTACTTCCCTTAGGATTTTTATAAAGAGCTACTGAGTTCGATTTATTTAGAAGCAAGTTTCCATAATTAGTATTATGTTTATTTTTCCTGAAATAAGGGCCTATAGCAAGTCTTCCATCAACCAAAGCTTGAAGTAGCTATAGTTAGTTTTGTTCTTTTGCGAATGAGAAGCTAAGCGTCCTGATTTACTTCACAGCTAACTGACTGTGATAAATGTGGAAGTGCTAAAAATGTAAGTTTCTGGAATTCAAATATGAATAGCTTTATTCAGCATCATAAATATGAGCAGCTAGCAAAACACATTTAAGGGGCTAGCAGTCTGTGAACCAACAGAAAAATGCAATTCTACTAATGTATCTAGAAAAGTATATGCGATTTGAGGGAAAAAAAAATCTCTCTCACCTTTGCGTAATTCTTTCTGAACAACACTACTGTAAATGATTAACCTTCATACAATATACTTACTTATATACAGTTGGTTTTAAGATAGACATAGGTATTAGGAACAGATTCTGGTTCAATGGAGTAGTTGGCCCAACAGCTTCTTACTAACCTGGGAATCCTCATTCTGCTCTCCAAACATGCGCTTAAGAATTTCTCTAGGGTCTGGAATTGGTGGAAGAATCAATATCTTCAGCCTTCAGAAAATTAAAGAGAAAAGCTTCAGATGAAAGATGTATTAATTTAAAAATCACTATTTCAATGCCATACTTGGGTGCAGTCAAGAAAATTTGTAGAGCCAGCTTTGACATCACCGGCTGGCTTTCATTCTCTGTAACCGTAGCCCGGTTCTCATTTTTACTCCCCAAACCAAAAGGAAATGGAAATATTCACACAGGCAGATTCTAAGTAACTTTCACACTTCACAAAGACAGCAGCAAAAGTAGACTTTTAAAAAAAAAAAAAATCAGAGAAAATATACTTTATATATAAGCTTACTTTTGAATTTGGACTTCATTGCTTAAAGAGAAGGGATGCAATAGCTGTGCAACAAGAATCTAACTGTAAGCATACATAAGCAATGTTACACAAGTGCAACCAGAGCATGTATATGGTCTATAAACCTAATTCTAATGAGTGAGGCACAACAGTGCTGCCATTTTTGTTATGCAATGCATGTTACAGATAAAACAGATGCTATTGAAACATGCCACATCATGGGTAGTTACGCAGAAGAGAGACGAATTGTAATGCAAGTCAAAGTCCAACCAGAATTAGTGGACTGTAAATAAAGGGAGATCATTATTTACCTTTTCAGATAAACTAGTAGTATTATAGTAGATACTGCTACTATTAACGGAATGGCGATTATTAAAACAAAATAGAATGTAGAGTCTGTCTTCTCACCTGGAAAACAAAAATTGGGGAAACATAGGGATGTTTTGAGAGGCTTTTTAGGAATAATGACAACAAATTAATTAACTCTCTAATTAATTCACAGACTGAATGTTCTTCAAATACACTAGCACTTTTATAGGCAAGGACTCATTTTTCAAAGCATGATGTTATAATGTAGATACATTTGGCAAGAAAAATTAAAACCAGCAAGTCTCAGGGCTGAAAACCTGACAGCACTGGGAAGGGGTCATTGCACAGCTATGTGGACGGCAACCCCACCAACATACACAGCAGTACAGGCAGTAACGGATGGCACTGCTGAAGGACTAGAACTCTCTTGCCCTCTTTTCACCTAAAATAGGTACACAGGAAGATGATCTTGGACTCCCATTTAGTTACCAGACAAAAGGTCTTAGATGCCTTACAGATGAAGAATAAAGTGCAACAGATTGCAGGAACAACTGCTCTCACCAATACTCTTTTCTTCACTCCAGTCACTATAGAGCTTGCTGCTGTAACACTCGGGCTTTGGTTTTGCTCTCACTTTGAAGATGTACTTGCTATTAGGATCAACGCTAGGAATTGATGTGTAAGTATTTTCAACCTAAGGTAAAAACAAAAAGGTAATTTGCTTTGTTCAATTACCGACATATTCTCAGTCATTTACAAGCCTATTTCCCTTGTGCAGATAATGTATTCTGAATGTTTTGTTGGAAGATCTTTTTGCGAATACTGAACTTCATAAAAAATGACACAGTAGCATTTAACCACCACCGACTGCCTAAACAGAGATTCCAAAGCTAAGATTTAATCTTACTCACTGCTACATCTATCATACAGCATTTGGCATCAATGATTAAACTAAGTGTCTGGAACAGTGCCTTTTTTTTTTTTTTTTTTTGGTGAAACGTGATTTACACCGCCTTCCCCGCCCTGTCAGGGCAGCGATGCCGATCCAACTTTGACCACGCAAAAGTCTTCTGTGATGCCCCTACAGAGACATGCAAACACAATAGCTGGGATCAAGCTTCACTTATTTTTGATCCAAAATGCCACTTTCCTGAGGAACGCTGATATTATTCAAGTTTGCTAAATTTGGGGTAGGACAAACAACTAAATACATGCCACACGAGGAGACTGCCACCTTACTTGTAAATTTATCACGTTCACCATTCTGATCAAACAGTACAGTCGGTTTGGCTATGCAGATACAGGCATGAGCACATCCAGACACTGAAGTCAAAGCTTCTTATGTGTATATTAGAATAGGTGTATCTAAGAGTGCACACCTTTTTCTTCCCCCCCAGCCTCAGACTTTTTATCCCCTTGCTTTTCTGCATAACATTGTGCACTGTTGTGTACACCAGCAATTAATTTATCTTTACGGTAATCAAGTCACATCATTCAAGAACAAGGCAGCCATCTGACCGAGCACAGACCAACGACAGGAAAACCCAACACCAACAGACCAAGTCCCTTATCACTGAGAAACGAACAGGTACATGCACCACAGTGTATTTCCTGATGTGTTGTTTAGTGTGTATTTCTCTATCGGACTTACACATTACTGCTTTGCCATAACAAATGATGGCAAGGATTCAAGACTCGTATGAATTGCATTGTATAGCTATTACTGCCAGAATCCTACTGTATGGGAGAAAAATCTTATGTCCACACAACACTTGCAGCTAGTACACCAGACCCATTCACATGCAGCATACATAATTTTTCATTTTTAAACTGCAAATATTTGAGTTACTGTGAATATCAACACAAGTTATAAAAGATACATAGGAAAAAATCAGTTAACTAAGTAATGAAAAATTACTTTAATTATCTGAGTGGTGTCCAAATCACCATTGTGATATTCAACTTCATAAAATAAACAATTTTCTGGAAAGGTGTCCGATTCACTCCATTCTACATATATTTCATCATTAATCTTTGACAGTGTAACTTGTCGTGGTATAGCTGGTTTTACTGAAATACAAAATGGAATAATTAGTTAAAAAGTACACTTCACTGCTTAGAAAAATTGTTCAAGTCCTGTATTGCATAATATTACACTTATACCAGTTTAGGAACAGAAAGAGGAAAAAGCACCAAAAAGTCAAGAAAGAATAAAAACAACTAAGGAATAAGAGTAAAAATGAGTGGAAAATGATGCCCCATCCCTCCAATACCCAAACCTTGTCTCTATAATTCCCAAATCAAAAATCCACAGAAGAAGGGACCATCTAATCATGTTGTCTCATCCACAGCTTATGAGATGCAAGCTTCTCAAACACAACGATGTACTAGCAAACTTATTTTTTAAATTATTATGATGTAGTGTTAAACTTACCGAGGGTAGTAGGATTTTTACTGGCACACACAGGCCTAATTTCTTCAGAATCATCTCTAACCAAAATACTTATAGCTGGGTAAGTATTGGTGACTTTTGGGAAGCTAAGATTGAAAATGCATCCAAAGATTCCCTGGTGCATAGAATAGTTGCTGCACTTCTTATGGTTTTTCAAACCATCAAACCTATAGGAATAAAAATATTTTTTAAACTTCGAAAGAATAGGACAGCAAAGGGCAAGCTTCTTTTTAAACCTGTTACAAATTCTAAAGACTGATCGTGCATTAAAGCAGTGCTATAGCATATATAAAAGTAAAGCTAAGCAAAGTAAGAAACTTCTAATTTATCTGAAATTTAGAAAGAATATTATTTTTGTAAAGAGTGTCTAGCAGAAAGAGAGGCAGGTTTGCTTTATATTGAAGCATCAAAGATAACAGCTGCTTTCAGCTTCAGTTCCTATTTTCCACATGGGAAAGCAATTTCAAGGAAAAAAAAAAATATTTAGAAAGCAGACTAATTTGGATCACTTCCTGTCAACAGAACTTCACTTCTGTGACAGAATGAGCTGATCAATCTCCTTTAGCTATGCCTCAGGTATCACAGCTCTTGCTCGAGACGGTTGAGTTTCACCTATTGCCTGCATTCGCTTTTCAAAATGTCAGTATTCACTTCCAATAACAGAGGAGCTATGACAACCTGCTTCCTTGCTTCTCTTTGTTCCCCGAGTCCCAGAGAAAAAATGCCAGTGGCTTTTTACATAACTAAATAAATATCTGTTTTCTCGTGAGGAAAAGAGATACAGAGTAAATCAGAGCTTCATTTAGGAGCACAACAGGAATGACGTTCCCCTACTTCACATCTCAATATACAGGGGCTGGGGAATCCAAACCCATCCTGTTTTCAGGACGGACCCTCTTTTTTTTTTTTAATCCATCCTTCTCACCTCCCCACGATGGGGCTGACGAAGATGGGAGGCATTCAGAGCAGACAGCACCGTGCATCGACCTGCTCTCATAAGCCTCCACTTCAGCAAGTGTTACTGCGCACTGACTGGATTCCTTTGTTCTAAGCTAACGTTACATTCACGTTCACTTTGGATGAAAAGATAAGAGTTTTAGAGGAAAATATCAGACAACAAGAATATAAAATGGAACTAAGCAATAGTTTTTCAGGTAATTGTTCACTCATTTCTGAAAAACAAAAATAAAACTAAAAAAACCCCACCTCACCTGCATTATGGAAAATGTATCTTTCAGTCCAAAAATCAAGTGTTTCCTTCGTTTTCAGCTTTAAAAAAATCAAAAAAGTATTTTTCTTTCTAAGCAGCATGAATTAAAACACTTTGCTGTCACTGCAGCTACATCTTTCATTAAAATTAAGGGGTAAGTTGAAAATATATAGCTCCAGTCTAAGACATTATTCCAGGAAGTATCCATACACCCAGAAATGCCAATCTTCAACGCCTCATCAGTACGGTTCTTGCAATAAAGAAAAAATTTCTTTGAGTAGCAGTTTAGAGAGAGAACAGTCCTCCCTGCATTTAACTAAAGCAGCAAGTTTTCTGCTGTTTGCTGTCCAAATGCATTAAATTGAACCACCAGCCTGCGAGAATGCCACTCGAGAGGAAGAGGAAAAAGTTTATTTAGTTAGTTCAGACAAGACAGAAAGCTGATTTAAAACTACAACAAGGGGCTTTCAGAAAGAAGATTTCCAATATTTCTACAGAAACTAATGCAATCTGACATTTCACAAGCCACATCAACATGCAGAAGTATGCATAGATTAGCGTGCTCAGATCCTGATGCCAAGTTTTTGCTCACACCACAACTCTGTTCCTATGGAACAAGAGTCTATTTATGGCAGCCAGCTGGCAAGCAGGGATGATGATAAAAAGATGTTCTCTGTAACTTCCAAGGTGAATCGGTTATTCATGACATCGAAGATACAAACAAAACTATTGCTAAGTGTTATTAATGCTTTCATAACATTTTCCAATGATTTAAGAGCTGACACATACATTAGTGAGTGATTCTGACTTAAATGGCCCATGTTTGGCGGACTGCAAAGAAAGCAATTAATATACTGGTCTATCTCAGTTCTGAATTCCTCCCTCTTTAAATCCGCAATTAGAAAAAATTAGAAAGCAACAGCAGTTATTTTAAAATGGGCTACAGAAGCAGCCAGTGCTTCACATAATAGTGACATCAACTTCCCAAAATGACTCGGCAACAGCAACCTCTTGACCCTTCGGCACTGAAGTCTTCTGTTGGACTGGACCCAACGCTAACTTGTATGCAATGCCCTGGGACCTTTCAAAGCAACAGGAAGCAGACAAGTAAAATGGGTAATGTAAAACTAAAGATGAGTGCTGAAGGACTTTAGAGTTGGGAATAAAACGTTCATACAAACCAGTAGAACAACGTATAATTGGTATCACTGCTTGCATTCTCACCAGGACGCCACGTACAAACCATGTGCTCCAAATTGTGCCAAACACAGCTCAAGTCAACAGCAGCAGTACCTGGAATACCTGCAAGGCAAGTTGGAAAGGTCTCTTAAGATTTATTTTGCCAGCAAAGTCTTCTCCTCAGTTGCCAGAAGTAAAACATCCTTTTTTACATAACTGAAACTGTCTGGAAGGCAAAGATGGGTTACTTCTCAGACTGCGCTGCCTGTCTCAGCACAGCAAATAATGAATTCTAGTTGTTTATCATTCGCAATAGCTGAAATGTCAGCAGAGTAACTTCTAAATGCAAGATAATCGTAACAGTGAATCTGTTTCCACTACATCTGAATTACTACTTAGAGTTATCTGATGCTAAGGACAAGGTGTTGATTCAGGAAAATATTTTGTTCTATTAAACTACAGGTACTTTAAAAAGGAGTTAAAGTAACTGGCAATTATAGGCATAGCACTTAGCTTTGTTATAGTTATTACAGCCATCAACATTAAAAATAGTCAGCATTTAATTATAGTTATCTTCTCCAGATACAATATTAGTTTCTCAGTATTCTGAATATGGTAATACCTGTAGATCTTAAATATGGACAAAAGCAACACTAGGTAAGTTGAATTTTTAATTGAGACCCACATACCTCTAGATATTCAACTTCTTCAACATATTGAAAACCCAAATTACAGAACATAAGTACACGAGTACATAACAATTGTGAATAGAGACATCAGTGTATCTCCCAGGCAGAGCAATTACGGAATCATAGAATCATGGAATCATACAACGGCTTGGGCCGGAAGGGACCATCAAAGGCCATCTAGTCCAACCCCCCTGCAGTGAGCAGGGACACCTTCAACTCGATCAGGTTGCTC
>JAVKLA010000039.1:14615132-14650484 GCA_034782735.1 Sagittarius serpentarius | reverse complement strand
TTGAAGCTTTTTATTCAACCCCCCCCCCCCCGGCAGAACTCCTCTTTTTCAAAATCCCTCCTGCAAATTAAGGTCGTTTCTATAGTTTTCGTCTGTGCTAAAAATCTGTATTGTTCTTTTCCTGATCCACTACTACAGATTCTTCTTTCTACAAACCTCCCCAAACACCCTCTGCTTCAGCCCCTTCCAAACATGATATGGTCACTTGCAATTTTGCTCTCACTTTCAAGGGCGTGATGCGACGAGTAGTTTTCCCAAATTTTCACCAAAGTGGGAATATCATGCAAGTGATACTTTGGTACATTTCAGGATAAGAAAACCTTCGGGATACGGCTTTTTGTTCTGAACTAGATTTTTGTGGTAGCTAGCAAGCTTGCTCCTAGTTGCCACCCAAATACAGGTATTATAAAAATAGTACAGATCCAGCAGAGAGGAAACTTTGGCTAAGTTTCAAGGCAAACCAAAATTAACTAGTGAAAATTACTTATTCCTAAGCCAACAGAACGTTTCAGTATTTACTCAGCTCTTCGAGGAGTTTTGCAAGAGTTCATCTGCTTTTTAGACACTCCTTTTAGAAAAAGGGAAGCAGATCTTTTTATGATAGGGTGGGGAATATCCTCTGTTAATGTTGGCTTTTTTTTGCTTTTCTGCATTTGGTTTTATACTCCTGGGAAAAGAAAAGGATTTAGCAAATTTCCTAGTTGCTGTTAGAAAGTGCCCAAGGGCCTGCAATTACAATCAAATAAAAATTGTGACTTAAAGGTCCAGGACATGGAACATTTAAGCTGCGTGACTGTCATCAGACTGTAAGACTACCTATAGCTGGCATAGACTATGCCTGCTAGCGATGACCTTTGCAGAGTAAAGCTGATCCAAGATACATTGACCTCTCTCTTGCTTTTGGTTTCCTTCCTTCCTTCTCTCTGTTTTGTCCACTCTTTCTCCTGGGAGAGCCAGTGACAAGCACGCATCCAGTGGTTTGCATGCTTTTGGCTGCCTCTCCCTCCTCCCCGAGCGCTCGGCTTGTCATCACATTCCCGTCCTGGTGCACGGTAATTAGAACTCCTGCCAAAGCCTTTGATTCCTGCCACCTACCCGAGACTTCCCGTTTCTCAATCTCGTTGAGTCCTGTCCTGCATCTTTCTGTTGCAAATCTCATGCTCGCTCGTGTGCTTGTTAGACAATACGCCTGTGGTGTAGTGACTGGAACTCATATAGACACACCTGAGGTATCTTTAAAATGATCTGTTAAGTAAGTACTTGGGGTATGGCTTCATGCTTGGTGTAAACTGATTTACGATCATGCTGGTAATCTGCCCTCGGCCATGCATTCATGACGTTTCCATCCACGCAACCAAAGCTAGTGATCGTGTGCCCGTGCAGCGAGTTGCTGATGCATTAAAAAAACCAAACTAACAGTTCTTTTCTGTACACGTTCCCTAACTCGGGTTAACAAATGATGCTGACACATGGTGTGGCTGCGTGATTACTAGGTCCAACAAGGGGCAGCGGTAATTAGCAGCATGGGACTGTGAGGAACTGTCCCTTTTGGGAGCAGAAGAGTCCTCAGTTGCCCCACACCATGAGGTGAGATTCCTCCTTTTTAATTTCTGACTTTGCAGCAGCTTCTGTCAATACTTCAGGTCTCAACTGACGTAATTACAGGCTCTTCAGAAGATGGCTGGGGTCAGTTCAAAAAAAGGGCTCAATTAGAATACAGCTGGATCTTAGGCACAAAAATCAAAAATGGTGAGCCGAGAAAACCCAGTCTGAGTCATGGGGCCTCTCCCTTTTCAACCTCAGTGTTATTTGGGGGACGTCTAGAGTTTAGTGACATGTGTTCAAAACGGCCATGAACTCTGCAAGCTCTCTCTGAGCTGCTGCCCAAGCGTCACCAGAAATCAGAAATTACACGGCATAAAAACTACATCGTTTGAAGAGCACTTTTGGGTAGATGTGGAACCAAGTATGCCTGTGCAAAAATTGTATCCCTCTCCAATAAATTGCTATTGCAAGTCCATGCATCAACTTTTCTGCTCACAGTTCCCTAAATACCAAGGTCTATTTAATTCATCTATTTATTTGGCACGGAGTGACTCCTTTATCCATCAAGGGAGGAAGCGCATGAACCTGGTTCTACAGCTGTTTGGCTAAGGCTTGCCAGAGCCCCATACAGGAAACCTTGGCAGTAGAAGTCTGCAATAGAAAAAGCAGTTTGTCCTTTATCCGTTGGTGAGGTAAATAACAAAAGTTATACCCGACTTCCATTACATCATGCAATAGCCAGCACAACTGCCGGAGCTTGGCATATATGTTAGTATACTAGCCATTTAACTTAGTCAGAGAAGAGCAACAATAAATATGTTCCCAAAGAGCAACAGTCTGGGTTTGAAAATTGGAACTACAAAACAGAGCAAAAGCCTGATCACAAATTTACTGAATATTCTTTATGAAAGTAGGGTGATTTTCCGGGACGTTTCCTTACTAGTGATTCACACCTTATTTCTACTTATAAATTTGTATGCATTTCTATGTCTGCCTCAGGGTTCCTGATGAATCGTGGTTTTGGGAACCTCTGAGCTGGACAGGTGGCATTTGTGCTCCTTCAGGATCTCTGAATCAACATCTTCTATGTGCCGCTGAATAATTTAGTGTTAACAATTTCATTTGGTGTACTTATGTATTTGAAGATTTATTACAGTAATCTTCTTTAGAGGCAGCATATACTACAGCTCATTTGACTAGGTTTTAGTCCCATGAATCTTACATCAGTATTAGCTTCAGATCACTCATCCTATTCGGTAAAGGGAAGAAAACCCCTAAGCAAAACATGTTTATTGCAACACTTATTTTTCCTGGTTTTGTAGTCTTTTATTTTGACCTGGAATAAACTCTCTTTTATCTGGATCGACTGAAATGTGATTTTGCCCTGGCTTCTTGTCAAAATTATTGATTCCTTAAGAAAAAGAAAACGAGCATATAAAGAGCAATATAGGATTGCTGGTCTCAGAAATCTCTGGAGCAGCACTGTGTATTACTCAGTGTCACAGGTACATTGGGATGTACCGTTCTGTTGTCACACACGGAAGGTTAAACGGGGCTTGTACAATATGCATATATACAACACGCACAATAAAAGCACTTCTGTTATGGAGTAGCGGCTGTTAAATTTACATGAAAAGAGAGTAAATTACATCCAGAAATATTATCTGTATATCACAACTGGTTCACCATTGCTTGACACAAGCATATTATTTAAAGGTTAGGTACTACAGTCTGTGGTTGCGTAATGATTAGCCGTACACAGCATTCCTCAGTTCGGTAAAACCCCCTTGTTTACTTAGAAGAACTCAGCTCAGTGAACATCAAATGAACACATGCTACTCTCCACAAGTGGGCAAATTGAGCAAGATGTGGTTTAATTTGTATGAGACTTTTGAGCCCATGACTTCCACTTATGTTTTCCTCCAGTTCTTTTGGGCTGTGTTATGTCAAACACAGCCGGTATAAGAAAGAAAAAAAGAGTAAATGAACAATATGGGTTATTCTGAAGCTTGCTGTGAAGTCCATGGGACTCTGTCTCTACGAGAAGGGAAAACAAATCTATTTCATCTATCTACTTTGAGGCAAAAAGGTGTTATCTTTATGTAAACTCTTATTCTATATCAAAACACCATGTGGCATATATTCAAAAGGCTTCTGGAACAAAATAAACACGTTACACACTACAGGTATTCTCACATCTCTGACTTGCCATTTGTTGGCCTACCTCATGAAAATTTCTGTTATCAGAAGAAATTTAGAACGTCAAGTAGTATGTAGAAATATATCTTCGGCTGCAGTAAATTCTGTGTTCCAGATATTTTTTTGGGAAAGAAACGTAACTCTGAAGTTATTTGTCTTAAAATACTACTTTATAATCTCTCTGCAGAGAGAAAAGCAGTAAGTCAAAGAAGAGAGTAAGCACTTTGCTTACTCTATCTAGGTGTATAAATCTCTAAATGCATGTTCCTGTACATAAAGTGCTGGCAGACCCTGTGTTGCTTTATATGTCCTATTTGCAAACAATCTGGCTCTAACAAATACCATTATCCAAAACAGTCGTGATACTGAGAGCAGCCAAGTGCTCTTAATCATTATGGACAGCTACTTTACCCTATTTCTTCTCCTTTTATGCAAAATTACCAGTGCAACCCTTCTGAAGAGTCGATGTGTTATACAGCAGTTTTGCAGCAAAAGTAATTAGAGGTGTACATATAAAATATGTATGTGTAGGTATATTGATATATAGAAAGAGCACATGCCGGGTTGTAATTTGAAATATGTCTACTAATTTTAACAGACCAAAAAACTGCTGCCATTCCTTAGGAGGTATAAGAAAAAAAGTGTTAATGAACAATAAACATTTATATTCTTCCAAAAAAGGTAGCAAGTAGGAAGTACCCAATGTGAGCACCAGCTACATAAAACAAGCACATATATAGTACACTCCCCAGATATATCTGTGAAATAAGCTATTTCAGCCAGAAATAAGAAAAAATCTGGAGGATTTCTTTCAACAGGGACAATTACATAGGAAAAGGACAGGAAGAGAAAATGTGAACACCTTCTTGGCACCATCGTCCAAATACAACTGTAAAATATCTAATGACCACTCCCTATCATTTCTTAATTGGTGAAAATGTAAAGAAAAACCAAGCTGGTTTGTTACCAGTCTTTTTATAACCCACCTAAAAAGGAAAAACTTCCCTTTGAGATTTTTCTGTTAAAAACCCAGCTGAATTATTTACCTGCAGGACAGAAGGCAAATCGTTAGGGCATGGTCATTTTTGTGATTCATCACAACTGCATGTATTCTGAACTGTACTGGCTGTATATACTCTAATTGGACTGGTATTAAATAATTGTTTTGGCTGAATTACCAAGACAGCTTTCCAGTATATTAAATTGAAATGACAGGACAACTCCAATACCAACAGTAAATTGACAAGTTCATACAAAAATTCATCTTGGACCATTAAAGACATCTGAAGAGATGAGCATGAATTTCACTGGAATTCCAGTAAAAATAAGGAAAAGCAATTGAAAATTCAGCCAATAATGTTATTTCAGAACATTAAAGACATGAAATGACATGAATAAAAATTTCACTGCAATTCCAGGAAAACTCTTAGGTTAGCTGCAGTATTTAAGAGAGCTATAGCGCAAGAGCTTTTGGATGTCCACATCTCATCATTGCCGACTGTATTCAAGATACGCCTTTAGCACTGATGTTTGGAGTTTAACTAGCTCCAAAAAAAAAAATCTTGCAAATGTATCCACTATTAAACAGCTTCATCACCTTTTCATAAAGTAATTTGGAAAACTCTCACTATCTGCCTTTAAATATTATTTGTTGAAAGATGAAAATCAATAAGGTAGTAACCCTATTTAAACATACTAGTTTCTCTTCCTCTTTCTGTTAAGCTAAATTTAGAGCCTGCCTGGCATAAAAGTACATACAAGCAGAAATGTGGTCTGTTTGTTACACAGGCACATCTGTATTTTGCTTGCAACAGCTAATGGGTGAATTTACGGATCACAACATTATTTTCTCAGAAGACAATTATTTTTAGGTATTTAGAATCATGCATAATAAACATTTTAAAATGTGGTCCAGTTGCTATTTGAAGATAATTTTTGTTACAGAAATTAGAAGCTTAACATTCTACAGACACTATAGCCAAGTTAATACCCAGATGGAGTCCTTTTATTATGGCATTTTGTTACATATCCTTAAAAAACCCCACCCTTCCCATATGAACTACTGGAACCATATTTACAATTGACGGGATTTTGAAAAACACAGGTGTTAAAAATGTTGCTGGATACAAGAATTACTGATCTGTTTTCTTCTTCCTGCATCTGAAAGTGTCTTATTAAAAAGAGACAGAGATAATGTATTGAAGCTTTGGAGAGGGGAAGAAGGAATAAAAGAATTCTGGAAAATACATTTTCTCCAACCACCTGTCAGACAAAAATAATGGGCTTTCAGAAAACAGATCTGTTTAACAGGAGGGAACATGCATGTCATATGATGTTAAAAAAAACCCTCAATTTTGTGTGAGTTATTTTGATGTGTGGCATTTTTATTTTTTTAAAGTACATCTAACAGATTATTAGAATTTTTCTGAAAGGTGTTAAAGCACTTTATAATTCCCGCCTCAATTTAAGGTGTCCTCAGAGTTTATATTTGTGTGAGACCATGAGTGGTAAATAGAAAAACTCATACCAAACGACAAATCTCTTAGGTTGTCCTCAATGAGTACAATCCATCTTCCTGTGGCTGTGAAAGGTTAGCCAAAATTGAAATCAGCTAGAGTAAGCTCAGCTCTGATGGAGGTTACTTCAGAATTATCTGCTCAGAGGATGTACGAAAATTATCATTTCTGACTTAGGTTTTAGTTATTCCAGACTAGGGCAAGTTTACTCTCATTGCCTGAGTGCAACAGGGGCATCTGGACCCCAAGTCACTTTCTAGAAGAGGAAGGTCTCTTACTAGTGACTACAATTTCTCCTTCATGTCCCTGTCCAACAAAGCTTTTAGCAGCAAATAGGATATAATGCTAATTTCTATATACTCTATGCTCCTTCTATTTACAAAGTAGTTTTACATTTTATTATATTCCATTGTACAACTTTACATAGTACCGTTATCATTTCAATTCGTAGTTCAGCAATTCAATACATACTTAGGTGCCTTTCCATGTCCTGTTACACATTTAGCTTAAAAAAAAATAGTAGAAAACAAGCACAGTGGTGCAATGTCCAGGCACTTTCAATGTTGCTCAGCAAAATAAGCAAGCACCTTGTTTGAAAGCATGGCAACTTCTGGGGAAAAAAAAAAAAAATTGAATCTTTGCTCATCATGGATTTTTTTAAAGATCCTTTGTACAGTTCCAAGTATTCCTGAGAAAGCTCTGTAAAATGTGACTGATATGTTTATATTTCAGCAGTGGGCCTGATAGAACAGTAACTTCCATCACCAGACGTTCCACTGATCGCACAGAAGACATGTAGGGAGTCATGCATCCACGGCGAATGCATTGTATCTTCATGGTAGATCTAGACCAAACAAAATAATTATAAATTCAGTAAAAGTTCCCACTCATTATTATAATCAAGCTGTTTAAAAAGGTATGCAAAAGAGATATCCAACCTTGTCTTCAAAGCTGTTTCGCAAAGGCAGCATAACAAAGAAATGAGAAAGAAGAGTAATTAAGCAATTTCTGTAGCATTCATATATACACTGTTCTGTGTATTACTGGATCATTTTTTGCTACAACTATCCCGTATAGGAAAGAAACAATTCTCTGTATAGCCATTTTTTTATTATATCTTAGCAGTAACAGAATTCTAATAGTTTTTTTGGTAAGCACGGGGAGTACTTGCAGCTAAATACAGGAAACACTCGCTACATCCGTGCCACGTGGCAAGATTTTGTACTTTATAACATGAAGGATGGTCTTACAGCAGAGGATGTAAGTGGACTGGCAGAGCTGCTCTAGAGCTGACTGTGTATTTTTCACCTTGTGGTTCACCAGTCAACAAGTTAGTTAATTAGCCTGAATTTACATTAGTGAAACTGAGATCACTGGCCATCATAAACAGTTTCTGGACATCCAGTTTTCTGCCACTCTCCAAGGGTTCCTGTACCTGTTCAGCTGCAGTTTACCAATTTTTTTGTGTTCACATTTCCCTAACTTAAAAGACAGGTCACAGGCTGACCCAGTGAGTTACCCACCTGCCCTGCCGTCCCAAACTAAGTGTGCTGCCTGTGTCATTTTGGGGCACTGACAGTATTTAGAAAAGCGTATGGTATGTGCAATAGAACCCTAAGTTAATGTAATACACTTTTTATGTTTAACTTCGTAATTTTGCAGAAGAGGAAGGCACATCTCATTAAATTTAATTTGTTAGATACTTAGGTCATTTGATGGCAATACAAAATTCAGGTCAGCAGTTACCTACATAATGTTGTACAACCATAAAGAACAGTGCTCATAAACATGATCTTTTAAGCTGCCTTTTGATCTAATACAAGAAGAAGGTGAAAAGTATATCCTTCCCAGTGAGGCCTTCACTTTGACATTTCATTTCCTGTAATATTTTGCCCATTAACCAAAGGCAACGTGACAGTGGATTTGTAAATCTATCAAGATAATAGGGAGTGTGCTTTAACAATGCTTCTTTGTTCCAAGATAATCTTAACTATTATACTGTGACGGTACAGAACTGAATGATTCGGTTTTGATTTGACTATTACAGAATTCAGAAACCACAAAAGTTCCAGCAGCTGCATGCAAATTAAATGTCTTGGAAAGGTTTACTTGCAAACAGCTTAGAGTAAGCAGGTGGCAACTCCTATGAACGAACATCTCTGAGCAAAATTCAGCAGCGGAGCATACATGGTTTTCATGTACGTGAAAAAGATGAGTGTGCTGAATGTGCAAAATTAGTCGTTTGCACACTAAGAAAATGGTGGTCCTGAGCAGAATAGCAGGGAAATCCAACAAAAGCAAGGGGGATGCAGCAGTCACTTATTCTCAAACCGATACTCCCTTATACTCCGACAACAGAATTCAGCCCCATCATGACACTGTTTCCCTGAAATGATATTGGACTCCTCCATAACAAGACTCTGTTTGACCTCCATAAGCATTATTCTATTGTAAATAAACCTAACTTGCAAATAGCAGCCTGGTGCTATTTTGCCACTTGCGCAATTTTGCATTAGTTTGAACAACTGCTCAACTTGTTGTGGAATTTGCCTATATATTTTTAGGGACTTAAAATGTTGCATTTTTAATTAATAGTCACACATGGACTGTATGTTGAGTAACTGGGAGATTCTGAAAACATTCTTCCATATTTCAAGTACCATGAATCACAATGCAGTCTGTACCATTCATTTTATGTGCTTGATACTATAAATCTACAATGAGCTTTCTTTTGTCATAATGAAGGCAAAATTAAAGGGCAGAGGTACGGCGATTACTTCAGAAAGCCAGTTTTCACCTAATTTCACAGCATGACACTAGCTAGAAGTGCAACCGTTCTTTCAGTCTCTCACCTCTCAGATGCTACTATTCAAATGTATTTTCCTAGAAAGATCCAAGAAAACATTAAAACATACGTCAGGTAAATTAGCGCAAATATTTTAACAGTGCATATAAATAGCATGTTGGCATTAGGCCGAAATTAAAAGAAAGCATCCTTTAATTAAAAAAAAAAAAAAGGAACTTAAGCTGGATATAACTGAGGAAATGGAAATTTTTCCAGAGAATTTTGACCTGTGACTTATCACAGGATTCTTACGATGTAGAAAACATGAGGCAAAACATGGCACAGGATTTCTGGTGACCACGGCAGCCAGGAAACTAATGGTATGTGTCAGCAAAGACTCCACCCTGAAGCACGCTGTATACCAACACCAGGCTGAGACTTTCTATCAACAGAAACCGGTTTTAGGAATCCACCAAGTGTATAGTTTACTTTTCATGTTCAGTTACTCGCCTTTTTATATTTAGCTAAATAACATGAAGAGTGATCAATATTTCAGTTAGTTTTCAGTCAGTTTTCAACATTAGCTAGTTTTGAAGCACAGAGAAGCACCTCTGTGGGCTCCTGACACAGAGTACATGCCTGTTCGTGGATGATGTCAGAAAGCTCTTTCACCATATCCCGAAAGTTTGATTTTAGCCCCTCATGGTACTCCACTTGATCCTCCTTAATGAGTCGCTCGTTGAGCTCCAGAGCAATTCCACAGGCTTGTATAAACTTCCTGGGGAGGAAAGAAATGAACTTTGGCATTACAGCAGCCCAGTCTTCTACCAAAGCAAACAACCAAACCGGCAAATCTCATTCCCCCCTACCCCCCCTTTCCTCCAACGTTTGGGACAAGTCACATTCTAGAAGCATCCCTGACACGGCGGATCAGGGAATGGGGAGGGACTGCAACACAGGTATTGGGCTTTCTGCTGGAGCCCCTTTGAGCCGGGATCCTCAGCAGATGGGACACACGCACCTGCAGTACAACACGGTGGTCTCGCACCTTCACCCCAACCTGCAGGACCACATGCAGCTCGCAGATCCCAGATAAGCCCAACCAGCTGCATACAGGGTCACAAAACAGAGGGAGGCCACGGTGAGGCAGAGAGGGGACATCAGTCGCATAGGGCTTGACAGATCTGGATGTATGTGATGCAGCACGTGTGCTTGAAAGGTCAAGCTGCTAACAGCAGACACACTCTCCAGAAAGAAATTTAGATCATGGGGAGCCGTAATACTGTTTTTTTGGTTAGTGTTACTGATTTTCTTCGCTTCATTTCACAAACGTATTTCTCCTTTTTTTATAGACTACAATACAAGCACGACTGGGATTTTCTGGGATTTTTTTGCATGAAATAGAGATTCTGTTTGTCCTTCTGGCTGCACTGCGAGGCTGGAAAGTAAAACCACCTTCCCTCTGTTCTGCATCCACGCGTGGCAGGTTTGCAGGGATTGTTCCCTTATTTGTTCCATGGTTTGCTAGGTTACTCAGTACACTGAAGGAAAACAGGATTGGCCCAAATGCTGCCTTCCCCATACACTGACTGATGGGCGAAATAGGAGTCACCAGCACCCAGTAATGAATGCAGGAGCTGGTGGGCAACTGGTTGCTCCCAAGAGGTCCAGAAAATAGTATGGGAAAGGCTCACTGTCCTGAGGTGAAGCAGGAGCTGACTGATTATACCTTGGGGGACACTTTCCAGTGGAAGGCAAAACCTACCCTACAGGACAGGAGTTGGAAAAATGCCTGTGCAAGTCACATAGTTTCAAAAATTAGCAACAGGAACAAGAACGATAGTCTTCCATAAACTGGGAAGGGATTTGCTTTAAAATATCTCAAGTTCATCATTATCTAGTAAAAAAATCCCTTTGGAAAGACTGGGAAACAATGCACAACATGAAAGATCGCTGAACACAAGACTGTCAGACCTCTGGTTTTCAAACACACTTTTTTCACATGATAATCTCAAATACCCACACAAACCGTTGAAGCAGGCATTCAAGCAAATCTCCCCATGGAGATCACAGCCCTGAGCTTGGGGACTCTTGATGTACATACTTTGGCTTTTTTCATATGTCTGAGCACCCACAAACCCATGAGACCTGCGTCTTTATAAGGCGCCTCTAAGCATTCAGCATCTGCTGATTTTGGAGACAGACAAAAATATAAGCAAAGCAGATACCATGTTCCGGCCAGCTGGATAGTTTTTATTACATTAGAAATCCTACCTGAACATTTCTTTTAACTCATTCACCTTCTTAGTAGGATATTTGCTGGACTGGCTGTCACTTAGGAAAGCTCTGGCATAGGCCAGGGGACCAGCATTAACCTAGAACCAAAGAAGTAAGAAATAATTTATGCTAGAACTTCTGTCGAGTTGCTAAAGGCAGTTGTGAAGGGCGTAACAATTTTTTTTTAAAAAACCCCAACATTAGCATATTATTTGAATGCTACCAACTCTACATTACTAATGTCACTGGAGGCACCTGAAGTTTCAAAAGTTGAGTTTTAGTTTTTTATCTAGGTTTTTTAAGACCAAAAGATAAATGGAGACAAAAAGAGAGATGCAGTCTGTTAAGTTATACTTTCCTCTTATTTCCATTCAGAAGAGCAGTATGGTCTGAGTCTTAAGGTCATTTATCCAGCTTGAGAAGTCAGGCTCGCAAAAAGGCTATTTGTGCCTGATACTTACAGTACAATCTTCAAGAGTTAAGTGTGTTTTAGCATTCAGCCATGGCCAGCTAATGTGCAATTACATTTAAGACTTGACAATGTAAACACCACTGGATGAAATGCTTATTACCATGGGCTACCCACTAATGTACCACTATATGCGGCAGGGCAAGCTGTGCCTGCAAGCTGATGGCTGCAGTGCTGCAAACGAGGTAGTTAATGATTTCTGGAAAGTAAATGTGTTGCGTCAGGAAAAGATGACTCACTCCGAGATGTGTATATAAATGCAATTTTGAACGGACATCAAGCCTTACCTGCACAGAAACACAGCCTTGCAATTTGAGTTGCAGCTGGATCATGTCAACGTCACCGGTGGAGCAGAGTTTCTGCAGCTCTGCTGTCTTGTCTTTTATTTCATCAGTAGCAACATCAATTGGTTTTAAATTAACCTGATGTTCATAATTGACTGGAATTCTCTTCTTTACATATGGAAAGGAGTTCAAAGCTAGCAGAAGCAGTAAAGGAAATGTATAGATTGAAAAGTCACGCAGCAAATAGTACTTTTCATAGAACATATGCAAGCAGATCCTTGCCCCCAGGGTTTTACTCAGTGTGTGCAAAATCCCAAACAAGGCTATAATTTACCAGCCTGATCTATTAATTTGTAAAAATTTGCACACAGAAATATAAGATAAATTCCTCCTCCTAACCAGAATATTGTATCACAATTCTGATTAAGTAGCTGAGAGAATTTCTGACTCTTTTGGGATATTTTCATGAGCTAAAATAGGCTAAAAATAGTTGCTGATACATTCTGTCTCGTGTTCAGATGCTTGTACTTACTAGTTAGAATGGTCCTTTTTTTACACTGTTCTTCCACACTGCCATGCTTTTTTCCGGATAAAGTGTAAGGAGTTTCAAATACAAATCTATTGATGTTATGATTTCTTTCAAATTCAGTCTTTCTTTCAGAGATTTCTTTGTCTTCAAAATAGGGCTTCACATAAGTCACTTGAATATGAGCATACTTAGGATCAAGGTCCTTAATGTTGACCTGTGAAATAAGAGGGTTACTCACTACAAGAACAAAGGTTAATAACTTATCATCGGTTAATTATGTGTGAATGACACATCAAACACTCCCTTTGACCTCAGGTGTGAGGTCTCAACCATCCAAAAGCAGACACACAAGACAAGGAGGTGTGGCACAAGAAATACCTCATCTGGTGCTAAACAAGCTGCATCTAGAACAGGTAGCCATATCACCTTATCCATCAATGCAGCACATGCCTGAGCTACTTAGCCCTTCTAATATCACCATATTGCTTTCAGGCCAGGAGCCAGCACTCATGCAGCACTGTGCTGTGACATGCAAATCTGCAGGCTTGCACGAAGCAAGCTTTGGGATCACCAGTATTGGTTTTGGTAACTTGGACATACCCGTGGTTGCAACCTAAGGGTGTGAACAGCCCTTGCAGGGATCATCAATGGGTATATTCCATAGGAAATGGAAGGAGGTATGGCTGCAAGGGCACAAAAGTTTTTCTTTTAGACTTGCAGTGTCAAAGCAACAAGTAACTCCACTTCCAATGATCTGCTCCTCTGTGCTGGCTCCTAAGGCCTCCCAACAACAGGGCTCAGTGAGATGTGGACTGCAACTTCCCATTTGTAATTTCCAATGCATTTATTTCCACCTGGGAGCCAGATCAGCACCAAAACTTGTCAAGCCATGCCATATGTCCACACAGGAGCATGAGGATGCGAGGGGCAATGGGAAGCAAGGTGCTTGTAAGAGGGTGGAAGAGAGGGCTCGCTCCTCCCTTCCTACTGGCAGAAGGAAGGGATGCTCTGTCATCTCCCATCTTCAGTTCCACAGAGCAAAGCTCATCCTTCTGTGCTCCATTTCCGCAGTGCTTAGAGCAGTGCAGTCCCAAGCCCTGACCAGTATTAGAACACAATCGATATTTTCGTCATGCTCATCAGCGTGCTCTCTATTACGTGGCCCTGATGTTCACTGCTAATAGCATTTAATTAGCTTGTTCATGCAGTTTAACTCTACCTTATTAGAATCCTGGATAATCTTTACAGTCTCCGACCCAAATTTTTCTCCATAAAGTTTAAGAAGTCTGAAGGAGATCTCCGAGAGACCTGTCAGCTTGGGTTCCTTATAGATGTATTCCTTCCCATCTTCTTCTTCAAAGAATGTCTAGCATTAATCAGAAACAAGTAGTGAGGAATAACTGGGTTTCTTCACTTGGGAAACTTTATTTTAGATTTGCTACTTTAAAAGCAAGTTTCTACTAACATTTTAGAAAGTCAAGAAGGTTTAGAAGGCTATGGCTTGCATAAAGTCTCACTGAACTTGGCCTGTTTAATAGGCTTCTTCAAGAACTGTGCAAAAAAAATCATAAAATTCCCCAGCCAACACAAACACGTCAATGCTGAACCCAAAGGCTTGAGTATGACTAGTGGAAGATGGGTTTGGCCAGCAGTTGACTTTTTGGAAGGTTGGAAGGAGGCAAGCAGGAGAAAACCACAAAAGCAAGGCACAGAGAAGGAGCAGAAAGACATGTAAGCTGAGGAAGCCCTGACAGCAGAGCCACATGAACAGTCTGAAGACAAGGATTTTGTGTAGGCTGAAAGGGACTTCAAGCAATAAATAAAGAAATGGGTTTCCTCTGCTTTGATTCCTCTTGTATTGAGGGAAGTGGAACTTGGTGTATTTGCTGTAAATAGAGAAAAAATTGCATCACCAATCCTCCCTGTAATGGAAACAGCACAAAAGCTTCATGCTTTGGCAAGCGGTTCCAGTCAGAAGTTGTGACACAGTGTTAAAACTATCTCTGTGTAGCTGGCATATAAAGCCAGCAAAGCTTTAAAGTACAAACTGGCTCAAGTATTGGTTGTCAGGATGATACGTTACATAGCTTAATTTTAGGGCCTGATCCAGCTATTTCTATATCTTCTAGAAAACTAAGCTAGCAGTTGTTTCCTTTTATCTGTTGCTAACCTTATTCACTTTTTACATATCCAAAGTTAAAGATAAGATGAGGACAAAAATAAAATGTATGTTTGCTGTAAGCAAGTCAATGCTCCAATATGTTGTGCGTGTAGTAACAGTAGTGTTCAAAGGTACAAACCCACGATGGTTTCAGGGGTATTCATCATCTCTAAAAGAAGGAACAAGGAAAAGCAGGGCTAAAATAATTTACATGGCATTTTCTAAAGAGGGGTCCTGCATCTCCCCCATGGTTATGGGTCCACAAGCAGAAGCAGATAGTTCAGAGACACAAGGGACATGAGGGGTAACACGCTTTATTAGATTAACTGCTATAGCTGGAGGAAAAAATAAAACAACAACTGCTTTCAGGCTCAGAAGACTTCATCGGATGTGGTAAGAGCATGCTCCTTCGTGGGACTCTGAGCCCCAGATGATGTCCATTTTTACAGCTCCCTCAGCTAACAAAAAATACTATCTCTCTCTACAAGTATGTAACCAACACTGATACACATTTTGCCTCCAGCTTCTCCCATAACCTTTTACTCTACTAATATCTAGAAGGGAGCAGCAATTGTCTGTAGAAGAAAATGTCTGTAACTACTACTGTTTATATACTATGGTTATATACTATACATACTAAATTGTGTTTGTGTAACTCATAATAACTGTAATTACAAAAAAACCCCCTGGTGTTTTCTGAACCCACTAAGCCATTTTCTAACTGCTGAGCTGTTTTATGAAAAGCCCACCAGCAGAAACATAAACTTTATAAGAAATGAAGTGCTCCTGGCGAGCGACACTAACCCTCACCTCAGGGCTGCAATACCAAAACGCTCACGTAGACGTGCAGTGGCTGCACCGGAGGAGCTAGGAGGCTTTTCAGCTTCAGGTCTGACAGAGCAGCAGCTTTAGGGGCCAGGATGCCTGGTGAAGGGTACCTGGCAAGCCGGGGTATATACTTACTTGTCCATAAAAGGCCACTCTGAAAAAGGTTCCAAGAAGCCTCTTCCTTGTGTGCATTACTTCCAATATCTTAGCGTATGCTCCATGAAGCGTTCTGTACAGCTGAGTAAGTTTCTGGAAATCAAATCTTGACATCATTAAAACAGAATTTTGCAAGCAGGAAATTCTAGCTAACGCTGGTAGCTACTGAGATATCTGAACACAATCCTTTGGAGAATTCAATCTTGAATTTCTGAAGAGGTTGAACTCATGCAGTTTTCTCTGAAAAACCTGTCTTAAGCATGTGCTTAGCTTCATGTCTGAAAGGTACCGCAGACTGCAACACCACCACTATCCCTGACTGAGCCTTTAAGGGCAGAGCAGCTTGAAGTATTTTACCCAGAAATTCTTTTTTGATTAAAACCAGCTTTATGATGAAAAACTAGATCAAGGCTTCCCCTAGCTTTAATTATATAGCTGGATGCTGTCCTGATGTGGAGGGGGTCATGGGAGAGGGAGGGAAAGGGGAACGCTATTCAGCAGTAGAGCAACAGCCTCACCGACGCACGGGTCACAGCAGGTGTTGGGACGGAGCAAGGCGGAGGGCTGGTCACAGCTTCCTTCCTTCCTCTCCACTTGCCACTGGCAGATCTAGTCCTTTCTTTGAACAGTTCTCACTCTGGTTTTAACCTTTAAAATGCTCAAGTTCAAAAAGAATCTAGCTTTGATGAGCATATGGGATGATGACAGCTTTATTTTAGGGGAAGAAAGGTGGGAATTATTCACTAAGTATGAGTCTTCCATGTCTTTAGCTTTAACAATTACCCTCCAGACCATTGCTTTCACTAATTTGTTTAATGACCAGCAATGAAGCACAGTGTGTGCTTTACTGACACCAACTCATTAACTCGTAACTTCAAAAATAAAAAAGCCTCCTGTTTTTTTCTTACTGATCTAGACAATTACCTGATATATGCAAACTAGTTCAAAATACCTACCTCAAATTCACGCCGCTTTTCATAAATAGGAATGATCAGTTTGGAAACTTCAGAAATTGTTTCATAACGCTCTGCTTTCCACAGGCCATCTACACATTGCTCCAGCAGCTCCACCAGGACTTCCTATGAGAGCAACCAAATAGGTGCTGTTAGTAACAGTCAAAGTTAGAAGAGAAAACCATTTTAATTTCAGATATTTTAATAGGTCCCAGTGTAGGTAGCGACAGTTACATAAGTTTAAACCCTGTATGTTCCTGGCCTTTCCAAACGTAGTCTAAATTTGGTGGGGGGCGTGGGGGAAGAAAAAAAAGAAAAAAATGACAAGTTATTTATTAGAAGTTCATTCATTCTTACTAAATCATTAGCACAATAGCTAGCAAGTATGTCTTGGTTATTTAGCTACCTCCTAAGGAGAATGCCAAAACTCTGGGAGGGTATGGAGATGACAGCACTGGAAGTCAGAGGTACAAGTCTAAGAAACACGTCCAAGGAATGTGTGTGAATAACAGTGGGAAGTCATGCTAATGATGCTCAAGCCTAGTCTTGATGAACGGGCAATTGGGCAGCTGGGCTGCAGGGCCACCTCGCTCAGCCACGTGGCCCACCCAGTGCAGTTTTACAGGGATGGTGCAGGAGTAATTCTGAGACTTTATGACTCACGGGAGGATCTACCCACTTCCCCAGTGCCCTGCTATGGTTTCGGGATTGTTCTGCTAATGTGGTGTCCTGCAGCACAGCCCTCAGTCAAGGGGAACCTAAGCCGACCTCTCACTCGGCAGAGCTGGACCTGCATCCTGTCCCTCCTTGGAAATACCATGCTGTGCTGCCATGTGCTGGCAGAACCGGCATTTGCATAACATGGCAGGCAAAGATTGTGGTGTAGCTTTTTCAGTCTCAGTGCTAGAAAAGCCTTTCAAAGGAACCAAGAACTTACACCAGTTTTACCTATCTGAATTGTACACAGAAAATCCTTCAATGCAGATTTCTCTTGGGAAATTGCTGTGGAACAGTCTTCATTACAGATGCCAGTGCATGACTATAATTTGTTAGAGCTCATGAGAACAAAGTCTAAAACTAAGTCCTAATCAGCTATCAAATATCCTGTAATCTATACTACAGGACCTCACCTCGCTGTAATGTACATCCATCATCCCACCATCTTCTTTCATTGCACCTTCTTCATCAATGTTGGGAGTGATTTTCCTGAAGGCAGTGCATCCACTGGGGAAGAGTTCTGTAGCAGACAAAAGCAAATGGATTAGTGGAATACCGTATCTCAAATGCCTCATGCTTTAATGGCCAGGGAAGCAGTCTAGCTGATAGCAAAGTCCTACAAGCAGCAGGGGACCTGACGCACATTTTTGCTACTGATTTGCTATATGAGACGGAACACATCAGAACCTCCCCAGACATTTGCCATGGGAGTCATTCCTAGTATGTAACTAACACCAACCACAACAGATTTTCCAGTGTGCTATCTGGAAGTCATCTTTGTCCAACCTAACCAGCTGCAACCAACTGAAAGTCAGGAGAGAAGGACAAGGGTATATCTTTGCGCAGAAGATGCAAGACGAAAGCTATTGCTGGATGCTGGAGAGCTGGGTGGTAAGTCAACAGGATTGTACACTCCTAGCAGAAAGCACAGCTATGTACCCCAAAACTTTGAGTAGTTCAGACTTTACTGAACCCTTTCCAGCCTATGTAAAGAGTGCCAGTGACAGAGATAACTCTGTATTCGCTTGATATTCCTTTGGATTTGTTCCTCTTCTATTTTACAAGTTCTCCTTCATCACTGGTTGTGGTAAGCAGATTTGGCAACTTTCAATACTCCCCTTTGCAGCCATGTGAAATGTGTATACGTATCAGAAAAACAAGCTCGGATTTTTCCCACTTAGCCAACACAAAGTACAGAATTTGGAGGGAATCCAAGCTCCCCAAGCAAGGCACTTAAGACGTTTCCAGCCAAGGCAGTGCATGTAATCAGCTTTTATGCAGCCTTAACTTTCTGAAACGTTAAGCGTCCATTTCAACAATTACTCCTTTACATGGAAATGAGAAATGGGGTCAATATATCAACTGTGGAACAGATATTTAAAAAAACCTGCAAAGTGGTATTAGTTGAGAACACACAAGTCTGTCCTTCCTTCCTGTTTTGCATTAAACCACAACACCTTTTTTCTGATTGTTCTTTACATATTTGTATAGTTAGGCTATAGTCTCATTTTTTGACTGAATTTTGACTGCTTTTTTCTACAGTTTTCTGTACTGCCTATTGTGATACTTCTGATGAACATACTGACAGTCAGTTTTTAACATGGGCTTCCCCTGTGAGCACATTTCCTAATGTAAAATACAACTGAACATTTAAACCGAGACACGATGTGTCAGTTCTTATTTCACTCAGCAACGTGCCAACATGACTGTCTAAGCAGACTTGGCCAGTCTAGTAAATGCCTGTGTATGAACAATTGGATTCCTTTCTTAAAAAATACTCATATTCTTCTAGCTTTATCCACTGCATTAATTTTTTTTTCCTTTTTAGCTTGTTTCTAAAATAATCATTTACCCAATCGAGAGAAACTTATCGTTAAAAAGATTCTGATCCCCCCCCAAAACCCATCACTGCATTGCCTTCCCTATGCCTCCAAACAGCACACACTTACTTTTCCTGTGCAGAAACTCTGCAACGAGGGCTGCTACATGAACATAACACATGGCTGCCTGCAAAGTACAAAGGGAAAATTAAAATGTCATCTGTACATGTCTTGTTGTGCACCATGTTTTTAATTACATGAATTACCTCTGAAAAGTCTCCGTTTTTTACATGTATTTTTGCCATACTGTCCAGCCACGTTTTCCGGAGCTCTGGGGTACTTGCATAAGATTTGGCTAAACTGTACTGTAGATCTATCAACATTTCTGGATCCTTTTCATGTTCTTTCATTTGTGCAGTAGCCATAAGCACTGTACGGATTCTCTTTGTCAAATCTTTCACTTCGGAAGGAAAAGCAGTTGCCTGACACAAAACAAATTAATTAGAAGCAAATACAGAAATAAAAGGTGTTCCAGGCTTTGCCAAAGAAAGACCGTCACCACCCTTTCAGCCAACACTCCACCTACTGCCAATCTGAAAACGCCGAGAACATGGGAGATAAGACTAACTAGCTTTTACGTATTGAACTCCCACTGCATACAATATACACTATTTCATATGCAATTAGAGGCATTTCAATCCGAGCGTGCACAGGGCCAATCTCTCCTGGTCATGGGCAGGATGCCAGGTTGGCTGTTACAGTGAGGCGGGTACTTTGGCATCCCAAGGAGCTGGTGTGAGAGCGAGACAGAAGTGCTCCGTGCATGCGAATGTCCCAGGATGGGACTGTAAACCGTGCCTGTAGTATTTTTCATGTCATTCAACATCCGGCTTGTTAGTCTCTGATGTGGCCACTCTTCAATTCCTAAAGCAGCAAAGGCATTTGCAGAGCTTCCCACCACAGGAATGTAATAAAGAAAAACAGGCTCTGGTCTGATCCTTTGCTCAGAGCAGGGCCATCATCAAGTTAGAGCAAGGCTTGTCCAGCCAAGTTTTATAATCTCCAAGGACAGAAATCCCACCTCCTTTCTGGGCTCTGCCCCAGGGCTGCATCGTGTTCTTGGGAAATAATTTTTTCTTTCAGTAAAGTTGGAATTTCCCTTGCAGCAACTCGTGCCCATTGCCTCTTGTCCTGCCGCTCCGCACCTCTGAGAAGAGCCTGTCCTCCTCGTCTCTATAACCTCCCTTTTGGTAGTGAGAAGCAGTAGTTAGGTCTCCCCTCCGCTTTCTCTCCTCCATGATAAGCCTGGCTCACGTTCCCTCTCCTCGGGCTCCCACTCCCAACTATCTCTGTGGCTGTGCATGGCATCCTCTCCAGTGTACTGAAATCTCTCTTGTACTCTTGCACTTAAATAAATACATAAACTGGATATAATGATAGTCTTGTGATGTAAAATATGAGCAGCAAAGTATGGCTCAGAGAGACCCTTATAAACACCTGTGTACAGAAGTTTTTGCCAGGTGTATCCTAACTATAACTTTGTTATAGCACAATTCAACACCTAACTGAGGTTCCCATGCCACCTTTAGGTCATAGGATGGTCACAGAACTGTAAAAATGGTTCCCGTTTTCCTCTATCCTACCTTGGCAGCTACACTGTGTGCAATGGAGCAAGCTGCAGTGATGATATATTGTTCAATGGGCTGGGTAGAAGCTGTTAGTTCTAGTGCAAAGACGGACAATTATTTACCAAACAAATACAACCATTACTCTCCATGAAAAAGTGCTTTCTTAATATTACTGACACTCGATTAATTAAAATTAATTCCTGCTAATTATTACCTTCAGCCAACGGAAACACCAGACCCTCCCTTGTCATTTCTCTCAAAGCTGGAAGTTCTTGGAAAGCTCTTTGCACACCCTTGCAAGCAGCACACTTTGCAAAGCGTACCCTGAATTGCAGAGCTCCCCCCTCTTAGTGTGAGGCCTCGCAGATGGAGCATGACCCACCTGTGCAGCTGGCCCTATTGCTCTTGGCATAACACTTGTTTACTGAGCAAACACAGCCCACTATGAGCTTATAAATCATAGTTCCAATCATTAGACTTACCCTTAAACATGATTACCTTGAGTGCATCCCCAGTCTTCCATTAATGGCTGATAGCACATGATGTGATTTAACGTCTCCAACTTACCTTCATAGGCCTGTCACTGTTTGCAAAGTTGTTAATGATGAGCAAGGAGTCCTGAAATCTTGTCCCACCGCTGAGTGCCACATCTGCTATTAATTGGCTCACTGCAATTATTATCTGTTGGGACAGGGTAAGGGCTTTACTTAAACAAGTTCTAATAGAGGAGTTTTATTGTCAGAGTTACATAAAATGCTCACAGGAAAACATCACATCTTTCCCACAACGTAAGCAATGGTTGTTGTTGTGGCTTTGCTGTCACATCTCCCAGGGACAAATGCTCCCCAGAGGACCAAACTGCTTTGCTGAACAGTGAGTTCACAGTATTAACAATATAACAATTGCAATACAAATCCCTGTTTGTACATTAGTTACCTTCTGTGATTTATTACAACCCAAATGGTCTTCATGGGCCCCACTAGGTATCTAAATATGCTTCAAAAAACCAATGCTGCAAAAGCAGCTCCAGGAAAATCCCTTCTCCTGCCTCAAAGGCAGCTCTTCTTGCTGTCCTTTCCACCCCATCCCAGCCAGCCTCTGGGGCAGAGATGTGTCTTGTGTCTGTGATTCCAAAAACTCAACAGCTTGGAGTACTTGATGGCAGTGTATTTTACCCCAAGGGCCCTGGGTGAATCACTGGAAACAAGAATTAGGCAAAGCCTGGAAATCAAGAGGATTTTTGTCCATATAACAGCAGCAAGATCCTCTGCAGATACGAGGTGACACAGTTGTATTGATGTATCTGTTCGTTAAATCTGAGGCGTCCTGCTCTCTAGCTTTTCCCCAGCCACTGACCTGAAGATGCGTTCTCAGAAACGTTCTCCTTTTGGTGAACTCAAAGTTATTTCTCATCAGGAGATACAGAAGAGCCGAGGCTTCGTTCCTTGTGGAGGACACCTTGGAAGTGCAACACTTCAGGATCTCGTAGCAGAGGGCAGCACACATGTTCACCCTTCCCTTGAAAAACGCTGAGGGAAACTTCACAAGAGGCATGCAGATATTAGAAAATACACCACTAAATTATACCCACAGGGCTCAGATGGGCAGGGGCATGGGGCAACACACTGGGCTCCAGCCTGGACAGCCTCAGTAAACCTTCTGCCAGAGTTCTGAGCCTGAAAGTATTTGTGGGAATGAATTCGGGGCCTATTTTTAACCACGTTTCCTAGAGCAATGTGAACTTTGCTGTCACGCTTTTTGGGGATGTGCTTGTGTATGTCTGTCTTTCGCCTCCCCCAACAACTTTTGGGTTCATTGGCAAATTCTCACCAAATTGGACAGACAGAAGTTTTACATTCTTACAAAAACCATAAACACCAGCAGCAGGGCAGAGAGGAGAGGTCCCATGGACATTCCCACCAAAGGCTGCCATCTGGGACATCAGAAAATCCGCTGGAGCCCACCCAGAAGTCTGACCTTGCTGGGAAACATGACCTGCAATGCTCGCACAGCTACTTCTGCACATCCCCCCAGAAAAGCCTAAAGTCATGCTTGCTGTCAGGAACGCAAACCAGAGAGTTGCTTGTCCCAGAGACCCTAAAATACACAGCGACCCGCCCTGGCCCCCCAGCTGGAGCCGGCACCAGGGAGCAGCAGGATCAAGCCAAACTGCAGCGTGAGCTACCTCAGTTAGTGATGGGGCTCAGAGATTTGCAGCAGGGTGAAGAATAGCAGAAGGGGAAGACCAGCACCCCATACTGCTGTAGCATGTCTGTCACCTTACCAAACACCTGCTTCCAAGCACATCTGTGGGGACAAGCTCAGCTGTGCCCGAAAAGCAGACGGCTGCAGCGGTGCCCAGCAGCCTCCACGCAGGGCTCGCCGGAGCGGGGACCGCCAGCGGGCGTCCGTCTGGCCGTGGTCACAAGCGGTGGCTGGTGGGGAGGGGGACACCGCACCCGGCTTCCTTCCACCCCGGCCGCAGCGGGCCGGGTGCAGGGAAGCAGAAGAAGGAAGGGTTTTGTGCTGGCACGCAGCCGCCGCCGCAGTCACCGCAGGGACATGGCTAGAGAGGGGAGACGCCAACACCTGCCTGAGGGAGCGGAGGCTGCTTGGGCATCGCACAGCCGCACTCTGCTCGCTCTGCTGCGGCTGGGGACCAGCCCCAGGGAATTTCCTGGCACAAAGAGGCAAAAGAGACAACCGTGTTTTTTATCTGTTCAGAGGAAAGATATGCTCAGTTCCTTCAAGACCCAATGGTCCTCACAGGGCATGGTCCGTGAGCCACTTCTATCTGCCCCACTACCTTCTCCCCATGGGAGATGACAGTAAATAGTGTCAAGAGTATTCACTCACATCCTCCAAGTCAAAGCCTGGAGCTGTTACTGCGGCCCTCTACTCCTTGCATTAAGTATATATGCTTCAGAAAAGCAAGGCATGCTGGTGAAGGGGTCTCAAAACAGGAATTCAGGAGCAGTGGCTAGCAAGACTACACCGTTGGGATTACACCAAGCCACGCAGGCTGCAAGGCAGAATTAAGACATGGACCAAATATTTGGTGTTCACTGCCGCTGGTCAAAAATACTTTCAGAAAAAAAATGGAAGAGAGAAAAGAAGCAAATAAACAGCATAGTAACACAGGGCCAAGAGGATCATGTGTGCACTTGGGAAAGGAGCTATTACGTAATTCCTGCCTGTTGTAATGCAATCCTTCTCCCGTAGCAAGATGGGGTCACACTCAGAATTGCATTTAGCCCAGAGCTGGCCACAGCGATGTGCGATTGGGCATGCACAGGCAGCACATGGGCACGCAAGAAGATAAGGCTGGCACTTGCAGGGACCACTGCTTGCCTGCAGAGGCTTTTCAGACATTTCCAACCATGCTAGGGAGGAAAACTTTGCCTGGGAATCTGCTGCAGAAGAAGCCCGAGATCCCTTCCTGTGCACTCCCCTCCACACTGCACCAGCTCTGGAGGAAAACCTGCGTCCCCGCGCAGCTCCTTCTGCAGACCAAGCAGATGCAATCGCTCCCGGTGCCGGGTCCGGGGCGGCAGACCCAAGGCTGTATGCCTGCTGGAGATCTGGCCAGGTGCTGCCGGCGGCTCTCCAGCTGGCAGGAGAAACAAGCTCGGAAGAGCTGCGAGACAGCATGTGTGCCGATGACTCTGCGTGCGCTGGAGGAGCACGTTTCTGATCCAGCCCTAATACGAAGGGCCAGAGCAGGAGTCAACACAGCGAGCAGCTCCCAGAGAGGCCTTGGCAGAAAAGGGATGCGAGGGCAGGGCAGCCGTCGTGGCAGGCGGGACACGCCAAGGGCCCTTCACAACCGCGTGGGAGGCTGTAACGATGCTGCGTCCTGAGAGCAGTAGCGGGGAGGGAAAGCACAGCTCGACACGGTCAGCGGGAATTGCTGGCAGGCAGGGAAAAGCTTCCCAAATCGGCTGTTGCAGGAACGGAGCAAGGCTCTGCTGCCCTAGTCCTTCAGGGCCTGGGATTTGTGATGCCTCTACCGTGCCCTGCTAGGGCCAACACACCAAGGGACAGGCAGGCATGGAGGGGGCAGCTACATGGGGTTTCCATCACTCTCACATCCACGTGTCTGAGCTGCTCTTTAATGCAGGGGAAATTATCTCAGCCCCCTCCTATGTGCATGTTTTCCTTCATAACCTTTAATTTCAAGAACCATTCCCAAGTATGTATCTATGTATTTATCTGTAAGTGATGCTCTGAAAAGGATTTAGTTGTTAAGAAAACCTAGAGTCTAAAACAAGAGCAATCTGGCTTTTGTTGCTTCTTGCCAGCCGGTAAAACAGAGACAGCTTTCTTCCCAAATTTCCAGCACACATGCATGCAAGCAGGATTCATTCTAAAACCAAAATCAAACATGTAAGCAGTTACAGAACTTGTTTGTTCTTTGCTTTCTTGCGACATTTCTTTTTTTTTTTTAAGTCTTTTGCCTATCAAGTAACCAGATTTAATGCAGAAAGCAAGCTACTTTTAAGACAGATTTTGGGATGCAGAATATCAGGAGTTTCTTCCTCTCCAGCAACCATTTGGTGTGACCCCAGATAGAAGGGGGATTCTTTTCATTGTAATTATTAGCTACAGAAGGCCATAAAAATGACAAATTGTCCATTCTAGCTGCATCAAAGCTATAACTCACTTTTGGTTTTATTGAAATTAACACTAATTTATAGCTAACAGTGACATGCAACCCAAAACAAAGCAGTGCAGCTTTCATATTTCAAAACAAACTTCCAGGAAAACATGCCATCCTTGCACTTGTCATGAAATGCAGTGACCCCCTCCCAGCTATTTTATTGTCACTTTGGGCCTTAGAAAAAAATCTTAAAAGGAAGTTTGGGACTCATGTGGTTATGGAGTTGGCAAAGAAAACACTTCCTTATAGATACCATCTGCTGTGCTCATATCTTGCTCTTACAGAAGCAACACTGTGTCCTGTCATAGCGCAAACGTGAGAAATTAACTGAAATCAATCTTTCACATCTTTGAAGACCCACGATGCCAAATTCAGAGTGGATTCAGGCTGACATAAATCCAAGAAAACAACCCCACTGTCCATCCTTGCAGCAGCCAAGAACGCAGCCACTGGCATTTTGGAAAGCGAGTGTGGAATGCCTGAAGGGCTTAGGTTTTGAAAGCTGATGGTGAGATCAAATTGAGCAGGTGTGCAGGTTTGGCTTTGCATTTAAACAAGCACAGAAAGTTTGCCAGGGAGGCAAGGAAGGTCTCTCATTTGCTATAGGCACAAAACAAATATTTCTGGCTAAACGAACTTTTGAGTAGGAAGGGGAAGAAACGTGCAGAGAGACTGTGTCTGAGTGGGGTGTGTGCAGATCTGCAGCAGGATGGATCTCAAGGTTAAGTAGATCACAGGCAAGCAGAAAACTCAAGAGAAAGGTAGAGCAATGAACATGTATTTGACCCTGTAGGAAAACTGAGTGACTCCTGCCAGTGCCAGCTGCCAATCTAGCAGGCTTTAAGAACTCCCATGGAAAAAGATTTCGTAGGAGACCACGCTGTCTGGAGCCAGACAGGTAGCTAGCAAGACTTCTGCATTTTCTACTTCTCATGTGTTTGCTTAGGACAAACCAAAATTCAGCCCTAGACATACTTGTAGTAGCTTTTGCTTTGCTGTGGGGTTATAGTAAAAGGTACATAGCACAGACTTTTTCCACCTTTGAAAAGCAGTTTAGCAGTCTCTTTCTTTAATCAAACTTTGCTCAGCGGCTAGTGCAAGACCTCCTTTGGAAATAACACTTTGCTGCATATTGTTCACATACTGTGCTCTGCCTGGCTGCAATCTCACGCCACATGGATTTACCTCATTAATGAAGTGTCGCATTCAAGTGATTTGAGAGGTTCTAATTCCTTTTGAATTCATGATAACCGTGCAGCTTGGAAGGAATGGAATTTGAATGTACATCTGGTCTCGAAAATGTACTTTGGAGAAGTGGCAAGTTTTGACAAGCATGAAGGGAAATGTCAGCAATAGCATCAGTCACTGCCCTTACGTGGTTAGCTCCGGCTTTGATGCTGCTTGAGCTCAGGGGATTAAACAGCCTCACTGCGTACCAGGGCTCAGAGAAGTGCAGAAAGACGTTCAGCAAGTACTACCCTCTTTCAAACACAGTGGGAGAGGAGCAGCTTGTCAGTACAAGTATTATTCAAGCAATAGCATTGTCAGCAATATTGACAGTTTGGGGCAAAGATTCAAGAAGCACCAGCTTTTGGTTGAACAGATACTAATCTTCAACAGCAGTTTTGTGACCAAGGCCAGTGAGGGAATTCCTTATGATTTCTCCTTTTGTTTCCTGATATCCAACAAATAAATAATTGTTGAAATAGATAACCTTGGCTGGTTTTTAAATCAGTGAAGAAGTTGTTTTCTAAAACATATCTCCAAACAGCACAAAATAATCAGTTTAACAGGAGTTTAAGCATACTGGTGTCTTCTGTCATACCTGTATAAATTCTCCTGCACCTTTGGAGTCATGTATTACATACCTTGCTAATGAAAGCTCTCAGAGAGGCGAACACATGCTTAAGAGCTGCTTCTGACTGCCCGTTTTTGAGAAAAGCCAGATGAATATCAAAAACCTTCTTCATGAGTGGATTGTGGCCATCGTTGCTTAAAAGCTGGGTCTGGAAAGCAACAAGAGAATTTATTTTGCAGAAATATTGTGCCTGAAGCTGGAAATGACAGAGATAATTTTGCATAATTTATCACATCAATTCTTAAGCCAGGTAAGGAACAGGGAGGGCCTTCAGTAAAAATATAACCAATGAATGCGACAACCAGTACAAACTTACACTAGTTGGTCAGAGGCTATTTTTGTAGCAGAGAACAGAACAAAAATATTTTATCACTTTTGCATCACTAATTCCAAAATCTAACTCAATAATCTGTACAACTTTCACCGGTTGCCTAGAGTTACTTTAAATAAAACGGGCTGTTACCAACATAACCACCACACTGTTTTTTCCATTTCTTTTTATTTGTCTTGACAAGTGTTTCATTTGCAGCCCAAAAGAGAGAGAGAGAGAGGGAAAAAAAACCCTATCACATCTTTTCACTGGACACATTCATAGCTGTAAGTAAGTCAGTACACTTCCCTTGTCTCCTGCAAAGTTTTGACTGTTTGCACCTTCTGGAGATATGGTAAAATGGAATTACTTAGAGAGGATTAATACAGCCTGGTGTCAGAGTTATCTTGCCTGCGCCTGCTGTCATCCTTGCAGCCGCTGCGCAGGAAGCCTGGCCCATCGTGGCCACCCAGCAAAGATGTGGATGCCCCATATCAATAGGAGATCAATACTCCCTATCTCATTGCCAGCCCAAGGAATCCTTGGGCTGGCTCAGATTTGTCTTTTGACATCCTGTATGCACCTTGTAGCAGGATATGTTTAGGATCCATACTTTTTAACTGAACTCATTTACTCTGGCAGTAAGAACAGCATCAGCACTTTTACTGCAGTATAGAGCACACTTCTGTGCGGTGACACCATATGACCATAAAAACAAAGCAGAAGCCCATCAAAGCAGAAGGGAATCCAGTCTATCCTGTGGTTTGAAAATCACATTGTTTTGTGGTTCAGCCATATTCAAAAGGAGGCAACTGAGAAAGTCACGCAAGTTTTAACTCTTGCATCTATATCCTTCTGCTGTTGCCAAATTTTTAAGAAGTAATTTAACATCTGTACCAGGATGGCTTTTTTGTTCTGTAACAGAAGCAGAGGACATGATGACCTTTCTCTTCATGTTGTTCAATCCATCTAAAAAGGAAATCTTCATTGTACTTACTCTGCAATCTGGAGTTGTTCTTGGGACGTTATGCAAGACGCATTGCTATAAGCAGGATTCCTCCAACCACACTTGGAGGAAGAGCTTTTCTGGAACACTATTTCAGTATTTTGCTGCCAGCCTCGGGTTCTCTTCACCACAGAGGCTTTGATTCTTGCAGATGGCAATGACTGCCAGGAGTGTGGAGGAGAAGACCTCTACCAGTGGTACTGGTCCTCTCTGAACTGGTAACCACAGCTGGAATGCCTCAGCCCCAGAGACATTCATGTACAGTGATTCAAAGAAATCTGGGCCTCACTTCTAGGCAGTTTATGGTAGAAAACAGTGACTGTTCTAAGAATGCTAGACCTTCATTTCCCTTTCTTCTAGTCCCTCCTTTCTATATGATGTATGTTTCCTCTTATTCTATTTTTGTAATGCCTACACTCATGGTATAACGTCCACGTAATTTTCTCTGGTCTTGCAGTTTTGAAGAAACTGCAAGATTGCATAAGTGCGTAATTACTCTGAGACCCCGTGAAACACTCAGCATTTTGGAAAAGAAACAAGCGGCAAATGATTTGCTTTTTTAAAGCCTTCCATAATCTGCCACTCCAGGAGAATGGATCACCAAAATCAACACACATACAGAAATACAGCATACTTTTGTACAGTACTTTTGATTTCAAAGCTGACCTTGAAACTCTGAGTGAAAAAAGAGATGGTGTCCAGGACTGTCAGGCACACTTCGGTGGCAATATTGCCCTCCAGTAATGCCTGGTGCACAATATCTGCTTCTGAGGTGCCTGCATCTGCGGACAGAAAGCAAATCAGGAGGAAACAGTGTTCAACACTCCAGCTCCCACAAGATCTAAATGCTGATACAGATAAGGTTCTCCCCTTGCAGTTCACTGGGTTTGGGAGATGAGGTAAGAATAGCAAGATGCTGAATTTGCCAGCTGCGTTCAGAGAAGCTGCCTCAGCCTGATGCCAACTGAGAAAACCAATGCCAGTATTTCCCCTTAATCTCACTGTCTTTAAAGCCAGACAGAGAACAAGGTGCCAAGTTGTAACCACAGAGGGGAAACGGCAAGGTGCTTCAGTGGGGCAAAACTCACCCACGTGGAATGGCTTAGAGCAGATCCTGGCCCAGGTCTCTGCACAGGGCAGCTCTCCTGCCTGCCTCGCTCACTACCCAAACCAAAGCGTTGCCTGCACACACACACAACCAAGGAGCTGAGCCAAGACGGGCAAGAGGAAAAAGCCACACAAGTCCTAAGTCCCAGGGGTGATTTTGAAGGGGCTGGCTTAAATGTCACCCCCACCAATCTAGTAATGTTGCAGGGAGGAGCGGTGACCACTGTAATTCTGCAGAGTTTGAATATCCTGCAGCAAAAGCAGCAAGTGGAAAATGGCTACATGCAGTTTTCAGCAGGCTAATAATCCACGGTCCCATCTCACTCTGCTGTACATACTGTGGTTGAGTGTGAAGGAGGTCTCCAAGCTGCCCAGATGCTGGAGCCGCACCTGCATCCCCCCAGCTCTGCTGCGGAGCGCTGGCATCGTCTGGGATTTCCTATCAGCTCCCGCGTGCTTGGATAGCCAGGCGTCGTGCACCCTGCAAGGGGAAGCGAAGACTGCGGGTTTGGATGAGCAGCAGTGGCCACACCACTGCAGGATTACATGAAGCACCAGGATGGAGACCTGACCTCCCTCCAATGCACTAATCTGGTTTATCCTGGACAATCCCAGCAGGACTGACCAGGCTGCCCTGGTCTTGTCTGTGCAAATGGCCCTAGAGCTAATGAAACCACAGTGCTGCTGCTCAGGGAGCAGAGATGCAGCCGTGACTCTTGTCTCACCTGCAGCCAGCTGCGGGGGACACTGCCAACCTGCGCGGGCAGCCAGCAGCGTCTGGGCCTGGGGGTCTCATGCAGGAGCTGGAGGGGAGGGAAGGGGCAGGGTGCTAAACCAAGGGGACTCTGCTCACGGCACGGTGCTGAGCAGAGTCCCGGCCCCGCAGGCTTTCTGCCTGCTTGGGTTTGCCCGGCGCGGGTGCGCACGCTCCCTTCCTGCCTCGGCTGCGGCAGGAAGCGTGGGGACGGCTCCCCCACCCCGGCCCTGGATGGAAGAATACAGTACCTGGCAATATTTCTCTTCCCCACATATCTGAAGTGAAATAAACACACCCTAGAAAGAAAATAAAATACGTATCTGTTACAGATCCTGCAGATCAGGAACGATCCAGAACATTTAAAATCTACCCTGTCCTTGTCTGCAGACACACTCCTCTGTGCATGAGGGTTTGGGTCTGTATTTACAAGTCACTTGACCTCACACCCTTGGTTTCCAGACCCTATGGCACATCCCTGTCTCCTCGTCCATTTGTTCCACCAAACCTGCTGCAAAGTGGAGGCTATGCCGGTTACGGCGGGAGGCTGTGCTGTCAGCCCTGCTCGCCCGCGGGTGGTGGGACACCCTCTCCACAGCCCGGACCGAGCACAGGGCACCGCCACTTCACCGTCCTCCCCTGATATACACCTGTTTCTCCTCAGACAGAGGAAGAGCATTTCATGACAACCTGGCCAGACTCCTCTAGGGCTGCACAGGACTGCGTGCTCCCTGCGAGGCACATGGCACTCGTGTCTTCTTCTTCTTGGCCAGTGCTGCTCACACAAAGGCGCAGTGTTCGAATTGCAGCCTCATGATACTCACTCCAGAAGCACAAGGACATTGATCAGCTCTTGGGGGGAGAATTTGTTCCAGTAAGCTAAAAGGGTATCTGAAAGGGAAAAAAAAAGCAAAAACAAACCAGTGCACTGAGTCTTACAAAATTAAAGGGAGACCTTACAGACCAAAACTGCTGGTGATGGTCTCTTGTCTTTACAGCTGCCCCCACAGTGAGCAAGAGCCACCAACCTTCAGAGATCATCTTCACAACGTAGAGATAGCACATCAGGAGTGTCCGGATCTCAAACTGGTCCAGCCGGCTGCAGTGTGACACGCTGCTCCTCGTGGAGCTTCTGCGGATCTAATGGGACACAGACGTGACGTGGAGGCCAGTGGCCCTGGGTGCCTGGGCTGTGCCTGAGCGGAGCACGGGGCCAGATAGCGTGCAGGGTGGGCACGGCAAACCTGGCACATACCAGATGTGCCAGCATTCCTCCTGTCCCTCTACACGTGCACCCCCACAGCACCATGCTTAGGAGACATCCCATCCTTTGGGGCTGCTGCCCATCCAGTGATGAGCAGTCTGGAAATCCTGGACACATGGCTGAACGCTTCTCTTCCCAGAAAAAAGATGTCTGGGCAAAGAACGATGGCTTGTCCAGCAAAATGCACGGCAGCCCTGCTTTCACTTCCCCTGCTCTCTGCAGCGTCTAAGCTCCTGGACGTTTTTGAAGTCAGTTCTTGTCAAGCAAAACAGTTCAATAGGTGTCACAGTTTAAAGCAAGAATCTAACTTTCTGTTAAAGACGTACACTTTGAAACAAAATGTCAGTTATTAAAAAAACAGGAAGTTTCAGCTTAAGAACTTGGTTCTTTTCCCCTGATTTTTGGAAGTGTCTCTTGCTTTTCTCCCTATTTAGTGCCTTATGCAAAGATAAGTGAAATCCTGCTGGTGAGTCAATCTGTGTGGGAAAGGCTTGGGCATTGTGTGGTGGGAAACAAGACTTTTAAAGCTTTACCAATTTTTTTTTGCATTCTCTGTGCTCGCCCTAGCTGTACCCTTGGACAAATGGATATGATTAAGATCTAAGCAGAATGCTTCTCTTAAAGCTGTTCTTCACGTGTTTGGACAGCGAGCCACAGACCTTATTTGTTATTTATTCTGGGACAAGCTGTAGATCTAAGTCATAATAAAACAGAATTAAACATTCAGTTTAGAGTTGGAGATACAGTGCTATAGCCAAAACTTTGCTGTTGACCATGCCAAACTATCAAGTCAGCACACAACTCACTCCAGGGGAACATGCGATAAGCAACGTGTCTACCTCTGTAGAGCAGCATTAAAGCTCTGCTTCTCCACGTGACATGCTTTTACATGGTTTTGTGGATACTGCATTCCTTAACAGAAAAACTGTTTTCAATGACTCTGAAAAATGTACCTTCAAGGACACAGAAGAGGCTGTCTAGCTGTGGGGAAGAGCTGAGCTGCAAGAGACAATGCTTTCTGCAAACCCCACCCGCAGGGCTGAAGCATATGCTTAGAGCTTTGCTGCATATGAACAGTTTGATAGTCAAGTGTTTGGCTATACTTGGTTTTGTAGCTTCATGATTCATGTGGGAGAGCTTGAAAGGCCCCACCTCTCCCAAGCATGTTAGGACACAGCCAGCAGGAGCCCAGATAATTTTTGCCTTGCTTGTTGCAAGGGCCAAAGGTTTTAAAGATGCATCAATGATTCACGCCAACCCGAGACATCTGGAAAGTGCCTTGAGGAAAACCAGGGGCTGGTTTGCACAAATACCTGATTTCCACATGTGCAGTCTGCCAACAAGGAGTACACTCTGTCTGAATAGTGGGGTCAGAGCTCTTCACGGTGTGACCGCGGTCACCTTCCGCAGGTTTGGGGCTGTGGTTATTACCCTGTGCTGATTTGCCTACAAATACCTCATCTTCTCTTAAGTCAGCGGTCACTGGCAATCTCGCATTGCGGTGCTTTGCCTCCCAGCTGTGTGTGGAAACCAGTTCCCAGCACTGTGCATTGGCACTGGCCAGGCTCGGACCCATCCATGCACAGGGAGCGTGTCTGAGTATGGATAAGTGCACCATGGGAGCAGAGATTTTCCCCACGGATTTTGCCTTTCTTCTTTAATAAGTAATTTGTCAACAGCTATATTTTTGGCTCAGAGATGTCTGAAGAGGGAAAGCATACCAGACCTTTGAGTCTGACCTCCTCTGTTAAACATGAATCTGTTTGTTTCCAAACAGAGATATTTATAAGCTGGCTTTTAAGAGCGTTACTACGGGGAACTCCTTCTCCCTCCCCCTTATTTAACACAGCCCAGGGACTGGTGCAGACAGCACCGTTCTTTCTAACCCCAGATACGTTACATTTTCACTCTGATCCGCAGAACCCGTTGCCCCCTCTGAGTTCAGGGATCCTTTCGAGTCCTCTCGCTTTATCAGGTGGCCATTTGGCAGTGCTGCTCCGCAGGCTGAAAAAACCCAAACCCTACAATTAACCCCTTGGCACCAGCACTCCTCAGAGCATCACAGACAGTGAGTGGAGGATGCAATTCAGACAGCGCAGACAGGGCTTGCCAGAGCCCCGTGTTGAAAGCTGATTGATCTGGAAAGGACAGCTGGGGTGACACCACGTCCAGGGAAAAGCATACAAACTCTGAGGAGAGGTCTTTTGGCAGATGACTATTGCAGGTTTTGGGTTTTTTGGGCTGGTAATAGTTACATTCAAAATAAATGGGAAAGTTAAAGTTTAGAAAAATTAATTTACCTGGATCTTTGTCTGCAATCAGGCTGGATCTATTTGATGGGGATGCAAAACTGCACATGAATTCATCCCTGGATGCCTGTAAAGCAATATAAGGTTTTTGTGACCAATGGAAGATAACACCTATTCTCTTACGGAAGAGAATAATGAAAAAAAAAAAAGCCAAATTAGAGCAGCTTTTAAAACGCAGATGAAAAAAACCCCGATTTCCTTACTTCCATAACACGGAGACAAATGACTTGGGGAGGAGTACACCTGGGCCAAGAGCCTGGCATTGAGTGGGTATATCACATCCCCTATCATGCACCAGCCCCGGGGAAAATCCAAGGATACAGTGGACTGTTAAAGACTACACTGAGAGCAATGGGGGGTGGGACCTTCGAACACTGGGATACTCTTCAGCACCAGAGGATCTGCCAACCAGGCTGGCCCTGCCCAATCAGAACTTTTAAGTAGTATGGAAGGGGATAAAGTCCAAGTAGAGCACATAAAAAATATGCGTGGGAAGACAGTCTGGGTTACTCCTGCCTCAGGCAAAGGCAAACCCATCCATGGGATTGCTTTTGCTCAAGGACCTGGGTGCTTTTGGTGGGTGATGTGGAAGGATGGGGAATTCCGATGTGTGCCTCAAGGGGATTTGCTTTTAGGTGAGAATAGCCAATGAATTAAATTGTATGATGTTAGTTGCTGTATAACCCTGCCACTGTATGTCATCATTACTATAATTGTTACATGCTGTATCAATGGTATTACAGTAGGAATTGTTTAGAATAAGGAAGAATGAACTTTGATAAAACTGAGTGAAGCACGCAGTAGTGGTGGAACCAGGACTGACTTCAGCATGCAACAGTCCAACACTGCGCACCGTCCTCCTGCTGCGCCCAGTGTCACCTGCCCGCCACACCGCACCGAAGCCCAACCCTGCTCTGCCGACTGAGCGGACTTCGCACCATCCCTCCTGCCCAGAAAGGCTGGTATGATAGATGGAGCCCAAAGTCATGGACTAAATGAACTCAACGAACATTTTATAGGGATGGCCCATAGACTTAAGGGAATGATATCTCTGTGTGTATATACATCTCTCAAAGGACAGGAAAGGTGATGGTGATTAACTGGGATGTCTTGGAAAGTATGGGACCTGAGTGGGACATGAATGGTATAGAATAAGGGGTGGATACTGTCCTGGTTTTGGCTGGGATAGAGTTAATTGTCTTCCTAGTAGCTGGTAC